>CM077817.1:36285000-36885000 GCA_039764185.1 Tamarix austromongolica
CAATATACAACCATATAATTCCAAAATTAGTGATATTTATCTAGAATTATGGATTAACTCTTAGGTTTTACACATGAAATGCTAAGATTATCTTTTTAGGTCACTATGCACTGATTAGATCATTATCTCTTTATGAGGAACCTAAGACAATAATGGTCCTTCCAAAACATTTCACAAGATATCATTTTCATATTTTAATCCACCTAACACATTAAAATACCAAAATTAATGACCAAAATACCTTTAAGGGCAACCAATAGCCTTTATTTTATAAAATGTTGTACCTTCCACAAACATTATTTTTCCAAATCCACCATTTATCATCATACCTAATATATAAGCTTATGTCTGCTTACTATAACTTATGTATCCCATGATTCATACCATAAAATATATTCCACACAAATGCGCCATTAGCATAAAAAAATCACATCCATACCTCTTAACCATTCTTACTTTATTTCAAACACATATTCCATATAATCACAACATATCATCAATAATATACATCAAATCATATGGCAATAATATCATGAATATTCACATAACCATACAAGTAAATAACGCAAAACCCTAAAACATTGATTAGTATCCTTACCAACAAGAACATCGGACTCTAAGCATGTAAATACTAAACCTCCTCCTCTGAGATCACCAAAATATCACCTATAAAAAATGACATAATACACGGTTAGGTTTGAAGAGTATAATCGAGGGAAAATCTAAGGTAAAGGATGGTAAAAATAGAAATAAATGGAGTTATGTGGAATCTTGAGTTGTGTGGATGTGTGGAGGAATATATTGTGGAGCTATAGTAAAAATTAGGTGGTTTTTGGATAAGGTTTGGGGGTAAAAATAGTAGTATATGGTCGAAGTGGGGAGTTTCATAGTCATGTTGCAGGTGATGCACACCTTTGGTTGAGAGATAGAATTGTACACAACTAGGCTATGTGAAGTGGCATGGTCATACTCGATCATTGGATAGAATAAACTTAGGTCGAACAGATGCACATGGGCATGCGACAGGCCATGCATAGGTCGTGGGAGGGTGCACGAGTAGGTTGTACAGTCGTCCGATAAGAAATTTTAGTGTTTCACGATCGTGCTTGAGGCTATGTGTAGACCGTACATTTTATGAGGGAAAGAGATGAGAAAAAGGCGGTGGTTGGTAGTGATGGCCGACGACAGTGAATGCAAAGGATGGGGTAACCTTAGTGGTTGGTCCACCAATCAATGGGTGGTGTGTGGTGGTGATAGTGGTGTAAATGGTGGCTCGATAGGAAAAATAGAGAAGGGAAGAGGAAGAAAAGATGAAGGAAGAAGAAAGAAGAAGAGTGGGAGCTCGTGTAGTGGTTGCTTGACATAAAATGGGCTGAATAGTGGCAAAATAAAAGAGGAAAGAAGGAGAGTGTGAAGTGTGTGTATATACATATGGACATAGGCATGCAAATGGGTGAATGAAAAAAGGTAGGGGAGGCATGTGATAGCCAATGTAGGGGGATGGTGTAGGTCAGGCATCACTAGGGATGATAGGGAGGTGATGGTTGTGTGTTGTGGTGAAATTGTAGAGGGTGTATGCAAAGATAATGATGAAGTGTGAGGGTATGTTGCATGGGAAAGAAAAATGAAATGGTAGGGGAGGGGTGGTGCGTGCATCACGTTTGTGTGTGATTGACATTGCCTTGACTCTAAATATATGAGACTATAATCCCAATGATATATTGCAAAGATGAATTACAACCTAACCTAGTTGCCTTTTCTAGGTTAAACATATTCTCTCTATATATGTTAGATAAAAATAACCTTTTGATAGTTAGTTTTTAGAGGGTGTTGTGGGGATCAAAAGAATTACTCACAGTTTCAAGATTTAAAATTGTAAGTGTGGTGCAAGGAGTGATCTAGATAGAGTACTAGAATAATATTACAATGAATAATAATCTATTTTTGAGTATGATTAATAAGCATAAATTATTTCTCAAGAGAAATTTAGGAATTTGAAAGTAATTTAATGCTTGAGATTAGAGTAGAGAACAAATACTTTGCAATTAATAAGCTTAAAAAACTAGTTTAATTTTTTTTATAAACTCTTTTAAATTTTCCCAAATGACTCATAACTATTAAGGTTCATTAAATGTATGTCAAGATGTTCCAATGAGTTGAATTTCAAAATTATAACATAATCAATTGATTTGTGCGCAAAAACTAGTGGATTGATTTTCTATTTTCACTTGACAAAAATACTAGAATTGTAATAAAAAAAATATAATAATTTTAGGACAACAAGTGCATCGGTTTATCATGTGATAAGAAAATGTGAGCTTGTGACTCATATTTGGTGTGTATAATAGCTTGGATTAGTGTGTGAAGTGTTTCAGAGGGATTTGAAGAAGAACTATGAGTTTTTTCGAAAAGATGTAAAGATTTGACCTTTATGCAACCTTAATTTGGAAGAGTGTTGAACGTAAAAGTTGTATATATTTCTATTAGTTTTCGAACGCATAAAGAATCAACTTGATTAGAGGTTAAACAAAGAAGTTGTGGCTAAAATACTAAAGATTGTTAAAGCTAGAAAGAAACATGGGGGTCCATGTTTGTGAAGTCTCGTATAGTATAAATACCATGCGTTTAAAACCCTAATTAGTATAGCAACACCCTATTCTCACCTCTTGAGTTCTCTTATAATTCCTTAGGGAATTGAATGATTTAGGTGAGGATTTCTATGATTCTCTTTGTAATCATAATTACTTCACATTAATAAGATTAACTATTTCCCCAATCTATGTTCTTGAGTGTTCTTCTTTTCTCAATTCTTATGTGTTCTAATTGATTATAATTATATCTTATTTTTCCAAATTGATATCAATCCCCAACAACTTGTTATCAGAGCGCAAGGTGGTATGTGTTCAGGATGTCTACAAGATTTGATATAGAGAAGTTTAATCGGTCCATGAACTTTAGCGTATGGAAGTTGAAGATGAAGGCAATACTAATTCAGAATGGAGTAAAGAAGGCATTACAAGGAGAGTCAAGGAAGTTCGATTCTATGATAGATTAGAAATTTGAGGAGATAGATCAAAAGTACCTTTCCACTATACACTTGTGTTTGCCTAATGAGGTCTCACGCGAGGTGGCTAAAGAAACAATGAAGTCATCTCTATGGCTCAAGTTGGAGTCTCTATACATGATAAAGTCGGTGATGAAGCATTTGTTTTTTAAAAGAAAGTTTCACGAGCTAAAATTGAGTAAGGGACAATCCCTAAAATCTCATTTTCATAAATTTGACTCTATAATTATGGATATAAGGAATATAGATGTCAACTTAGAGGATGAATATCTTGCTATTACATTGTTGTGTTATTTGCCTACTAATTACAAACATTTTTGTGAGACCATACTGTAAGGAAAGGATGATTAGTTGGTTCTTGATGATGTTAAGATTGTCATACTATAGTGGGAATTGATTGTAAATCAATTGACTAAAGGTGGTTATAGTGACTCACATAGTGAGGGACTTGTAGTTAGGGGTAGAATTCAGGAATGGGGCTTTAGTGAGAAGAAGAAAAAAGTCCAAGTCAAAGTTGAGGAACAAAATATCCAATAACATCATGTACTATGGATGTCACAAGAAGGGTCATATCAAGAAGTTTTGTCCTAATAGAAAATATGGAGATAAATTTAGTGAATCATCGGACACAAAGGCTGGTGCTACTATAACCCAATATGATAGTGATGATGATGCATTGACTGCCACTGATAGTCAGACAAAGATTATAGACAGGTGGATCTTGGACTCTAGATTCTCTTACCATATTTGTCCCAACAAGAATTGGTTCCAGACTTACGAGATGACTTGAGTTGGAGTAGTTCTGATGGGTAATGATGCTACATGCAAAGTTGCTGGGATTGGGACAGTGAAGGTGAGGATGCATGATGGTGTGGTCAACACAATGTCTAATACTCAACATGTTCTTGAGATGACCAATAACTTGATTGTATTGATTTCCTTAGATTGTAATGGATATCGTTGTGTTATCGAGGATGACACAATGCAGATTACTAGAGGGGCTCTTGTTGTAATGAAAGACAAGAGGGTCGAGACACTTTTTATGCTTGTTGGTTCCATTGTTGAGAGAGCAACTGTGGTAAAATCATCAAGTATGTCTAACTCAGATGTTAGTAGAATTTGGCATAGGTGAATTAGACATATGAGTGTCAAAGAATTGATTGAACTCTCCAAGAGAGGGTTGTTGGATGGGTAGAGTACAGGTACTATAGAATTTTGTGAGCACTATGTGTTCGGTAAGCAGAAGCAGGTTAGCTTTTCAAAGGCTACACATAATACAAAGGAGCCTTTGGATTATGTTCACTCTAATTTGTGGGATCATGCAAATGTGGTTTTTGATGGTGGTTTGCGATACCTTCTGACATTTATTTATGACTTCTCTAGAAAGGTGTGGTCTTATTTTATTAAAAATAAGAATGATGTCTTTAGTGTTTTCAAGTGTTGGAAGACCTTACTAGAGAAGCAGACTGGGAGACAAGTGAGGTATCTCAAGACAAATAATGGTATTGAGTTTGTGGAGCATAGTTTCGCTTATTATTGTGAGGACCATGGTATTGCTAGGCATCGCACTTGTGTTGGAAGACCACAATAAAATAGGGTTGCTAAGAGGATGGATAGGACCCTATTAGATAAGGCTCAATGTATGTTGTCACAGGCTAGATTAGGTAAGAAGTTTTGGGCTAAGATAGTTCACATGGTGGCATTCCTGATGAATAGGCCACCCAATCATTCCATTGATTTGAAAATACCTGAGTAGGTATAGTCTGGCAAACTAGTTGATTAATCTAATTTTCATAGTTTTGGATGTCCTACCTATGCTTATATGAATGATGGGAAGCTCAAGAGCTAAGAAGTGGATTTTTCTTTGGTTATACATCCAGTGTGAAGGGTTACAAGTTATGGGACCTAGTTGCATCCTAGTTTTTGACTAGAAGGGATGTTACCTTCAATGAGTTTGTATTCCTCTAAAAGGCTGAGTCTTCTTCTTATAGATTGTTTGAAGAGGTGGAGTAGGATAACCTGCATAGTATTATGGATAAGGTGGAGGTAGCGATTGATTTAGATTAGTTAAACTCTTCTAGTATGAGACCTAGTATTCCTGAAGTGAGTGGATCTAGACAGCAGTTGGAGAAAAGGGGAGTTGCTCTAGGTAGACCATGGAGGGTTGTGAAGCCTCCTATGAGATATGGATTTGAGGAGTTAACAGGTTATTCTTTAGCTAGTGTTGAGACTGTGCTTGATGTATAAGATCCAGTGTCATATACAAATGCCATTATTAGTGTTGATTCTACTCAGAGGTGTGTTGCTATAGAAGAGGAGATGCAATCTCTATGGAAGAATCAAACATGGAAACTTGTGAAGGCACCTAGGAAGAAGAAAATAGTTGATTACAAATTGGTGTACAAGTTCAAACAGGGAACTTCAAGTGTTGAGGGACCAAGGTACAAGGCTCATTTAGTTACACACGGGTTCGGTCAAATACCTAGTGTAAACTATAATGAGGTATTTTCCTCTATTGTCAGGCATACTTCTATTAGTATTTTTCTTGCGCTTATAGCTATGCAGGATATGGAGTTAGAGCAACTGGATGTTAAAATAGCTTTTCTGCATGATAAGCTTGAGGAGGAAATTTATATGCACTAACTAGATTGTTTTGTTATTGAAGGCAAGTATGATTATGTGTGCTTATTGAAGAAGTTACCGTATAGTTTGAAGGAATCACCTAGACAATGGTACAAGAGGTTTGATTAATTTATGATTGAGCATGGGTTCTGTAGGAGTGATTACAATGGATGTGTATACTTAAAGTAGGTTGCTAATGGTTTATTGGTGTATCTTTTATTGTATATTGATGACACACTTGTTGCAACAAAAGATTTGTCTGAAGTTAACAAGGTTAAAATAATGCTAAAGACTGAGTTTGAGATGAAGGATCTAGTAGCTGCAAAGAATATTCTTGGTATGGAGACCATTAGAGACCATACATAGACGTGTCTTTACTTGTCATAAGAGTAGTATGTGAGCAAGGTGTTGGAGAGGTTTCATATGATTGATGCTAATTCGGTTAGTACTCTCTTAATGAATCACTTCAAATTATTTGCTTTAGATTTCCCTAAATCTAAAGATGAGGAGGAGTTTATGGCCACAATTCCCTACTCTAATACTGTGGGATACATGATGCACAATATGGTTTGTACCATACCAAATATTGCTCAAGCAATGAGTGTTGTGAGACAATATATGGCGAATCCCAAGAAGGCTCATTGGCAAGCAATGAAGTGGATTCTAAGATACTTAAAGGGTATTACATCATCTTGTTTGGAGTATAGGAGCTCAATTGATGCATTGACTGGGTTCGTTGACTCTAATTATGGTGGAGATCTTGATAATAGGATATCCACTAAAGGTTATGTGTTTTATCTTGATGGTTCGGCAATTAGCTTGAGGTAATCTTTGCAAGATGTGACTGTGTTGTCCACTACTAAGGCTGAGTATATGACTATAATTAATGCTTTTCAGGAAGCTTCATAGCTTGGTGGTTTCGTTCATGAGTTTGGGTTTGTTCATGGTGCTCCCGTTATTCGTAGTGATAGTCAGAGTGATATGTGTTTGGCAAAGAATCATAATTCCTTGCATCGTTAGATGAAGCACATTGATATCAGGTACCACTTCATCTGAGGTAATATTATTGTGGGAAAAGTTATGTTGGAGAAGGTGGCTACTGTTGAGAATCCATCAGATATGCTAACGAAGCCATTGACATTGAACAAGTTCGAGCATTACTCGGACTTGTTTGTGTACCATGAGGGCCTTTTAGGGGCATCTCCCGTGGTGTACTTCAACCACATGTGGTGTACTTCGAACACACATGGTAGACGTGGTATCTTGATTTGTGTTAGCCCTTTTAGCAGGTGCACTCAATGTGTGGTGGGTGTGGCATCCCCGAAGAAAAGCCTCTTTGATGTATCCTAACCCCGTGTGGTGTGTGTGGTATCTTATTGTGATTATTTGTGTTGTTATAACTTTTGATCATGGTAGAGAAATTTTTGTGGTCGAACAAACTATCTTATTAACTAGAAATTGTGTGATCACTAAAGAGAATTCTAATATGGTTTATATTATATGGGTTGTGATGCACTTTTCATATTGTTATCCTTTCGTAATTTCCATATAAGCATGTACTGTTATATTACCACCATGAGACTAAGTATCAAATTGTATTGGTATGCTTATCATCATGTTGTTATATGACTTCAATGTGCTACATGAGCCTTACCAAGCTTAAGGTGGTATGTTTTACCAATACTTCACTGTACTAATACTGCACTTGTTTGGTCACTGTGATGATACAACTTTTGGTCCAAGGAGCAGAGGTCGATTTGTAGGGGTACGACTCTCAGTTAGAATATGCAAAGGGTGATGATGTGGACCATTAGTGGACCATTTCTTGAGGTAGAAGATTTATGTTTAAGATTAAGATTTAGGCTAACCGGTTACAGGTTTTTTTCCCCACTACGTTGGAAAGTTTTTGTTCCTTCAATTATTTAAACTCTTAGCTTGATTTCTTATATTTGGATTTGTAAAATATCATAATCTTTCCATTTATATTATTGTTCTCACCTTTATTATATTATACTATTGTATTAATATTATAAGCATGCATTTTTTTCATTCTTTGTTCTGTTTTGCCTTGCATCAAACATGGGCTAGGTGATAATCAAACTTCTCTCATGGTTGATGTGTCAGTAACATTCCCTGGTTTTATTTTCCAAAAGCTTCCTCATTATCTTAAAAATAAAAGTTTCTAGTTTGAAAATTGGGGTGTTTTGAAGCTATGTGATTCTGGCCTCCAAATTTGCTCGAGATCTTTGGGAAATTTGATGTGATAAACTTAGGGAAAGGTTTCTTCATATCCATATTAGAGAATACTGAAGGATCTTATTATCATTGGATGAAGCAAGATATATTGCGTACAAGGGCATAATTGATTCCTAGATAATTAGTTGTATACTAAACTGACTCCTACAAACAAAGGGTGGATGACATTCAATGAAACATTAAAATAGAAGTTGCACTAGACACTGTATTTTATATTATCCTAATAAATCCCCTGGCTCGCGAGCACACGCAAACTCTACTTGGTGGAATACATAGTGGGTTTGGACTAAAGTAGATTGAATAGAGGTGAGATGAGAGGTTTGGTGAAGATGTTAGTTTTTTTTATCAGTAGAAGAAATGTAAAAAATGGAAAGATCACCATGATGAACCTTTTCACAAACAAAGTATTAGACAATTTGGATGTTCCAGGACCACTAATGGAATACTAGATTATGCATCACATAATAAACACTTATGTTATCATAATATATAATCAAGAATGAGAAAAGGGGAACACTATTTTTGTGAAGCATTTGTCCAATCCAAATAAGCTTTGTCATGGAAAAAGCAAGGACCCAACATTTAGTATTGGACTAAATAACTACCAATTGTTTATGAAATGACCAACTAATAAGGTTCCCACCATATAAGAAATCATAGCCATGAATAGAGTGCTGGTCACATGGATTTTTAGCCCAGTCTACATCAGAGAAAGTGGTAAAAAAGGAAGATGAAGGAAAGGATAGTCCATGAGACCAAGTGCTTTAAAGGTAATCAAAGATCTATTTGACAACTTTCCACTGAGGGAGCCGAGGATAATACATGAATTGATATACTCAATTAATAGTGAATATGATGTCAAGTCACATGATATGGTGTATTGGAGAATAATCACAACACTACGGAAGAGGTTTGGATCAGAAATTAGTTCACTTTTGTCAAGGAGTTAATTTGTGGTGCCTGTAGGAGATGGAGTTAGATTTGAGTGATGCCTGATAAATTTTTCTAAAACATCATGAATGCACTTTTTTGACACAAATTTATCCCAATGGCAGTGAAGAACCCTTCTAAACCTAAGAAATATGATGGAAAGCCAAGGTCCTTGATGGAGAAGAGCTATTCAAGTATATGAATGAAAGTATTAATAAAAACAACGTCATTGCATGTGATAATAATGTCATTGATGTACACAAGAATATATATAGCAGATGCCCCTTGATGCTAAACAAATAAATAACTATCAATGTAACGATAGGAAAATCTAAGATAATAGAAATTATCATAGAGCTTCTCAAGTAAGGCTCTGGGTGCTTGTTTAAGGCCATATAATGCCTTATTTAATTGGTAAACATAATCTGGGTTAGAGGAGTCCACATAACCCAGTAGTTGCTTCACATATATTGTTTCCGACAATTCATCATTGAGGAATTTATTATTGATGTCCAATTATCGTAGAGGCTAAGAATGAGTTATAGCCAATGAAAAAAGAAGGTGGACAATTGTGTGCTTACCAACTAGACTAAAAGACTAGAGAACCCTTGAGCAACAAGATGTGCTTTGTACTAAGAAATGGTACCATATGCATTTTACTTAACACAAAACAAGAATTTATTACTTACTATGTTAGTGTGAGCTAGTTTAGTGACAAGGGACCAAGTTTGGTTATGTTGAAGGGTTGAGTACTCCATGTCCATAACTACATGTCAAACAGGATCTTTAACAATTGGGCTTGCATTTCATAAGATAGAGGAGTATGTGGTGGTAGCATTAAGGATTCAATGTTTGAGATGATTGTTAAAAGCACGCCTAATCATAGGATGGGTTGACTAGGTAGCACGACACTAAAATTGATGTGCAGAGTGAGGTAGTCTAGAAGGGTGAGGAGATATGGGAATCGAAGAGGGGATGTCTTGTGGAGGTGAGTTTAGGGTGGAACTTATGATGGGTTGTGCCATATTTGGTGTTGGAAAATGTTGAGAAGGAGGAGAAGTGGATGGTGGATATGCTAAGGGTGTGTGAGTAGGAGGAGTAGGCATAGTTGCTTGATATAGGAGACAAAGAGATATGGATGGGAGTTGATGACTATGAGTGGAGGAAGATGAGGATAAAAGAGGTTTGTAGGGAAATTGTGATTCATCAAAAGTGATGTGGTGGGAGATGTAAACCCGAGAGGTGGGTGGATAGAAGCAAAGGTAACCACAATCATGAGAGTTGTAACCGATGAATACATATGGGATGGAGTGAAAGGCCATTTTATTTGAGTTAAGAGGATGAATATATGGATAGTAGAGTCAACCAAATATGCAGAGAGATGTATAATCAAGGTTGTTTTGAAAAGAAACTGATGTGGTGAAGAATGATTGAAAAGAGGGGTGATGGTGTAATTAATTAGGTGGATGGACATGTGAAAGGCATGTTCTAAAAGGTAAATGAAAGATTAACATGGGCAAGGAGGGGTATGCCTTTATTAACAATATCCTGATTTCACTGTTTTGTAGCATCATTTTGTTCTTATGTGTATTGGCATGATATTTGATGTCTGATGCCAATAGCGTATAGGAATTTAGAGACAGTATGATATTCCCCACCCCAATTAATTTGTAGAAATTTTATTGGTAATTGAAAGCGAGTTTGAACCATAGCATGAAATGAAATAAAAATATCAAAAACTCAAGACTTATATGCCATAAAATAAATCCATTGACACCATCAAGGAATGAAACATAATAGTAATTTTCATTAAGAGAGGGAAAGGAGGTAGGACCCCTAACATTAGAATAAATAAAGGGGTAGGGAATTGCTTATGTAATATGACTAGATGACTACGATGAGCCTTACCAAGATGAAGGGAACAAACTTCAGGAAAGGTGTAGGATGACACTAATAAAGAGAAATCATAAATGAGTTTGCGTGTGATTCATTCATTGGGATAACCAAGGCAAGCATGCCAACCATAAATATTTGTTTAGACACCAAGGAACAAAGTTGGGGAAGAATAAATGGAGGAAGCTTTATATAGACCATTTTTAAGATGTCCCTTGAGGAGAAAAAGTCCCTAATAGTATTTCACACCACAAGTGTTAGCAAAGAATCTAATGGAAACATTATTATCTTTTCTTAATTATGAGACACTCATAAGGTTATAAGAAATATGTGGCACATGTAGCATATTAGATGAAATAATTTTACGAGTAAATAATTGAATATGAGTAATAGGCAACGTTGTACAATTTCCAACTACTAATTTTTCATTGTTGGAATACTTACTGTGGATGGAGAGATTATTAAGATCGGTAATGACATGATTGGATGCCATAGAGTCAATATACTGATATGTATTTACATGAGAATCAAGTCCAAAAAGTAGTGTTGAGATATTAGGAGAATTATGTACAGCATAAGCATGATTGAATCAATTACGGCACTAAAGTACTAAGTTTCCAAACTTAGTGCAGATTTGACATTGAATGTGAGCCTTGCGATTTCCTTGTGGATGATAGGAAATGAAACACCCTAAGTTTGAACCAATTAGATGTTCTTATAGGTTGTGTGTAGTACAACCACCACCACAAAAGCCTCTGTCACACCTACGATTGTGATTATATCAATACTCGGAGGTGTTGGGTGTTACTGCATTAGTATAAGGAGTTTACTTGACAAAAACATTGGCAACATTGGCTTGGAGAAATGGACTTTGGGATATCTCAAGATGCTCTTCCTCCTAGAGCATCATGCCTAAGATATTATCAACAGATATAGGGTTATTGTGAGTGATGATGGAGGTGTAAAAGGCTGCGTATTTTTCTCTTCTCTAAGGTCAATGAGAATATAACCAATCATATCATCAGAATATACAGGTCAGATATTGGATACAAAAATGTAGGTGAGGCATTGCTTTTGCTCAACGTATTCCACTATAGATTTGGAACATTTGATGAGGGTTTATAGTTGCATGCATATTTGCATGACTTGGATTTGGGATTTAAATATGTGTTCAAGGATACTCCAAAATTAATGGGTGGTTTTGGTAGTGGTGAGATTTCCAAGAATATGGCCGACGATGGTGGACCAAAGCCATAATAACACCAATTTGTCTCAATGAGTCCACAATAGTGTTGAGGTTGATAAGGTTGCACTATTGTCAATGGAAATGGAGGATGTTGTTTAAGTTAATGTTGATGTATCAATAAGAACGAAGGAATCAAGTTCAAAGGATTCTAGGGCTATTTTTATGGTTTTTCTCTAGAGGTGATAGTTGTCATGATCCAGTATGATGGCAATAGTGGGAAAATATACGGCCATATTGGGGCTAATAGAGATATCAACAAGGGGAGAGGTAAGGTTGGATGGTAAATCCATGGTGAAGAGGGAAAAAATTAGGCGTGTGGTAGGGATAAAATAATATAGAAGGATTTAATTATGATTAGACGAAGCAGGATACATAAAGTATAAGGGAGTAGCTGATTTACTGAGAATCAGCTATATACTAAACTAGATCCTACAACCTAGGGGTGGAAAAATTTCAATGAAATAGTAAAACATAAGTTACAATAGACTCGGTATTTAATATTATCCTAATATGCTAAATTTGAAATTCAGGCAAATCAAGAATGGGTTATATCAAATGGGCCATAATTCGCTAATAGTAAAGTTCTTGCTATACATCTATGGGAGCCAACTTAAAATTCTGATAGCTCCCATGTGATGAAAGTACCAATTTAGGCAAGGATTAAAAAGATTTTGATTGAGTATAATAATATGTCCACTCTATTTGAGATTAGCAATCTTATAAAGGCGGTCCTAAAAGTTGATCTACACATAAATAATACTAAACAAATTTTTTTTCACTCGATTATGTGGATAGGTTGAACTAAGCTCATCTCTTATCTCACAAGTCAAAATTGGAAACAATGATTTTGCGACTCAATTCAAAAAAATTTAGAGTATGTGCTTCTCATGTGGTTAACTAGACCACACTAAAGATAGGTGTCCCAACCTCAAACATGATAAAAATGAACACCATACAATTATAGCTCAAGTCCCTCAGAAGGATTGTTCGGCCAATGATAGTTATAAAGGAACCAAATAGTCCCATGCATTCAATTCATAGTCAACACCATTACAAGACTTCGAAGCTGATAAGGACACCTATCTCCATTCAAGCCTCGATTTTTTAAATTTAGAGACTATAGGAACTAGGTTTCCTTTTCAAATCCACTAAAGCTCATAACCATGACATTTTAGTGAAACCACAAGATATGACTTCTTCCTCCAAATCTACCCCCTCTACTGCCTATTTTTCCTTAGAGAATGTCAAACTAGATCAACCACTTAAACCACCACACAAGTGTGTTTCCCCCTAGTAGAAAATTTCCAATAAGTCATGTAATAATACAAATCATGATGGAGACCTTGAGCATTTTATTTGAGGGGGAGTAGATCCTAACATAGAAAATATGGAGGAAAGTTTTTTAGTAAGTCAATAGGAAGGTATAAAAATGGTCACTTCAGCTAGAGTACAAGGCCTTGTTGAGTTGTTTGCAAATGAATAGATTATGATCACCATGAGCTCTGAAACCTTATATCTCTATCATGCATCTCTCCTATAGATCAAAGAAATAACAAACATGGAATTTTCATCCAAGTGAAATGGCCAATAGAGTAGTTGAGATTGATATCCTTCACCCTAGGCCTACAATATACAACTCCACATGTAGGGAGCAGTCGCACAGAGGAGAAAAAGTTGATGGACCATTACAACCTACACTTTTCACTAAAACCAACCACAAATATGGTTAAGCTATCCAAATGATGGATGCTCCTTTGATGGAAGATTCAGCAACCCAACACCCTCTTAATCAGCTCAGTATAATGGAAATTATAAACAATATTAACATTATGATAGTGCTAAGTATCTTATGTTAGAACTACAAGGTATCCAATGACCCAATATTCAAGCTCTATTATGATGAATACATTAAGACTAGTAATCCCTCCATTGTTATACTAATGGAAACCAAAATATCCAGCGATAAAGCAAAAATGACAACAAACTAGCTAAGATTTTGTCAAGCATACCATTAAGATGTCATCAAGTTCTTTGAAGGCATTTGGATTTTATGCAATGAGGACGATATTATTGAAGAGGTTGTTGAAGATGCACATTGTTCCATTATGGTTCACATTCACATACAATTTATTACTACTAAATAGTACATAACTGTCATTTATTCTTCCCAAACCATAATGAAAGCTTTTTTTCTAGGATTACTTATGTAATTTGGTGGATAGAATCATGAGATCTTGGTTTATTTTAGGAAACTTCAATGATATAATTACTTATAATGAAAGACTAGGAGGGGATACACCTAGTGCTCAACATTTGACAACTTACTTGAATTGCATAGATAAATGCTCCAAGATTGATTTGGGATCTAGTGGCCCAAAATTTCCTAGGATTTGTAAGAGACATTATGGGCTCCTCCTTCAACAAAGACTATATATGTAATAACCCTAATTTCGAATAATTAATATTTTAATCTTACCCTAATTTCTTGATCATTTATTTAAACTTAATTATAATCCTAACCCTAAATTACTTTTTTTCCTTTTCCTTTCCCTTCTTATCATTCCTATTCTTCTTCATCTTCCTCTTCTCCCTACATGATTCCCTCTTCTCCCGACCATAATTCCATTTTCTAAGCCCCCTAAAGCTTACCTATCTAAAATCATCATCACCACCATCACCTCCCTAAACCTCTAGGATATGTATTTGGAATTTCTTCCTAAAATATACTTGTTCTCTGCCTCAACCATGCCCATCTCTCTACCATACACTTTACAAGACTCAAATTCACACACCACCACTATCTCTCATCTATATGCACCCCTAATCTCTCTCCTTATATTATTTATTACCTTACCTAATGATCCTCAAACATCCTTTTCCTTCCCTTAACTTCTCTATGCATTGTTACATCATTGTCTACCATTTTCATACAGCGAAGCTCTATATAACATACACACCCTCACATAGCTTAGCCATTGCTATGTCAAAACCCCATACAACTCCACCCTACCAACATAAAAAAAAACCTGCAGATCATCCCTTGATTGCGTTAACTTCTCACACAAGACCTTCCCAATCCATAGCATCACCCCACCTAGCTTACCCTAGTTATGTCAACTACCCATGCATACCCCCTCCTAACTGTGTCACTTTCTCCACACCAACCCCACCCTAGTTGTTCCACCCTAGGTATGAAACCCCTTGATGAACCAAAATCCCTAGCTACGTCACCCCTTGATGCAGCACAACCCTTAGTTGCAAAACATTTCCATGCGACTAGTTCAAGTTGTGCCACACTTTGTCGTAGCTTTGTTTATTTCATCTTTGCTCCTTTTTCTGATTCTCATTTGCCTTAATTCTTCCTTAGTTTTCTTCTTACATTTGAAACCTATGATATTATTGGTTTTAGGTAATTTTTTGGTGGTATTGGTGGAGAAGTCTTAGGGTTTTTACATGCTCAAAGACTAAAGGCATTTTCAAGAAGGGTACATATTGTAACTAGGGCTATGTATTTAATGTGTAAATTTTTATGAAAATTCATTCTTGGTATTTTTATATTTATAATTTCATTATGATGATATATTTGTATGATATGTTATGTTGTATGATGGAAAAGTGAGAAAAGTGTATATTGTTAGCTAAGTTTATTTTTGGAAGTCAAGCAAGTTGGCATGGATCATTACCTAAATTGGGCTATGATGTTTGACTCTTATTGATATATGTTTTTGGGTATTTTCATGAGGTTATGTCTTGGATGTTAAATACAAATCATGATGAGGACTCGTAGGATTTTTGTGAGAATATGGGTGTATTGATTATCTTAAAGGTATTTGGGATCATTATGGTTTAAACATGGAATATATGGTACTTTAATACATTAATAGGTTCAAATTCTTATAAATTTACTATAAGGGATACTTAGAGTAATTATAAGTTAGGCTATGATGTTTGACTCTTATTGATATATGTTTTTGGATATTTTCATGAGGTTATGTCTTGGATGTTGAATACAAATCATGATGAGGAATCATTGGATTTTTGTGAGAATATGGGTGTATTGATTATCTTAAAGGTATTTGGGATCATTATGGTTTAAACATGGAATATTTGGTACTTTAATACATTAATAGGTTCAAATTCTTATAAATTTACTATAAGGGATACTTAGAGTAATTATAAGTGGCTTAAGCCTAATAAATTATGAAAATGACTTGAATTGGAAATAGTAATCCTAGAGAGGAGGTCATTATTACATATGTGAGAAATTGGAGTTAGGCATTAATTTTGGTATACAATCTTAATAATTAAACTTTATAAATGTGTACTAAATTTAATGGTTATTTGAGTGTTATGAAAAAAATTATGCCTAACTTGTGAAACTAGGGTTGTATAGAGATTTATGAATAGTAACCCTAGAGATAGGGTTGTTATGACATGTGTAAAACAATAGAGTTAGACCTTGCTTTTTGAATATCTTGTTGATAATAATATTTTAAAAATGTATACTGAATATGGTAGTTAGATAAGTGTTATAGAAGGAGTTTTGCTTAACTTATAAAATTAGGGTTTTGAGGGAGATAATGGCCTTTTTCATTGGGTGATGTCCCAATCATCTTGTGGTTGTGTTTTATGTGTCTTGAATAATTCTATTAAGCCTTGATTATGTATCGTGCATGTCTGTAGCTATATCTGCATGTTGATACCAAGATGACAATAGTTAAAAGGTATTAAGCACTTAAAGTGAAAGATTACATGAGTTAGAACTAAGGTATTGTATCTGTTCCATCAAATGATAAATAATGGTCAAGTGTGTTTTACCCTGATAGGTGCATCAGACCATTCTACCTATTTAAGATTGGTGGCTAGGATTTGTATTTCCCTAGGAGTTGTTAGGTCTGCTCCACCAGATAATAATAGTGGCTAAACATGTTTTTTCCTTGGAAGGTGCTTCAATCCGTTCCATCAGATTAAGAATAGTAGGGTCCTAAACTCATTGTAAACAAGAAATGGATTGTGGTTATACCTAATAATGAAAATCTGATTAAGTTCTCCACTTACATTGTATCATTTTTAATCAATATGCATGCTTATTCTTTTGTGTGAACTTATGCATTTTGTGTAACCCTGCTATGATTATATTATTCTCTTACACATTACCTTTATATTGATCATCCTTCTCATGGGTGATGTTTATTCCTACAAGCAGATGACTCAGATGATTTTATGCAAGTTAATGAGGGACATTTGGATAAATTCGCTACTTATAATGCTTTTCCTAGGGATGAGTGATCATATTGTCTTTGGGGTTGGACATAAAGTCATTTTATCCAATTGTTAGTTTTTAGTCTAGATACTATTTTGGAATTTTAGTTCCATGGAATCCCTTTTGAAGCATTTTAATATTGCACTCATAGTTATTATCCAAATTCTTATATAAGTTCATGAAAGTTTCTCTCATTTGTTGTTTATCATGTGTTTAAGTTCTATTTTTTTCCCTTGTATTTGATTTAAGGTTGGTATGACAAGTCAAACTTATGTTGAATACAACGGTAACACCTACTATATTGTTATTACGCTTGTGCTAAAATAAAATTTTTCAATAGTACATTTTAGGGTGTTACAAAATAGAAGTTGGGATAATAGTGACTAGGTCAACTCATTTCCAAAATGGTTGTGTCTTGCATCTTAATAGAGTTTACTCCAACCATTTCCCGATCCTTCTTACCTTGAGCAATACACCTCCTAATATCTCTAAACCTTTCCAGATGGAGCCCATATGACTACTTGACCTAAGGTTCAATGCCCTAGCAAAAGAGATTTGGGCTAAGGCTAATGGTAGCAACACGTAAATGGAATAACGAGGAATTAAGAAATATCTTCACCAATATCCAAAGTCCTAGAGCTTCTCTCTCTAACATCTAATATATTATCACATTAAAGCCTTCTCCATTTTTCTTGGAACGAGAATATGCCATCAAGTCAAATCTAGAACCCTAACTACTAATAGAAAATGAATTCTAGAGTAATAAAGAAAAGATGGGCATGCTCTTTTTTAGTGATAAGAACACTAAGTTCTTCCACATCTTAACTATTAAGAGATGTAGAAGAAATTATATCCATTCCTTACTCACCTCTAAAGGGTTGAGAATCTCTAGCCAAGCATACATAAGCAATCATATTTTCAATTACTTCAATGCTCTTTTCTCAATTGATAGGTCCTCTTTGATGATTACCACATCAGAAAGGCACTATCTTCTTGGTTATTTCTCGGACCAAGCTAAAGAGTCACTTGCCCTTCCGATCTCAGATAGTAAGGTTTGTAGAAGTATTTTCAACCATAGTGCTCAGAAGGCCCCTAGACCCAAATGTTCTATTATAATCTTTTGGATTTTATTAGACTAGGTTATATCTCCACTATGAAGAATGCCCAAAGGGATAGGAACTTCCCTACCTATCTTGAAAATAATCTCATTGTCCTTATCCCTATATCAACTAACCCTAGCAGAATCACTTCCTTCAAACTTATTAGCCTTTGTAATACTCTTTAAAAGATGATCGTGAAGATTATCATTAGCAGACTATGACCAATTTTTACTTATCTTATAGGGCCTTTCCAAGGAGCCTTTCTGATGAGTAAGAGAGATAGTGACATCATTCTTATTAGGGAAATTTTTCACATGCTCAAGCACAAAAAAGTGCGGAAAGTGGATGTGATTAAATTAGACCTAGTGAAAGCCTTAGATAGACTAAGCTGGGCTTTTATCATGCAAGCACTTTAGTGGTTTGAGACCCCATCACCTATTATTGAACTGATCATGTTTTGTATCTCATCACATGTATTTCAAGTTATTGTGAACAATATTTCTTCTCAACCAATTACTACAACTAGAGGTATCCACTTAGGAAGCCCTCTCTCTACTTTTTATCATGTGTATAGAATTCATATATGTCATTACTTTAAGATAAGGGGAAGAAAAGTCATGGAGACCCTGCCCTATAGCTAGGAAAAGGAATTATTTATTTCTTATGCTATTCATGGATGATATCATTCTCTTTTTAGAAGCTAATGATATGAATGCGGAAACTATCAAGATGATTCTTCAAATTTTCTCAGATCTCTCTGGTCAACTTATTAGGCTTGAAAACTTTATGATGATTTTCTCCCTTGATATTACTAGTGATAAAAGGATGGAATTGTAACTTCCTTGAACATCCAAAATGTCGACAACCTTAGGAAATATCTAAGGGCCCTACTTCTCATCCTAAGGCTTCCTCCATCAAATTACATGATTTGATTAAGAAGTTGAGTGCTAAGGTTGCTAAATAGAGGAAAGGTGACTCTCTTTCGATGGCAAGTAAATTGGTTCTAGCTAAATCAACCCTTTATATGTCCTTATTTTTCATATGTAAGTTGATCTCCTTCTAAAAAAGAGGTAATTCAAAATATTGATAAGATCACTAGGTCCTTTATCTAAGGGTAATAATGATAGGAATCATTGCATTTGCCATGTTTCATCGGCTAGGGCTACTCTTAACAGAAGTGAAGGAAGGCTTGGCATTAGAGCTTTAGAACTTAATAACAAGACACATTTGATGGGACTTGCATGGAGAATACAGATAGAAAAAGAATTCATCTAGAGCAATGCTCTAAGAGAAAACAAAGCTATGAAGAAAAACCCATCAATAATCTGGAGAGGAATTCTCAGTATGACAACTAATCTTAGCAAAGGGAAAAAACCGTCGCTTGCAGACGAGACAAAGGTAATTTTTTTTCGGATACATGGTGTAGTTTTAAGCCTATCATAAGAAAAATATTTAGCCTTTTATGTAGGGATGAGGATAAACTTTAGATCATAAACATTTGGAAGGAGGAAAGTCGGTATCTTGACTAGATTTCACAAGCTTTTCCTCGTAGCCTCATTTTGAAAATCAAAGACATCCCTTTCGATGGAGTCAACAAAACCGCTATGACACACTAATTTGGAAATTCACAAGCATGGGATGCTTCAGTGCGGGAACAACTTAAAGAGAATTACTCTACAACAACCCAACAAGGGTCATTAGAGGCTAGAAATCGATATGGGATACCAATAACCTGAGTAGAACTCACATCATGTTTTGGCTACTCCAACATGGTAGATTGCCCTCTATAAAATCACTATATGGTTGCAAGATCGTCAATAACAATTTATATCCAATCTGCCTCCAAACCTCTTTAGATTGTAAGTACATATTTATTACTTACCCTTCATCTTTAAAAACTCGGGAGGCATTATAAGCCAATGAAATCCTATTTTTTTAGCAACATAAGAACTTCATTGATCGGGTCAAAAGGAATTGATCTAACGATTTCTTGGAGGTGCACCTTCGCACGAGTTCTCCTGACCATCTATTTTGCCGAAATAAGATAATTTTTAATCTTAAAGAGACCATTAATATATTTGCACTACTTTCAGGATGGGCTTTCAAATGAGATTTTCTATAGATACAGAATTCTTCATCCAAAGGTAGTAGTGTTGATAGGATGGAAATGACCAAACTAAAGATGGGTTAAACTTAACATGAACAATTTGATGTTAGATCATGACTACATAGCTAGAGTTGGTGGTGTCATTGGAAGTTATCAAGATGAGTTGGCAGTAGGATTCGCAAGAAATATAGGTCCAAGAGAAATGTAGGTCCGGCTAATAGTCTACTAGCACAATTATAGGCTCTAAGAAATGGACTTTGTTTAGCTAAACCTTTAGGAATATGGATTTTTTTTATAAGAGTATTTTTATTATTGATAATAATAAAAAAATTTTAAAAAGTAATAATAAAAAGAAGGAAGGATGACCATTGGCATCACTCCTACCTTATCCTACATCTTCCAAGAAAGGTAAAAACAAAGCATGCTATCATTTGTTAGTCATTCCTCAACATAGAAAATTCATCAATTATGGGTACCAAGCCTTCAACCCTATCACCCATCATAGCTAGCATGGAGGCATGCAAAAGGAATATATATATATATATATATATATATATATATATATATATATATATATATCACACCCTAGGTAAACTAACCCAGCCTCCCCAAAATACATAATTTAGCATAGATATAATTAGGGTTGTTCATGTTATCCGATATCTACTTATTTGATCTGATATCCGAAGTGATCCGATCCGAAAAAGCAAATAACTGATCCAATTTTTTTTTCAAATCAAATATCCAATCCGATCAACGAAAAGTCAATCAAATCAAATATCTGATCCGATAAATACAAATAACATCTTATCCAAAGAAATATACATTTTTTATAATTTTTTATTTTATATATAATTATATATAAATAAATTTAGATGTGTGTGTGTATAATTTTTACTTACTTTATTTATTATTTGAGGCAAAATTTAATTTAGTTGAAATTATATTTTTAATATAATTCCTTTTTAGATATTTAGTAAAAAAAAATACTCTATGTGCCGATAGATTGCACCCACCTCTTCTTTATTTTAGTTTTAACATCAGATATTTGTTTAGTAAGTCGGATATTTGTTGAGCGAATCAGATATTGGCTCAGCAAACCGGATAATATCAAATACATTTATGATTTGGTAGTCTTTTTATATTTAAAATTTTATTCAGATAATATCGGTTATATTTGATATCCGATCTGAAAATTCGGATATCCAATCTTTCGGATATCCGAAGTTTCAAATCAAATATCAAATATCATCTTCAGATATCTGAAATTTTAAATATCCGACAATTAAAAATCCAAAATATCGAATATTTAAACCGTGAACAACCCTAGATATAATAGGGTGAGATTATCAAGCAAACAAAAATGGAATTATCAAAACATGCAGCATCAACCTGTCCTCCACCTTGCTACCGTTGCTTACCCCAGTTAACCACTTCCCTTAGCCGCGGACAATTCAAAGCTAAGCAAAAAAGGGTTCAGCCCTTTGACGGCCCAATTTGGAAAACTGGTCAATCACCATATTAGACCCTCGGTTTCTAAATTGTATTACGCAATCGCCCCATACATTCATCACTCTACTAATGAAGTTGAGTTGGAATGCAGCATCCCAAGGTCCAGGACTCAGTTTAATGCATCAGGAAACTGCATTTAAGGAGTCCCATTCAAGCACAATCCCAAAAAAACATAGTCATTCCAAGCCCACACAAATGAACACAATCCATATGCATGCCAGACAGTAGTCAAGCTATATGAATGGCAGCTACTTCGGTACCATTTATCTCAACGAACACAAATGGAATCTAGAATATATACACAAACTTACCGTGCCAAGCCCATACAAACAAACTCAATCTCAGCCTTCGAACTAAGTCCCACCTAGCCAAGTGTAACTTCTGTTTTTCTCCCTCATTACCCCTCCAAACGAATTGCCCAAAGAGCTGCTCAAATTTCTGGGTTGGACAATTCCTGCAGGCATATTAGGAAAAACGTAATATAAAGGAAGGTTATTCAACACAATTTATAGGTGTGAGCCTACCCCCCGTCGAAAATGCCTTTCCCTTCCACCCCACCAATCGTCTCTATCTTCCAAAAACGCAGATTAGAAGGTAAGCCTCCAACCGGTATTCCAAAAACCCAAGGGAGGTTGACCAATCCAACATCTTAATTTACTTGCCATATCTTGTACCCATGCAGCCAATGTATTCACCCCAATGACAGAGATCTTGTGAAAATTCACTTTTAACCCGGATGCCATGTAGAAAACAATTAGTGTACGGAGTATAGGAGGCTGCGTGTTTGCAGCGTCCTCTCCAATAGCTATCAAATAAGTGGAAGCAGTAATATAACTGAACAGAACCAATAATTTGCAAATTATACGAAGTCTATGACTGGTCAAAAAAACTACATGGAATATTGCAAAGACCGTGCTACACTAGAAAGGAGGTAAATTAACCATATATAATTACATTTCTAAGATAAGCCAATCACAAAAGCCCGATGTAAAAGAAGATAGGTACCATTCAAAACTTAACGTGTTCCAGCCAGTTCACAGACCAACAATTTTATAAAACTATCCTTGAATTCGTTGTGAAGAAGCTTATTACATGGAACAATTGGATCCATTGTCAAAAACCGGGTATTTCTCCAGGTAGAGGAGCCAACTCATTTTTACTGAACCTCTCTTCATCGTAGAAAGCAGCGTGAACCACTCTACCCCCAAAAAATCGACCATCTAGGTCGACATATGCTCGAGTTGTTTCTTCGGATCTCTCAAATTGCACAAAAATTCTCACAGCTTCATCAGTGGGGAAGTTGGGCTCTGTTATCTCATATATAAGTACCCTAGTTACTGTCCCATACTTAGCACATTCAGATCCAACCTCTTCTTCTAGTTCATCGTCAACCTCGCCGGGGCCCACCTATAAAAGAGAATAACAATAAACAAATAAAAAAAACGTTGAGTGCTGTCTTTGCATAAGAAATCAAAATGCACATACAGCATGCCGGCAGAGAACAAGATCTCATGTCTGTTTCAACAATTGATTACACAGCATTTCACATTCATAAAGGAGGATCGTCTGCTAGGGGGGCTAGGATCTAAGCTTTGGCTCTAAATAGGAGTTTACAACCTATTATTTGTAATCTTTACAAGGCAATGGTTTGGCATCCAGGTACACCGAATGTATGAATGCCACATCCAGTCAATAAATCCATGATTCAATCATGGTTGCCAAAATCCAAATAAAGATGCAATTCACCTGATCTAACATCAACAATTGAATTTAATGTTACTATTCATTCATCATATAATACCAGCCAGTGATTTTTGTATGTTTAATATCTACCATTCACTTCTCATACTAAGTCTCTCATCATTTAATGGTATTATTTGGAATCTTTACAAAGCTATGGTTTGGCATCCAGATACACCGAATGAATGAATGCCACATCCAGTCAATAAATCCATGATTAAATCAAGGTAGCCAAAATCCAAATAACTATGTAATTCACCTGATCTAACATCAACAGTTGAATTTAATGTTACTATTCATTCATCATATAATACCAGTCAGTGACTTTTGTTTGTTTAATATCTACCATTCACTTCTCATACTAAGTCTCTTATCAAATACACCCCCCGCCCCCCCCCCCCAAAAAAAAAAAAAACTGTACACCTCAATATCTTTTCCACTATAAATAACTTCTCTTTATTGTCCTAACACCATAGCTGCTACCCTCCCCAGTCCCAGCCATCACCTGGCAGTCCGACACCCCCACCTCATCATCACTCTTCTTTGCTGCAATCCACCCCCTTTTTTTGCAGGTATTTCTTTTTACGAACTGCCAATATCATTACCACCTCCTTTCTCCATTGCCAACTGGTTGGGATTTTTTTACCGCTTCTTCCTATTTTCTTTTATTTTTTTGGGCCTTCTGCTTCAGTCGATGATAGCAGTTCCTTCTCTGCACACTGCCTACACTGTTAGCACATCCACTGTCACTTCCAAGCACCCTCACCCCCTTTTTTTTTGAAATAACACAGATCTAATCATGATATGAACGGGCTAATGTATTTGTACTTCATGGATGCCATACCCGAAATCTGTATTTTTAGATCAATAAACCTCCATTTCCTTAGAAAATAGCAGTAAGAATTCCTGAGCTGGTGTTCAAGGGAACGCCACATCATAAATAATTACCATGGCATGCAACAAAGAAAATACATGTCCACATTCTAAGGAAAACTGACAGATAGCTTTATTTACCGCTTATTACAATCCCAACAACATTTGAGTCACTATTACAACAGATAGGTCATTAATACTATACATAGATCTTTCCAGGATATCCCCATCTGCTCATGGGAAGCATAACCAGGCTCTCTTCTGGTGATTTCTTCTCATCCTATGACTTCTGATTGCCAAAAATAACCAAATAATAGCAGAACTCACACTTTTGTTCCAATTCTCTGCAATGCTCTAAATCCTAGTGACATCATTTGCCATGTCAGTCCCAGAGACTGAAAACATTACATATCATCCAAAGTGTTGCAATATCCAGCCCAAAAATTGCTGCAAATTTCCCCATAAGGACTAGTGAGAAACAACTGATATACCAAACTGCCCATAAATTCTCACGGCTACAATGTCAAAGCATATAAATTTACGGGCTTTGAATCTTGGCTAATACGTCTATGCTCAGGGAAAGAAATATCAACAAAGGTGAAAGATATGCTAAGCTGCACCACGACAAGGTTGGGGCTGTTGCGCAAAGGGCAAGGATGAGATGAAAAATTTAGGAAATTTATTATTATTATTATTATTTGTTTCAAAAACTTCTATTAGGTTTGAAGCAAATCAGGAGTGAAAGACTTAGATTAAGGTTGTAACAGGAGAAACAACCGCAAGAAGTAGAATTCACAAGCCTATCAAAAGGAAGGAGTAGATGGAAAAGACACTTGCCAAGTGGCCAAGTGTGAAGTCACGGCTAAGGATGGCAACAGGCCAAGTCTAGCCTATTTATGACATAGACCCAGACCCACTAGATCTCAAAAGAGTTTGGAGTTTGGACCCTAGCACGTAAATAAGCCCTAAGCAGGTCATAAATTGTTCCAAATATTTATTTTTAATAAATAATAATTTAGCTAAATAATCATATTTTTTTTATGTGAGATAATATATAATTTTTTTGTTAAAACAATACCTTCAAAGGGTATTTTGATTCTCAAATTTGAGAATAAAATTGGTTGGTTTATAATTAAAATGCACTTGCTGACAAGCAATAAAATCGCGGTCGCGGTCGCGGTATTGCAGTATCGGAGCGTCGCGAACGATATTTTATATGTCGCGGTTGTCGCGGCGTGATTTTTTAATTTTTTTTCACAATAAATTTTAGCAAATACCAGTAAATATCAGTAAATATCGGTAAATATCGGTAAAATATCGGCAAATATCGGTCGATAACCGATATATTGCCGATAAATACGTGAAATTCTAAATCCATCGCATATCGCCAATTTCGCGTATCGGCTAACCCAAAATCCGATAAATATCGGCCGATATTGCGTATTGGGACCGATATTTAATTGTATGCTTGCTGACTGCATATATGTATATGGTAAATAGGAAAAATAAACTAAAATCTGGGGAAAAAATCACAAGAAAAATGAAAAAACAATGGAGCAAAACTTAGCAATAAGATGATTGGGGTGTGTGTGTGTATAACTAAATGGGTCTGCAGGTTAAGTCTACATTGGATCTGGGTCTAAAGCTGCTGTACCAAACCCAAACACGTTCAAGTATATATATGTATGTGTGTGTGTGTGTGTGTGTGTGTGGACCTAAATGTGCCAGTCCATAAAGCTCAGACCTGACCCACTATAAATGAATCAGGCTCGATCGAGAACCCCTTGTAATCCCTTATGGCAGCCAACAAACACCACGGCAGCATCTTGGCCACTAAAGGGTTGCTCGTCCAATGAAGGATGACATAGACAAGGCTCGTCAAGGTTGCTAGTATGCTCTTTTGACAAACAACAACGATAGGTGTACAAAGGAAAACAGAAGGAAATAGACTATAGTCGAGTGTGTCAGGAAAGAAAGAGTGAGCATGATAAATGGCAAGGAATGGTAATGGTTGCTAAATGATGAAACAAGAGACGCAAGAGAGTGTGAAGATCTAATTGGCCCTCCAAAAGAGAAAAGAAAAGAGGAAGGAGCTGAGTATTCACCATTCAGCTGTCCAAGGATGTGCTTTTCTTTATCCTTTTTTATGAAATGCCCTAAAATTTTCAACCAGAGTTTTTTGGCATTTCCACAAAATTTTCAGAGACACAAAATGCAGGCTGAGTGAGCAATGTTCCCATCAAATATAAAATCCAAGCATTACAAATTTCTTTGAGTAATGATTTTTAAGTCAAACAGCTGTTATGCTAGTAAAAAAAAAAAAAAAAAAAAAAAAAAAACTGGATGCAGAAGTATCAATGTACTTCTAGCAAAAAATTATTGCCACAATATGCTTAGGACAGTTCTTTTCTGTCCCTAGCTGGCTATCCCTATTGTTACTTTTACGACTTTAATTACTACATCTCCAACCTGGATTCTCTCTGCTCCCTCAATTCTTTCTCTACTCTTCCTAATTCCACTCTTTTCTTGCAACAATATGAATTCAGAATCATAAATAGGTGTGGCAACACCTGAAAGGATATATTTCGGAATGATGTTGAGGCTTTAATGTAAAAGAAGACAGGAGAAACCTGTTGTTCACATCAAAAGAAGACCTATAGGGGCACCAGTAAGAAGATATGAAATATAGGAAGCAGCGGTGGTTAGAAGGGGTCAAAGGATGGAAACTTTGAGTAAGAGTCTTACTGTGCAATCGAGCACAAGTGATAAACTTGTTTACATAGAGCAAGAGAACCAATGGATTCATTTAGCAGAAGCGAGTTAGCATGTGTCAGTTTCATGGAAAAAAATATCGACCGATATGCCAATAAATTATCAACAAGTATCAGATTTTGAGCTTGTTGATGCACAATATTGTCTATACACACCAAATAAACACATCACACCAGATATATACCGACATTTACTGATGCATCCAGGATGGCAGATGTATGGTCCGATATTTGCTATAAACAAATCACAAAATAACATAATATTTAAGATTCGTGATTCTGTGATACTACGACATCACAACCGCCACCACAGTCACGATGTTATAGCTCAATTGATTTAGTGTGGTAATCAAGGGAATAAAATTGCAGCTGCAACTTGATAAGGGCAATCAAAGAACCATACCCAGTTGAAAATTAAAGATGTGGATAATGTATTGGCTCTTAATCAAGATGTTGCGGTAATAATGGTATTTTCCACTTCCTGGTGAAGTTTAATTGAAGTAGTACAGGTTGGTTTGGTGTGGTAATAGAGGGAATACAATAGCAGCTGCAACCTGATAAAGGCAACCAAAGAACTACATCCGGTTCAATATCAAAGAAGTGGATCATACATCAGCTCTCAATCAAGGTGTAATGATATATTTCACTTCCTGATGAAGTTTAATTGAAGGTGTACAGGTTGGTTTGGTGTGGTAACAGAGTGAATACGATTGCAGCTGCAACTTAATAAGGGCAATCAAAGAACAGTATCCAGTTAAAAATCAAAAATGTTGATCATGCAACAATTCTCAATCAAGGTGTTGTGGTAACAATGGTACTTGTCACTTCCTTATGAAGTTTAATTAAAGGTATGGTTTGGTGTGGTAATAGAGGGAATACAATTGCAGCTGCAACTAGATAAGGGCAATCAAAGAACTCTATCCAGTTCAAAATCGAAGATGTGGATCATGCATCAGCACTTAATCAAGGTGTTGTGGTAATAATGCTAATTTTCACGTTCTATTGAAGTTCAATTGAAGATGTACAGAAAACTTCCGTGAACACAGGATATCAAATTAATATAATGAGAAGTGACCCATTTAGGACCACTGCCAAACAAAATTTCCGTTTAACGCAAAAACCCATACTTTTGCAACTATAGCACAACCATTTCTTCCACCATAAACCTGAGCTAATAACTGAGAGAAGAAACCAATCTCACTACAAAATGAACATTGAGAAAATGTACGGGAAAGAAACTGATATTGCAGACGTACCATGTTTCTAAGCAGCAAAACCCGAGTAGGTGTTCCATTGAAGTTGACACCTTTCACCTTCTTCTCAGGTTTAGCTTCACTACCGTTCAAAATTACTCCTGCTCGACGATCTGTCTTCTTGGCAATCAAAGGAGTTGTAATTCCTTGCTCCTGTCTCCCTAGACCTTGGCCTTCCTTCCATCCCATTTTCTGCATCATCCTCTGCGCAGCAGTCATTTGCCCACCGGCTCCTAATCCTAACCCACTCGTGTCGGACTTCCCTATGGCAAAACCTCCCACATTCCCCGGTGGCGAAGGAGATCGTTGTGGCACTACTCCACTCATCCCTACACGGCGCTTCCACGCCTCTTCACCGGAAATATTCAATCTCGAATCAGAATAATCCCTATCCCTATCCCTCTCTCTCTCCTCCTTCTCCCTCCTCTCTCTCTCCCGCTCCCGCTTCCGCTCTCTCTCCTCCTCCTCCATTCGCCGCCTCTCCAGTTCTCTCTTCATCTCGGCCTCCGCAGCTTTCCTTCTTCTCTCCCGTCTGTACTCTTCGTAGTCATTTGGCTTCGCTGGGTCATACTCCTCCATTACCGTCGACGTCACCCCGACTAATGCCGGCTGAAAAGCCGGCGGCGGCGGGATCCTCGGACCTTCATCTGCCGTTCCAGACAGTGGCATGGGAGATGAATTTATGGTTTTTGGTTTAGTTTGGGCCGTTTGGGATCTTATTACGGAAGGCGGCGGCGCAAATGCCGTCGAGGGCTTGCGGAGGGTAGGCGGAGCCATCTTGGTGTTGCTTGACCATACTGCACTCGCTGGGTTGCTGGATTTGTCATCCTCAGAGGACGAAGATGGCGGTGGAAGATCTCCGTATAAGCCACCAAGCATCTTCCTTCTCTTCTAGTCGTTGTTGATGTTTCTCTTCCCACGAACCGATTTTGCATCCGCAATCAGTCCAGTACTAGTACAGACTCGTAAATTTGGCTAAGCTAGCTTACCCACGACAAATGATGATTCGCGTGAATGAGGGCTCGGAGTCTCATATTATTTTGGCCACAAAGAGTACTATTTGGATTTTATTATTTAAAAAATACGTTGGAAAATAAATTTTTAATTTTATTCCCCACGCCCTTTTACACGACAATATTTAGCTATCAAAAGGCGAAATCCCTCGCCGCTCCCAGGACTCCCAATCTGCCTGTCCAACGATCTGGTTGGGGAAGTAAATTACGGTGACTCGATAGTGAAGCATACGGTGGTTTATAGTTCATTGGAGGGTTGAAACTCCCACACTGCGGCCGCCACGAAATTCGAACTTGAGACCAACTTGCTATCACATCCGTGCATCTTCCATTGAGCTACGCCCGTGCGGGCACGACAATATTTACCGTTATCTTACCTCGCTGGTATAAATTGTCGGTCCTTCACAAAACTTTTGCCCATCCCTTACCTCCGTCATCAATTGATTTTATCGTTAAGAATATATATATATATATATATATATTTAATTATAAAGGAATAGATGTATCTAATTAAATTATTATATGTAATTACTATATAGTGTATAAACAGAAATTTTTTTTTATTAAAAATACAGAATAGAGGAGGGGAATAGTGTAGGCATAGGAAGGAAAAAAAATTGTTAAATATACATGTTCGGTTTCTATTATCCAAACGCTTATATATAGGCAAACAACTTTACCATTTTTATTCTTCGTCGTAGAAAAATCAAGTATACATTTTAATATAAAATATTCAAAACCACGACTTTGTACAATCTTTCAATAAAATTTTACATTTTTTTAACAATTATAATGAATAATAAATTTAGAAGTTTTTCAAACTACGATGAGTTTGGTACTCCAATAAGTTATGATGAATTCGGAACTTCGATAAACTACGAAGTTGGGTTCACAGCCTCAACGTATTAAGATGATTGATTTAGAATACTGACAAGGTGTAGATATACAGAAGAAATGCAAATTAATTCTCTAAATATTAATTACAACTTAGATGAGGTGAAATTTATTTATTTTTTATTATTGTAAATTGTGTCTACGAATTTAGTTTTTATGAAATTAATACTTCTTTTTATTATATTATTATGGTTAACTTTTTTTTTTCAGGATATAGAGAATACATGTTTTACGACCTAAAATTATCAATGATTTTTTACAATAAAGCAAATATTTTCTGATAGTGAAAAAACTGTAACATGGATTAAACAAATGGATAAAACTCATAATAATTTTGATCATCAAAGGTTCTAGAATAATACAAGGACAAGTAGAATATTGATAAAATGTAAAAAAAGTGAAATGTGGGTCCATACTAGACCTATGGATATCGAAAGTGCACATAAGTTCTAAAAAAATGATTATCTATTTTTTATTATTGGTGTTGAAAATAATAATGGTAGGTGGCAAGTGGCAATTAGAAATGGGACACAATCATGAATTGACGAATTATGAATAAGGGCATATTACTCTAGATAAGTTGATAGAAAATTAAGTTCAATTTGTTAATGAACTTATCACAACTAAAGTAAAGCTACGACAAATCATACCGGTTCTTCAAAAACAAGTTAAATGAAATATAAGTATGAGGAGGCATATTTATAAGGCCCAACTAAAGCTTAGGTTCGAAGAAATTGATGATTAAACAATATTACATCATGTTATGAGTATGTTAGTTGATAATTATTATTTTTAGTGGCGTCGAAGTGAGCCAGAATCAAATGCTAGTTCTTATATCTTTTGGAAATTTTTTCACTCCCACTAGTACATTCAAATTGGAATAGATATCGTGATAGTAGTATTTCAATATAGAATACACTATATTTTTTAAGATTCCAATAATAGCGCTCATTGATACATGATGGCATACAAGAGCCACATCATTTATCTTCATACTCAACTTTTATCTAGAATTGTTGTAATTTTTCTTAGTTTATGTGTATTGGACATTTGAAACATCTGCATGATGAATTTTTATAAATTTGTATGTATTTTCTTGTTACCTTTTCATGATAGCTTAAGTATCTGACCTATAGTAATCGGATATATTTATATGTCATTCAATTTAAGTATCTTAGTGTTCAACATGTTCAATGTATATAAAATAAAAAATACATTCTATAATTGTAACAAACATATTTTAATTAAAGCACATAACCATATAGTAATATATTAAGGTCATTGCAAACGCCAACACCTATGCCCAAATAGATCAACTCCTAAATCATGCACAAGATTTTCAATACATGTAACTAGTTGCTGATAATGTATATGAGTAAAAAAAATTTACTCATGCCAAACAAATACAAGAGGGGATATAATTTCCCCCGTATTTTTTTGGAGGCCTTTACCATCATGGATCATGAGATAATTAGATCAATCTCATATCTCTTAAATCAACTCACTTCCTCTCTTTCCCTTTATATCCTTTCATCTCATACCATATTATTAAACATCCTAGCATGCATGTCCTAGAGGGTCTCATCATGTAATATTATATGCACAATATATATAATCATCATCCACATGTCATAAGGAAGTCATATAAGCATACCTCCACTTCAAGTTGCACTACAAATGATTAGTCATTAAGCATAAAGTATACAACATGGAATAATACATGGCACACAAGGTACATAACACACACATAGTTGTTCTTAACCACACATCCTTACTCAGTTTAAGTTACTAAGTTATCTTTTACACTTAGTAGGTCACCAATCACCTTTCATAATTGTTACACTTATCATATTTCCCATTTGGTTGGTTAGATTACCAAATTGCCCTTCTCCTTTATTATAATTACCAAATTACCCTTTAATTGGTTAAATTACCAAGTTGCCCTTCTTCACCAATTTACCCTTCTCCATTATTATAATTACCAATTTACCCTTCCTTCACATCAAATTACCATTTTACCCTTCTACTTTATTAAATTCCCATTTTACCCTTCCTTTACACCAAATTATCAATTTACCCCTTACTTCCAAAATTACCATACTACCCTTTTACTTACAAAATTACCAATTTTCCCTTTATTAAACGGTTTTTATTAAGTTACCATCACTACCTAAAATATTAATATCAATACTTCATTCTCACCATCCAACTCCACCAACTATTAATATTCAACATAATACTCATTAGTACCCACACATATTAGGTCACATTCTTGTACAAGACATATTACTAATCTCACAATAATATTATTCATGCATTAATAATATAATACATCATGGATAAGTACTTGATATTTCCATCAATAATTAAATTCCTTCCTTAAGCATTATTTCCACTCATGGCACATAAACTAGCATGATTTCCTTTTTATTTGATCAATCAATATAAGCAACTATATATATTATATTAAACAACATATATCATGAATAATAACATATTAAAACCCTAATATTCTGGTATACGTTTATCCATGCGTTTAAGTGGGATTTAACGATTACCTTAATTCCCCAAAAATCGAACCTTACCAGTATCTCGGTTAAAGATTCAAGCTTTGATTAGCAAAACCAATACCTAAAAATAATATTAATACTTATCATATTAGAAATAATAAAACCAAAGCATAAGACTTGTAAAACTTAATTAATGAAATACTTAACTTAAAATATTATTATACCTTAAAATCATTAACTAAAATAACCCAAAGGAAGATAGCAAATCAAACTACGCATATAGCATGAGCTACATACAAAATAAGGGTTGGAAGGGGTCAAAAGTGGTGGAAGAAAGGAAGAAAGGGGTGTATTCGGGTTAGGGTTTTGGGCTAGGAAAGAGGGCAAGTGGGGGAGGATTTAGGGCAAGGGAAGGGTGCATGGGTGGAGAGGGAGTGTAGGTGGTGGTTGGGGATAGTTTGCCCGCGACCAAGGGCAGTGGTGGAGGCGGCAGCGAGGCTGCAAAGGTGGCTACCGAGGTGGAGGTGGATGAGAAGGAAGGAAAAGGGAGGAGGAAAAATGAAGGGATGCAGGTGTTTGTTTCAGCCAAAAGGAGGTGAAGGGGTAATAGGGGAGGTTGTAGGGAGTGGTTTGGTGGCTTGGGTAGCGGTAGAGGTGGCGGGATGGCGGCGGAAGGAGGAGGTGTAGGGTGGCTGCCAAGAAGGGAGAAAAAGAAGAGGAGGGGAAGGAGGTGGGCTGTAGAGTGGCTCGAGGGGGTGGTGTGGTTGTTTAGGATGAAGTAGAAGGTGGCAGGAGGGGCTGCAGGTGGTTAGTGCAGTGGTGGAAGTGGTAGAGTTGGGTGGTGGTGCAAAACAAGGGGAAGGAATGAAAGGAAAAGAAAGGGAGAGAAAAGAATCAGGAGTGGGAAGGAAGGGCTCAAAAAATAGGCAGGATGAAGGAGGGAGGGAAGAAAAAAAAGAAGAGGGAGTAGAGGGGAGTAGGTGGTCGACCAAGACAGGTTGTAGGGTGGCAAGTGGTTGGTCGGGTGGTAGGGAGAGGGAAGGGAAGAAGAGAAAGAAAAGGGGCATGTGTGAGGAGAGAGAAGGGTTGGTTGGGTTGAAAAGGGACAGGACAATGGCGAGAGAGAGAGGGAGAGAAGTAGGGAGGCAGGAGGGTTGTAGGCAGGGTGGTCGGGCATAGCATTGAGGAAGAAAGGAAGAAGAAGAATAGAGAGGTGCAGACTGGGCAAAAGGGAAAGATAGGTGAGCATGGGCCGATTTGGTGGGGGAGGGGAGGAGAGAAAAGAAAACGGTTGGGTTGGGCTAGTCATAGGGAGAAGGAAGGAAAATAAAAGAAGGGGTGGATTAGGCGCGGGAGGAGGAGAGGAGGGAAGGGGAATGGGTCAGTGGCCCAGGCACGAGAAGAGGGAGGGCAGGCCTGCTTGGCAGCCCGAAGGAAATAAAAAGGAAAAAGAAAGAAAGGAGGAAAAAGGAGAAAAAGGAGAAAGAAGAGCAAAAAGGGAAAAAGGAAAAGGGAAAATAAGGAAAAATAAGATTAAATAATTTATGGAATAATAGAACATAATATTTCTAGTAGATAAATAAATTTAATAATTTAATTTAATATAATTTAATATATGGGTTTAAAAAGGTTAATTTTAGAAAAATATTGGTTTGGAAAATTATTTAAATAAAATGAGTATGATAAAATAATAAAATAATTATTTTAGTTTATTAAATATTCATATCTAATTTTATATACTCAAAAATCCATAAAATTATTAAATTAAATAGATTTAAAAGCTAATTTATCATAAATAAAAGTTGTTTATTAAATGACAGGTTTTTAAAATTTCTAGGGATTATAGTATCCCTTTGATGTTTGCTTGGTAAGTATGAATATGTTTTGGATGAAGGAGGATGAGAGGTATATATGGCTTTTTTAGTATTTAGTTATTTGATATTATTATTGTATGTAAATCATTGCATGTATATTTTGATGTATTGTATGCAGGCTTTTCATATTAGTTTTGTATAATGAGTTACTCAGTACTATTATACTAGAGGGTTCCTTTTTATGGGACTGTGCCTATTCAATGGACAATGGTCTTTGCAGATTAGCTTGTGAGATCGGCTAAAGGGTAATATTTTGGGTTGAGAGTAGGACTATACAGTGTCTTTTTTGGTATATTTGATTCCTATTGTTCTTGGACTCTTATGCCCCCTATATTTTCTCTTAATTGAGTTTTGTAACCACTGACATTGTTTTATTAAGAATTTTAATCATTTACTTGTTCTCTGTACTCTGGTTTATGTAATTATATTATTAACTTAAGTAGAGTAGCGATTTTAGCTTTATCACTTAGTATAAGAGTGGTAGAGGAAACTAGACTTATACTTAAGTGTAGCAGTAACACTCTACACTTTTATTATTTTAACTTCCACAATTAACTCTTTAAATGAAATTTTCAAGTCCTGTAGCAGTAACACTCTGCACTTTTATTGTTTTAACTTCCACAATTAACTCTTTAAATGAAATTTTCAAGTCCTGAAAATGAGGATGTTACATGTGGTGACACCCATGATCTTGAAGTAGCCATATTAGTTGTGATTTCTCAAGTAATGATCTTTATGCCCTTTATATCTTTACTTAATTTCTAAGTTTTCTAACTTATAAAGACTTGATAATTTTTCTTCACCTTCCTCCTCCTTGTCACTAAAAATTTCTCCTCTCCATTCCCACTTCCATTTAGTGACATTTTATGGATTGATTGTTTAGCCCATAGTGGTCAAGGCCTTTCATGGTTATTTGATTGTGTGATCCTAAGTGGTCAAGGCCTTTCATGGCTAATGGTTGTGACCCTAAGTGGTTGGGTTTTGGAGGATTTGATAGATTGATTTATCTAGATCTTCATATCCTTGTTGAGTAATGAGATGTCTTGAATAAAACACTAATAATTTAAAGCGAATGATTATTTGGGTTGGGAAAGGAAATCCTACCTTGGAGTGTCCCTCGAGTGTATAGTAAACCTTCAGGTCAAAGATCCCACTTCTATTCTTAGGGATTCACAATCTTATAAAGGATACGCATCCTTAAGAACTTGGGTACCTAGATTTGTGTATACATGGGTTAATGTCATGTGACTACCTTGATTAACCATCCTAGTAGTTAGAGATTTGGGTGTTGATTTATCCATGGTGATCATTGTATTAGATTATGATATATGATATTTTATTCCTCTCAAAGTTAAGTTGAATTTATTAATTTGATCACATCGATAAAGGCTTAGTAATTGACTATGTGGTTTCATCATATTCTCTTAGTTGGAAATATCTTATTATAATATTTGGTGTTAACAATAGACACTAAGTTGAATCGATGTATCTCTATGGTTTAATAACTTGGATTGGAATTGGAATTTATACCCATATTATGTGGTTGGTTGGTTGAATTATTGATAGTAGTTTTATTATGCGTACTATCTTTGGTTATTATATGACTGTTGAAGAGGGTTAGTGTTATGGGATATGGATTGTTGGTCCTACAAGATTTTACACCTTTATATGTTATCTGATTGTTTGATCATAATATTTGCTGAGGGTTTGATGTGTTTACTTAGTACTTTTGTACTAAAGAGATTATTTTTCAGTGGTTGTGACATATGTGATCTAGAGACTGTTGGAGCTTGAGTTAAAGTTAAATAGTAGAGTTTTTTAATGTTTTGTCTCATATTGGGAGTTTCTATTTTGGTTATAGTCAATTTGATTCAACTTTATAACCTTGTATTAAGATTTTATAATGTAAAGAATTTTATCTTACAACATTGTTCTTTTTGTTTAAGGTATTTTTATACCTAGCCTTGCATCTATCATAGGCTAGGTGAACGCATGCACCTCTCCTCATGATAGGTGTGGCATTAACACTCATTATTTTTTTAGCTTTCACATAGCACTTAGAAAATAAATTTTAAAGTTGAGAAAAATGAGGGTATTATAGTTTGAGTGTTGAAATATCATTCCTAGTCATCAAGGAATAATCTAAGATTATATAAACAAGTTTCATTTAGACAAAGAACAACATAGTTACTTATGGTAGCTTATCATTTGAAAATTATATTGGGCCACATCCGTTTGCATTGGCACATCCAATCTTCTCTATTGAAGATCCATTTATTTATAAGTATTATTAAAGTATATTTTCATCGCATAGTTACATATATTTTCCCTGATTCCAATAATTATCAGCAAATAAGAGAAAATTGACAATATAAGAAAAATAACTACATCTATGCTTTTATTTTTTAAACAATTCATATTATAAAATATTCATCATGCAATTAGAACTTTGATAAATATACCTGACAGAGTGTGATGATCTTGACGGTGATCTTAAGACCATTAAAAGGTAAGAGTTGATGCTCGTAAGAGGCTTGTAAGCTCTCTATGGAATCATCCCTTTAACAGTCTCAAGACACATGCTACTCTCACAAATTGACTACAGGGTACAAGGAAATATTGTAAAAGTTAAAGCTTTATTACAACATCCCTATGGTGAGTTTGTGAGTCTTCAACAACCAAGGTCATTCATTAGTCCCATTGACTAAGGATGAGTCCTAACTAAGTGACTAAGTGATACGGTGATATAATTCATGGACTAGCTAAGTCTCTCATTGTCATTCCTTAGCCCTTTTCTCAACTAAGGATGAGGAATGACCAAGTAACTAGGTGGTTGATTAGATCATCCTAAACCAGTCAAGCCTCTCACTCTAAGCTTACCCGAGCTCGGTAGCCTCAACTCAAGAACTAGTAGGCACACCATAAAGTCTCTATCTCATGGTTTTGTCTATTTCAACACTATAGGGATGCACCATTGGAGCTTTGCCTAGTGGCATTAACATGGGGAGCGCACTATTGGCCTCTTAGTTTAAGCTTAGAGGGTGTACCCATGGGCAAACTTACTTTGTTCTTAGTGGCCTCAACATGGAGGGTGCACCCCGGGTCGGCTTATCTTATCTTACTTTGGCCTCAATAGCCTCGACATGGCAAATGCACCCCAAATCAAATTACAGTTTAACTTTATAACTTACTTTCTAATTTACTTTTTGGATGTGTTTGCTTATCTTAAGGGGATTCATAGCTAAAAAGCGAACTAGGTGTTCCTGATTATTCCTTCTTTGTGGGCTTAGTGGCCCCAAAACACACCAAGTGTGCTCGTGGTCTTTTAGGCTTAGTGACTTAAAGTGCATCGGTCTTTCAACTCACCAAGTGTGCCCATGCATATCTTCTTTTTTCTACTTATTCTTTAAATGCCTTGACATTGAGTGACTCTACCTCTGAGTGCCTCGATGTTTCTTTATCTTTTTTTTTCCTGATAACTCTAGCTTTGCATCTTTTCCATGGTTTCTTTTAGTGTGTTGGGAGTTGAAAAGTCCTTAGGTGTGCCTTTGCAAGGCACCTTGGAGTAGGCTTCCAAAATTTGAGCTTTTTAAATAAGGATTTCAAGGGATATTAGTACAATTCACAACATCTAGTATGATGAGTATATATATTAATTCAAGAGAGGCATGAAATGTAGCAAAATAATGTGATAACTATAACATAAATGATGATCTAATCATGAAGAAACTTGATCCATTTATCAAAATTTTTAAATGAGTCTTATTAGAACCTTGATTTGGCAACAATCTATAGGCTTATGTCATGTGATTCATTTGCATTGAACATATTACTCAACAGGCCATCAATTAGGCCTAGTAGATGAATAGCTTTGAAATTTGTTAGTATGCTCTGGATCATTGCAATATTAAGGAGGTCCCATTAACGTTAGTTAAGGTATAAATGAAATGTGTAAATGTTGTGAATGCTTGGAATAGTAAGTTATATAGAAATAAATATCGAACATGTATGCAGTTGATAGGTGAAGATAGTATTAAAATAGTATTGTAATGAAGGAATTTATCAATAACATATTTTAATAACATTCAGATTGGTGATGAAGCTAGATGTGTACAAGGCATGATCATGCTATAAAATAATACAACACATATGATGGGTACACAGACAATACAAAATATGATGGGTACATGGTGCGCTGTCATATGCACAACAAATTTAATAAATAAATCACAATTCCCAAATACGTAGTAAATGGTAAGAAGGAGTTGAACCGACAAGGAATGATATTTAATCAATAATTTTGTAAATGATGTTAGAACCCTAGTTATACAATTTCATTACTTCTATCACTAATTCTATACTACTTCTATCACTAATTCTATACTATGGGTTACTTTGCTTACTAATTGATGAATGAGGATAGGAATGAATTGATTATGGAATTAAGGTATCAAATACTCATGGAAAAAGAGTGATTCTAAATGAGTTAATTTTGACCTCTAGAGACTCATAATAATTCATCTCTTTGATTTCTCTTCACTTAATAAATTGAATAAGCTCTCAATTTATCATCTAACCAATTAATAAACTAGGTTACAAATACTAGATTCAATTAATGGTATCATTACGAATGGAAAGAAGTCAACTACAACCATAACTACATAAGCTCGGATTATGCAATTGTACGAATTAATGGATAAGATTAACAATTAACCTTCTTGCTACTCTAGACACGTTAATTAACAATTACATATTAATTATGTTTTCCTAGCGGAGATTAAAATCTAAACTAAATAGGTGATCAATCTAATTAGTTTAAATTCTTAATCTATAATACAAGATCATTCAATTCCTTCCATTAATTCAATTAAATTTCATTTAGAATCATAATTTCGAATGATGTTGTTATATTTGGAACCTAATTCCATCCTCAAATCATCCTACCCTATATTGTTTACTCTACTATTTACATAATTGTAAGATCACACCATTAAATGCTATAAATTATCATTAATATAAATGATCTCTAATAATTAAGTAATAACACACTAAAAGCAAGAGAAATAAAAATGCAATTGCATAAACTTTACTTGCATTCAATCAAAATATATAACTTGCAATTGAAAAGGGAATGGAAAAGAACTTATCACTTGAATTGTAGACCGCCAATTGTTCAATAGAATACAAGAAAGATAAAGAAAGTTGGAATTGTGAAGTACTTGTGTTTTTGAGAGGGAATAGAGAAAGAGAGAACATTCAACTTTTTCTGAATCCAAAAATTGATTCCCGAATCTAGAATTGTTAGAGAATATATAAGAAAAAAGGTCGTGTGAGCGGTTACAATAATTAAGAAAAACACGGTCCATGTTTTGGGAAACACAGGACCTCCATGTTTTTCTTTGCATTCTCTACCAATTTTTGGATTAAAAAAAACAGAGATTTTGTCTTTCTGGAGGAAACACGGGGGTACCGTGTTCTTTGCTCTCTCGTCCTTCTTCCATTAATATTTTAGCACAAACTTCCCTTAGTGTCTTTGCTTCGTTTCCAAATTTTCTTCCCTTGCTTCAATGTTTCTTGATGTATTCTTTGCTTGATTTCCTCTTTTCATCAATTTCTCCTTTGAATTTCTTCATTTTTATCTTTTCCTGCAAAATCTATTCAAAAGAGAAAAAGTTGAGAAAAGATTAAATCTATAAAGTTAATGAGGAATAAATGACATTTTATGCAAGAAAATAGCCTATAAATTCTATCTATCAAATACCCCCATACTTAAATCCTTGCTTGTCCTCAAGCAATATCATACCATGCACATGACCAACATCAAGAAATTCAAGTGAGATAAGTTATGGATTATAAGAATTATAAGATTGGAATTATTCATTCACAAAGTTTAACAATACACTGGGACTTAAAACACTTATAAATCATAAAATCACAATGTTGAGAATATTTTGGATCACACATCTAACACACCATATAAACAACCTTATCAAATGCTAAAGTGGTTAGGGAACGAAGGATAATATAGTTAGTATCTCACCATCCAAAGTTAGTTTAAGATTAATGAATTTTAAATTGGCAGATTCTTACTTTTGGTGTGTGAAAATGCCCACTCTTATGTGTATAGGGTATGATGTGTTTACTCTCAAAACTTCTCCAAATGATAATGATCGCCCATATGTTTGGCATTACTCTCAATTCACCACTACTGAAAAGAACTATAGTATATATGAATCAAAAGGTCTTAAATTTGGTTATAATGGGGCTAGGGTTATAAGGTAGGGTATAAATTTGGGATTGTAGCTTAACTCTATTAACTGGAGAAACAATTTTCTTTCTTTATATTAAGTCACAATCCCTTTTTTTAATCCTTTCAACCAAATAAAGAATAAAAGACTTTTGTAAAAAAAAATTAGCTACTTCACCAAATTTTTTTGCACCCCCGTGCTTAGATTTTGCCTTATTAAAAATTATTTTCTCTGAAAATCTATTGTTTCCCTAGTCATATAGTAAGGAAGGAGAATTCATATGGAGATTAGTTGTTAATGAAGGTTAAACCAATAGAATAAGGCTTAGGCTCAAAGGGTTTATGCAAATGAATAATAATTTTTTTTAAGGTAAGCTTTTTGGTCTTGTATCTAACAAAGAAAGAAGAATGCCTTTTTCATTTTCAAATATCCTAAAGTTCTATGCAGTCTTGAAGATAATTAATGGCAAAATCTAGTTCACATATCATTGGAGGACACACAAAAGAAAAATATATTTTGGATAAACAATGCATCCAAAAATTAGGCTCAAGTGCTCACAATGGTATATCTACCAGTTTTTGAATTTCATTTCATCTCATTCATAATCAATGCATGGATTAATTCCTAACCATTCTAACTTTCTTTCCTTCACCACTATCACAATCTCAATTTCTATTTTTTAAGGTTTTGGAAGATGGTGATCAAATCAGTTAATATGATTTAAAAATAGCCTTTGTAAAAATATTTAGTCCCATTACTTTGTTTACCCCATGAATGGATAACTCAAATCTGACACTTCTTGTTTCAAGATGAACCAAACAACAAACATAAGGTCACATACTTAGGAAACTAATTACCTAAACAAAACATCCATAGAAAGAAAGAAATAAAACTATATATATATATGCACACAACACCCACAAAGACTATCTTAACTCAATAAATTACTATAAGTTCATCCCCCTACTTAGCTTGTTCATTGTCCCCAATGAACTAACCCAAGAAAAAGAGACCCCTCGTGTTTATTTTGAAAGTTTCTGAAATTTGACAAAATTCACTGATAGAAAAAAAATGATCCGTTTTTAGTAAATACGGACCCCCTTATTTATTTTGAAACTTTCTAGAATTTTCTAAAATTCCTTGAAAGAAAAACACGGTACGTGTTAAGTAAGCATAGACCCCCTTGTTATTTCTGAATGTTTCTGCCTTTGGTTGTTTTTGCCTGCAAATTTTGATAGAAAAACATGGGGTGTGTTTTCAGAATACGGTGCCCCCGTGTTATTCTATTCTTCTTCTATCTGCCTTCCAATTTTTCCTACATGAAGAATAAAAAAAAAATTCCTAATTTTTACACACATTGTTTTTATAAAACAAGAAAAATAATACAAAACAAAGAAAATACATTCACATGATGTACACTAAATACACTCACATAAAAATAGTAAACATACATAACTACATCCTACATGATAACCATATATATATAAAACAATAAATAACAAAGGAACATAGTATGAGATAAGAACAACTTATGTATAACACTTGGGTGTTTCCCAAGTGGTAATATCCCACTATTTCAACCTTCATAACTTAGAATGGTAAGATCTACCACTTCCAAGTTTCTTACACAGTGTCCTTCATAAAAAGGTTTGAGACGGTGTCCATTCGCTTTCCACATTTTTCTTGTTTTCTCACTTTTTATCTCTACTACACGATGAGAAAACACATTAGTTACAATAAATGGGCTAATCCATCTCGACCTTAATTTTCTTGGGAATATCTTTAAATGAGAATGGTATAATAAAACTTTTTAGCCGACCTCAGAATTCTTCCTAAGAACGATCTTATCATGAACTGCCTTAGTTTGATCTTTATATCACAATGTAGTTTCAAAAGCATCATTTGTTATTTTCTCAAGTTCTTGTAGTTGGAGTTTCCTATGTCTTCCAATTTCATTTGACTCCATGTTACATTTCTTTATAGCCCAAAAAGCTTTATGTTCCAATTTGACTGGGAGATGACAAGGCTTACCGTAGACTAAACAATATGGTGACATACCAATTAGAGTTTTGAATGCTATGCGATAGGTCCAAAGAGCATCATTGAGGTGTAAGCTCCAATCCTTCATTGTCGGTTTTACCATCTTTTCCAGAATCGATTTGATTTCTCGATTGGATATTTTGGCTTGACCGTTTGTTTGTGGATGATATGCTGTAGAGATTTGATGTGTCACATGGTATTTCTTTAACAATGCTTCTACTGTTCTATTGAAATGTGAACCTTTGTCATTTATTATAGCCTTAGGTAAGCCAAACATTGCAAAAATATAGTTTGAAGAAAATTTGCAACAACTTTAGCTTCGTCAGTACGGGTGGCCTTTGCCTCCACCCATTTTGACACATAATCTACAGCAACGAGAATATATTTGAACCTAAAAAATGATGGAAAAGGATCCATAAAATCCAACCCCAAATATCAAAAATTTCGCATACAATGATAGGATTTTGTGGCATTTCATTTCTAGAAGCTAGTCCTCTGGTTTTTTGATAATTTTCACATGTTTTGTAAAATTCATAAGCATCCTTAAATAGATTAGGCTAGTAAAATCCACTTTCTAAAATTTTATAAGTTGTTTTTTAGGACCAAAATGACCCCCACAAGCATAGTTATAAAAAAATGTTAAGATAGAAAGAATTTCACTATCAGGAATACACCTTCTAATGATTTGGTCAGCACATTGTTTCCACAAATATGGATCATCCCATAAAAATATTTTGCTTGAATCTTCATTCTATCTTTTTGTGCTTTAGTAAAATGTGAAGGAAATACTTTTGTGACCAAAAAATTTACCGTGTTAGCATACCACAGTATCTCATTTCTAATGACATGAAGTTGTTCGTCCGGAAATGTTTCATTGATGGGTGCCTCAACTTCAACCTCCTTGATTAACCTACTTAGATGATTTGCTACTCCATTTTATAGTCATTCTTTTATCTTTGATGCGTAGATTGAATTCTTGGAGTAGAAGTATCAATCTAATCAATCTTGGTTTTGCTTCCTTTTTTGCCAATAGATATTTCAAAGCCGCATGGTCAGAATAAATAATAATATCAGTGCCTATAAGATAAGAAAGAAATTTATCCAAAGCAAAGACAATGGCGAGAAGTTCCTTCTGAGTGGTTGTGTAATTAAGTTGAGCTTCATTTAAAGTTCGTGAGGCATAGTATATCACATGTGGATCTTTCCCAATCCTTTGACCTAACATTGCATCAACAACATAGTTAGATGCATCACACATTAATTCAAAGGGAAAATTCCAATCTAGTAGTTGAAGTATGTGTGCACTAATCAATTTTTCCTTTAGATGTTCAAATACTTTCTTGCATGCATCATCAAAGTGAAACTCTGTTTCTTTTTGAAGAAGATTATATAAAGGTTGGGTTATTTTAGAAAATCCTTAATGAATCAGCGATAAAATCCAGCATGTCCCAAGAATGAACGCACATCTTTAATAGTTGACAGCTAAGGTAATGAAGCTATAAGATCGATTTTTACCTTATCTAATTTAATTTCTTTAGCCAAAATGACATGCCCCAAAACTATTCCTTGTTGAACCATAAAATGGCATTTTTTCAGAATTTAGTACAAGATTTGTTTCAAGATATCTTTTCAAGATAAGAGTTAAATTACCTAGGCATTCATCAAAAGTTTCCTCGTGAATACTAAAATCATCCATGAATACCTCGATAATTTTCTCTAAATATTCAGAAAATATGCTTACCATACATCTTTGGAATGTGGCAGGGACATTGCATAGCCCAAATGGCATGCGACGATATGCAAACGTACCATAAGGACATGTAAATGTGGTCTTCTCTTGATCTTCTGGAGCTATGGAAACCATCAAGAAAACAATAATAAGCATGGCCCGCTAGCCTCTCTAACATTTGATCCATAATTGGTAGGGGAAAATGATATTTCCTAGTCATGGAGTTCAACTTCCTATAATTTACACATACCCTCCAACCATTTTAAAGTCTAGTAGGAACCATTTCTCCCTTATCATTTTCCACTACAATGATTCTTATTTTCTTGGGTACGACTTGAATAGCACTAACCTAACTACTATTAGAAATTAGATAAATGACTCCCATAGATAACAATTTTAACACCTCTTTCTTCACTACCTCCATCATAATTGGATTTAACCTATGTTGTACTTGTCTACTTGGCTTAACCTCAACTTTCATTAAAATCTGATGCATACATACTAAAGGACTAATATCCTTAATATCAACAACTATCCATCCCAAAGCAGATTTATACTTTTTCCAAACATTAACAAGTTTGTCTTCTTGTTGGGTTGTTAGGTCACTAGAGATGATTGCAGGAAGGGTATTTTTTTTCTCCTAAGAATGTATACTTGATATGGTTAGGTAAAGGTTTCAATTCCACATCCAGTGCTAGCTTTATGGAAGGTAAAGGCCTATCCAATGTCAATGGTAAATCCATAAATCTTTCGATTCTACCAAGACATACTCCTAAAGCAGCTACTACCTCTTTGATATCTTCTTCAATATCAAATATCTCATTCAGTTCTTCCAACTCTTTAGTTTCTATGCATTGAGTTAAGGTTAATTCTAAAGGATCTACAGATGATAAGTTGTAAACCTTTCCAGTTAAATCATCAATGACATCAATCATAGATACTGATTCACCATCTGTAGGGTATCGTATGGAGCCATATATGTTAAACCTAATGAATTCACCATCAAACTCCATGGTCAAAGCTCCATCATGTATATCAATTTTTGTTTTTGAAGTTTTCAAGAATGGTATACCTAACAATATAGGAGAAGGATTAGATGAACCATTATCCTGCATATCTAACACATAAAAATTTGCAGGGAAAACTAATTCATTCACCTGAACTAAGACATCTTCAATTACCCCTTCAGGATATGTGTTAGATTTATTAGCCAATTGAATAACCACATGAGTTTCCTTTAAAAGACCTAGACTTAGGACATTAAAAATAGATAAAGGCATAACGTTTATTGAAGCACCTAAATCAAGCATACATTTTTCATACCTTATGTTTCCAATATTGCAAGGGATAGTAAAAATACCTAGATCGTAGCATTTTGGTGGAAGTTTCCTTTGTAAAAATTGTTGATACATTCTCTCCCACACTTACCTTTTCACCCCCCTTCAGTTTCCTTTTGTTAGTACACAAATCTTTAAGGAATTTTGCATACCTTGGCACTTGTTTAATTGCATCAATGAGAGGGAACTTCCACCTTTCTAAATATGTCAAATATCTCCTTATCATAATTCAGCTTCATGTTTCTTGCCAACCTGCTAGGAAAAGGAGTAGGAATTTTAATAGGAGTGGACGACTTACCTTTAGTTACCTGTTGCAAATTTTCAATCTTTTCTTCTTCAATAACTATCTCATCTTCTTCTTTGTTTATTTCTTCCTCTTCACTTGCTTGTCTTAGACCTGCCAATTGTTTCCCACTTTGAGTTGTAATAGCACTAGCATTTTTATTAGGATTTCTTTCTGTCTAACTAGGGAATTTTGACGATCTGTGTGCTTGTAATTTCCCAAGGGAATCTGCCAATTAACTCACTTGATTTATCAAATTCTTGATACCATTTCTAGTTTCTTGTTGAACCTGTAATATATTGGTAGCCAAAGATGTCACCAAATCTTCTAAAGGCATTCATCCTTATTGTTGTGGAACTTGTGGTGGAGGTATGGGTTGAAATGGTGGCCTATGGTGATTTGACAGAACTTGAAAGAATCCGGGAGGTGGATTTGATCCTTGTTGATTTTGATAAACTTATGGTCAGAAATATGAATTACCACCTTGTTAATTGTTTCCATACCTTAGATTTGGATGATCCTTCCATCCAGGATTGTCTATTGGAGCATATAGATCATTTCTCTTTGGTATTTGTTATCCTTCAATGGCATTTACTTGTTGTTCTTCCTGCAAAGTAGGACACATATTAGTAGGGTAACCAGTGAAAGAACAAATTCCACATACCTTTGTAGGAATTTTTTCACCCACAACTATCTCTACTAGAGTTGTCAAATTTGACACTTGTGTTTTCAATTCAGCAATATTAGCTTCTTTCACTTGTTGAGATATAGAAGTATTACCCCTACTGCAATATTGAGAGTTAGATGTCATGTTAGCAATTAATCTTTTAGCCTTGGTAGGGGTTTTATCAACCAATGCACCACCACTAGCAGCATCTCTCATATTACGATCCATAGGAGATAATCCTTTATAGAAGTATTGTATTAATAATTTCTCACTAATTTGATGATTAGGGAAACTACCACATAACTTCTTAAAACGTTCCCAATATTCATGCAATGATTCTCCTCCATCTTGTCTAATATCACAAATTTCTTTTCTTATGTTAGTTGCTTTTGATGAACGAAAATATTTTTCAAGGAAAACCTTTTGCATATCAATTCAAGTATTCACCGAACCCACTGGTAAGTCATATAACCATTCTTTTGTAGCATCAGCTAAAGAAAAAGGAAAAGCTTTAAGTTTAAGTTGTTCTACACTTACTCTATTCGATTTTATACCGGAAAATGCTATATGGAATTCCTTAATAAATTTATTGGGATTAGTGAAACAACTTGAGCCCATGTAATTGTTGTCTCTCAATCCTTTAAAAATAGGTAAAGCGCATATCAAACTAGGTTTGATCTCACAAGTATCATTTTCGGCAGGATAATTAATGTATAAAAGATTAGGGTTGAAGACAGGAGTGGCCAGCTCCTTGAGGGTTTGACCTGCCATAGGTGGATCGATATGTCAAGGTGAATTAAACAACTTCTCTACATGGTCTTCTTCCAAATATGTAGAACTTCCTTCAGAAGGTAATGGAATATGATGAGCGTATTCCAATCTCCTTCTTGTTCGGTTTGCAATAGGAGAGGAAGAATTTGGATTTATTGGCGGGATGATTTGTCCTTGATACTCAATTGCAAACAACCTCAAATGCGAGTGCCTGAGGATTATACATGATTAAAGAATAAATATGTACACTTGGAGAAATTATTGAAAGTAAAAATAAGAAACAACACCAAAAACAAAACTAAAGATTATAACTTCCATTCCCCGGCAATGTCACCAAAAATGTGGTGCCTTGTCATATGCACAAAAAATTTAATAAATAAATCATAATTCCCAAATACGTAGTAAATGGTAAGAAGGAGTTGAACCCACAAGGAATGGTACTTAATCAATAATTTTGTAAATGATGTTAGAACCCCGGTTATACAATTTCATTACTTCTATTACTAATTCTATAATATGGGTTACTTTGCTCACTAATTGATGAATGAGGATAGGAATGAATTGATTATGGAATTAAGGTATCAAATACTCATGGAAAAGAGTGATTCTAAATGAGTTAATGTTGACCTCTAGAGACTCATAATAATTCATATATTTGCTTTATCTTCATTTAATAAATTGAATAAGCTCTCAATTTATCATCTAACCAATTAATAACCTAGGTTACGAATACTAGATTCAATTAATGGTATCATTACGAATGGAAAGCAGTCAACTACAACCATAACCACATAAGCTCGGATTATACAATTGTACGAATTAATGGATAAGATTAACAATTAACCTTCTTACCAATCTAGACACGTTAATTAACAATTATGTATTAATTATATTGTCCTAGCGGAGATTAAATCTAAATTAAATAGGTGATCAATCTAATTAGTTTAAATTCTTAATCTATAATAGGAGATCATTCAATTCCATCCATTAATTCAATCAAATTTCATTTAGAATCATAATTTTGAATGATGCTGTTATATTTGAAATCTAATTCCATCCTCAAATCATACTACCCTATATTATTTACTCTACTATATGTATAATTGTAAGATCACACCATTAAATGCCATCAATTATCATTAATATAAATGATCTCTAATAATTAAGTAATAACACACTAAAAGAAAGAGAAATAAAAATGCAATTGTAGAAACTTTCCTTGCATTCAATCAAAATATAGAACTGGCAATTGAGAAAGGAATGGAGAAGAACTTATCACTTGAATTGCAGACCGTCAATTGTTCAATAGAATCCAAGAAAGATAGAGAAATTTGGAATTGTGAAGTACATGTGTTTTTGAGAGGGAATAGAGAAAGAGAGAACATTCACCTTTTTTTTTAATCTAAAAATTGATTCTTGAATCCAGAATTATTAGAGAATATATCGGAAAAAAGGTCGTGCAAGCGGTTACACAAACTATGTTTTGGGAAACACGGGACCTCCGTGTTTTTCTTTGAGTTCTCTGCCAATTTCTGGATTTAAAAAAAATGAGATTTTGTCTTTCTAGAGGAAACATGGGGGTACCGTGTTCTTTGCTCTTTCGTCCTTCTTCTATTAATATTTCAGCACAAACTTCCCTTATTGTCTTTGCTTCATTTCCAACTTTTCTTCCCTTACTTCAATGTTTCTTGATGTGTTATTTGCTTAATTTCCTCTTTTCATCGATTTCTCCTGTGAATTTCTTCATTTTTATCTTTTCCTGCAAAATCTATTCAAAAGAGGAAAACTTGAGAAAAGATTAAATCTTATAAAGTTGATGAGTAGTAATCCTTCTTCCATTAATATTTCAGCACAAACTTCCCTTAGTGTCTTTGCTTCATTTCCAACTTTTCTTCCCTTACTTCAATGTTTCTTGATGTGTTCTTTGCTTAATTTCCTCTTTTCATCGATTTCTCCTTTGAATTTCTTTATTTTTATCTTTTCCTACAAAATCTATTCAAAAGAGAAAAATTCGAGAAAAGATTAAATCTTATAAAGTTAATAAGGAATAAATGACATTTTTATACAGGAAAATAGCCTATAAACTCTATTTGTCAGTACACAAACTCGAAATGATCTTATCCTCGTAACACACACATCATCATATTAACCTTGTTTATGGATTAATCAATGCAAACATTTAGATATATTCTAATTAATTCCTCATTAATTATACAGTTAGATTAGATCAACAAAATAGACATGATATTGATTACAACTTCTATCTTAGGGTTTCCCTTTTCTATTAAAATTCCTCTCCTCATAGATTCTATCAATGTGGCGATCAATTCAGGATTTCCTATATTGCATATTAATAAGTATCAACAATCTTCTCCTCTTAAGGCTAACCAAACATATATAATGTATCCAAGCTCCACATTACATATGCATCAACCCTCCAATATCATAACAACAATTTCTTGTCAAACAACATGACCTCAATCAATCCTTCCAAGAACTAGAAGTGAAAGCCAAAGCTCTGATGTAGATGTGTTAGTAAACGAAAGTATATTGATATAAAATAATACAAATATAATTTTCCAACCAATGATAACACACATTTCTTTCTTTGTCTCGGGCAAGAACGTATCTTCATTCTTCGCATGTCATCATCAAACTTATATAAAGCATCAAATCATATAACACAACATCCTATTAGATAGCACCATTGTTTGTTGTGCACAAGCTTAGCCAATTACAATAACCATTCTATCAGATAAGTGATGGACAACATTGAACTCACACTACCCCAAAAAGTAGTTTTAATAACGGTTTTCAACCGTTATTAAAACGCCCATTATTAAATCTTTAATAACGGTTCATAACCGTTATAAAAAATATAAAAAACACGCCAATATGAGCATAAACTGTATGTTTAATAACGATTTTTAAGAAAAACCGTTGTTAAAAAAGAGGGTTTTAATAATGGTTATACAAAAACCGTTGTTAAAACATCATCCAATTACACTTTTTGACATTATTTAGGCATTTATTAAACCCTAATACGTATTAAATGAGCATAAATTTGAGATTAAATGTACATTTTTAATAACGGTTCTGATGAAAACCGTTATTAAAACTCCAGCTTTTTTTTTAAAAAAAGTTTTTGCAGTTTTGTTCCTGCCCACATACACAGTTGTATGTTCAAATAATTACCAAATCTGTATTATAAAACAACATCAATTGATAACAAATTTGCAATCACACCATAATTTCAATCAATCCCTTGTTAATATTCATGTCTTAATACACCGGACATATATACTCAAGAATCAAAATTAGTAGGCATACCACAACTTGGTAGCTCTATACCCCAAAGTAAAATGTTCATAAATCTAGCTTAGAAGACTTAAAGACATAGACAAAATACAAACCTGAACATGTATGTAGAATATATAGATCTCTACCTAATATCGAATGAATGAGTGCACGTGCTTGGCCCATTGCTCTCTCACTTCATCAATTTCTTCAACATTGTATTGATGGCCTTGTGCATAATCATCAGTGAAAAACTACAATGCCCAAATTTTGATTAATATACAGTTAGCACTTATGTCAAGTACCAAACATATATGTCATGAGTCATTAATGGAAAAATATCGAAAAGAAAACATACATGGCTTGGATCTATGTTGACCGATCTATTTTGGACTATCAGATCTATTGCTCTACATACATAATATCTACAATCATTGTCGTTTTGCTGTTGTGGACACTGTCAAATGAATTCAGTTAGCTCTCTAACTATTAGATATTAATTTTAATTAAAATAAAATACGAAATAGTTGTCTTCCTACTTACTATGACATGCTCGTATTGAACATTCTTTGGGTCTGGGATACCATTCCCACCTCTCCTTTGATACGCTGTCTGTAGTGCCCTAATAAATAGAGTTGGATATACAATATTGTAAGTACGCATATATACCTCAAATAATGAAAGCTAAGTGAATATATGTATAAATAAGCTAATGAAGTAAGAAGTGAAAAGTATATTAACATGTCGATAAATTCCTTCCCACTACGACGAGCGAATTCAAAAGGCATGTCATAGGTTTGAAGGGAATCAAACACATAGACTTTATTAAGGTCAGGTCGGACGGCGTACAAAACCCAATGTTCAGTTGCGAGGTGAGGAATGAGATAGAGCTTGGTGTGTCCCTAAATCAAAATGTGATCCACTAAATAGTTTATGTGCCCACCCTATCTTATTGTACTACCATCAGCTATGTAGTATGGGCACACAAACACAATAGATGACAGCATTCCCTCCATTGCAGCTCGAGTAGCTACCAACCTATGGATGAAAAAAACAATGCATATTTGTTAATAACTAATAACTCATATAAGAGGTCATAAAAATTCCAATTGTATAAGTTAAGAGTACTAAAATCTCAAAATGAAATAATACTTACATGACATAGACGACGACACTCATGGTTGACATCCATTCCTGATTATGAATATCGCTTATGTCAACCGTCGATACCATGTAAGTAGCATCGTCCCTCCCAACATACTCAGGACGACAATCAATGAAAATATAATTGTCCCTCAGGTAGTTTTGGGCATAAAAATACAATAAAGCTATTGTTGGTGGAGGTTGGCTATTCTGATCTGAAGAAGGAATCTTTTGTGGGGCAACTGATTTTTCAAATTTAGCTCTATTTCCTTTAGTAGCGCCCTATTTTGTGTTGCTTGTTCTGCTAGTACCTCTCTTGGTTTTACTAGCAAAAGAAATCTTCTTTTTTTATTCCTTAATTGATAATATTAAACAAAATATTTATTGAGCATATAAATATATATATGAAAAAGATATGAATAGTGTAACTACTAACACAAGGTCTAATGAAGATGTCAAATGTCAATACCTCTTCAGTAGTAAGACGTATTTGATCCGCAGGCCAAGCCACGAAGCTTTCATGAGCTTCTAGTACTGTGATTGCCTCATCGCCCTCTTTATAACAAGGCAAGTGCACACTGCCAATGATTGGAGTGTCAATACTCACCGGCCTTATATTTAGGGCTAAATTGTACCCGTGGATTGTTTGCATTTCGGTGCTGTGACTGATGCGGACCCTTCCTTTTGCCAAAATTATTGAAAGGTTATTTGCTAATAAGTCACATTTATGCAAACCCTAAACAAAAATATTACACATTATTAATAATTTATTACACCAAATACATTTAATAACAATTCATAGTTTGTAATGCTTACCTCGGGAAGAGTAGAAAGACGTGCATCAACTTCACAACTATCTTTGACGCTATTTACATTAGGTATGTGAAGCTGATCATGGTCTATTGAATAGGATGGCTTATACCCTTGAGATTTAATAAATGACAACTTTTACTCCATTGTTGCCATCCGTTCAAATGCCACGTTCAATTTTTGGGTGAGGATGGCAACTTGCTCATTAGTGCTACGAGAACCACGAGATTGACCACATATGCTCGTTCTCGTAAAACCCAATATAAGGCCCTTGTGTCTTCCAGGGTGTTCTACAATTCCTATAGCTTGGGACACAATGCTATATTGGTCCACCTCCTCACCATCTGACGTTTCAAGTTCGTCCTGTAATGTATATAATATATGTAAATTTAACTTACAGGAATAAGCATAATATAATAGTTTTCTAAAAGAAAACTAAGTAGAGTTCTAGATATCTACAAACTTACAATTTTTTTGGCTGCAACATCAACATATTCATTAACATATCCATCTCTTGTTGCTCTAGCCTTCTTCCATAATGTACCAATATTGATGGACGAGGTACATGGGTCCAAGTCTTGGGCTAGGAGCTAAAAATAAAAAAAATATTCTTAATTAAGAATATTATTATAAAATTCGACATTTACATGTAAATAGATAATCACAAAATGCATACCAACTCCTTTTCAAGGCCCGCATAGCCTTTGCGAGCCATATTATGCCGGTATTTATTTTGCTTCGCAATCTCTTTATTTTGGGTACTTTTTTCCTATGTGACAAGCCAAAACATAATGACATGGTTATTTCAATATTAAGCATAATACTGGGATTGATACAAAAAGTTTAATTGTTATCTGACAAGTACCTTAAAATCCCCCGTAAGACGATAAGCAATGAATTGGTTCCAACTTTCTTGATCGATGAAACCGTATCGTTTGGATGGGTTCTGTCGTAGAGAACCATCCCTCTTTCTATACATTTTTCTACGAGCTAAATATGACCTAAAGGTTCTTAGACGCTCCCCACAATGTCTAAGAAGTCATTTCTTCCTACTCTCTGGAACATTGAGCACTCTCTACAAAATAAGACATGTAGATGTATACCGATGTTAATGTAATAAAATTAATAATATTTGACATAAAAAATGATTACATAAAATATCATATTTACCGTGATTTCCTGCCAAATATGCTCCTTATGACCCTTTGGAACCTGCTTCCAATTATTATAGGAGATAGGAACACGGTTACAGGTCACAAGTGAAATGTAAGTCAAGAACATATTTGCGTAAGGGCCGATGGGAAGATTGTAAGTATTCCATCCCAACTCGACTACGTCTCCTCTATTCCTCATGTCTGTGATAATTCTCATAATCGTAGGTCCTCTCTTCCCTTCTTCATCACTGCTGTCCCTATCAATGTTTTTGTTGGCCATATCTCTACAAAAAATAAATAAATAAATAATGTTAGAATGTTATGTATTGAGCATAATAATGTATCATTATATTATCGATACGAATCATGCTTAGAAAGAATTAATCTCAAATGTATCATGCTATTCTATATATATATATATATATACGAATCATGCTAATACGTTTCCAAAAAGATATTAATACTAACCCTAACCCTAATTAACCATAATAAACAATAAACCCTAACCCTAACCCTAGCTAATTAACCATAATTTATTATAATAAAACCTAACCCTAAACCTCATAAAACCCTAATCCCTAAACCTAGCTAAATGTAATTAAAGCATAATATATAAATCATATTAATTATTATTATTATTATTATTATTATTATTATTATTATTATTATTATTATTATTATTATCATACACAATTATTTCTCTTTATTTAATTATTCACTTTTATATATTCCTTATTCTCTATATCTATTTAATCCTCATCAAATAGCAATCATTAATATATGCATATGTAAAATATATTTGCATTTCATTATATGACATTTCCTATATCTTATTGCTAGTCTCCTATACTTATTAATGAAAATGTGTGTGTGTGTATATATATAGTTTTTATGAGTGAAAATGTATATAATTCTACACTCACATTCATATTATATATATATGTAATGGTCTTAGCCAACATATGCATTTGTTAATATATAATAATAACGCAACAAATTCCACAATGAACAGCAAAATTTTCAGCCATCACATTCAACAACACATTTTCAAACGACAAACCACAATCTTTCAATAACAAACAAACTAAACCCTGTAACAACATGCATACATTATATATATATATATATATATATATATATATATATATATATATATATATATATATATATATATATATATATATATATATATATATATATATATACATACATACATATATAAGTAGATAAAAAGTTACGAGAGGAAGAACAAACACATACATAAAGTGAGCTAGCTACAAACACGACGACGAGAATGTTGAGAGAGGCAAGGGCTTCAAACATGATGGAGGATGAAGGTGCAAGTGCTGGCTAGCTAGCTTCGGAACAATGACAACACACACATGTAGAGCTGACAATGGTAGAGGCGTGGTGGAGAGTTGGTGGTGCGAGGGTTTCCTTTACTTGAGAGGAGCCGGAGTGGTGGTGCACGGTGTGGTGGTGCGAGGGTTTGCAAGGAGAAGGAGAGCAAGAGAACGAAGGTGTAGAGAGTATGAAAACTTTGGCACGAAACAAAACTGAGCGAAATAAAAGTTTGATTTTGGAGTTTTAATAACGGTTCTTCCAGGAACTGTTATTAAAACCTTCGGACTTTTGACAACGGTTCTAATATGAACCATTATTAAAACCTCTTTAATAACGGTTTAAATAAAACCGTTATTAAAACATCCGTGCAAATTTTAACGTTGCCCTTTTAATAACGGTTTTTAACTAGAAGTGTTATCAAAACTCCCCCGCACATTAATTTTCACGCATTTGACAACAATTTTCGAACCACCATTATTATTGTCCCGTTATTATTTTCCGTTTTCGTAGTAGCGTCAAAATGAAATTAGGTCAATTCAAAATCATTACCCCTTTCCTAGATATATTTGATGCGAAATCACTGCCAATTTCATGATAATGTGACACAAAGTATATAAAAGAAAGACTGAAAACATGGAAGCTTTGAACCATAAATAATTAGTTCCGATAAAACAAATATAAACTATGAATTGAAAGTGAATAATATTTCTAGTTCGAGGAAGATTGGAAGAGAAAAGAATCCATCTCTGGAATCATGTAATGAATGCTCATCATTAGAGCTGGCAATCGGGCGGATCGAGTAACATGATAATCGGGTCATATCGGTTTCGAATCATTTTGTCGGGTCTGGCTGGGTCGGGTTTAATTCAGATCAACTTAGTATCGGATAATCTCGGGTTATTTTAAGCTCTCGGGTCGGGTTTGGTTGAGATCGGATGGACTCGGATTCAGGTAAATTTGGGTTTTTCTAATTTCGATTCGGGTTCGGATCGGGCTCAGTTGAGTTTGAATTATAATATTTTCGGGTCGAATTTAGATTGGATTTAGGTCATTTCATATTTGAGTCATGCTTTTGTCATTTTATTTCTTTCTTTTTATTCCAAGATATTATTAAAAGTTAATTATTTTGAGATCATTTATCTTATTCAATTAAAAGTGAATTATTATATTAATTGTTTTGGGGCCTTAGAATTTTTTGTCATTATTTTATCTTTGAAGATGTATCTGACGTTTTAAATTTAAAAGTTTTCAAATCGTATCACTTTTCTTTTTATGTTAAGGTATAACTTATAATTCAACTCGCTTATTAGCTTGGTCATATTGAGTTCGATTATTATTTTAAGTTTATATTATATTTATATCTTATACGCTCTTTACATGATATTAACTTATAATAGTCATTGATAATTGATAACAAATGAAGACTTCTAAGGTTGTACTTCTCATATTATTTTTAAAAGAGATTGATCACATCATACAAACATAATTTTAATAAATATAATAATAATAATAATACAAAAATAATGATAACAATAATAATAGTAATCAATGAATATCAAGTATGGCAAAAATAATAATAACAACATATTAGTTTTTTTTATTATATATTTTGATTAGATCATATCAAGCTAAATAAGATAAAAATTAGATAAAGTAAGTAATAATGACTATTATTGACAAAAGACCAACTAATATTGACTTCTTACTATTTAACACTGTTGATGTAATAAAAAATATTAATCTTCAATTTTTATAATAAATAACTAACATTCTCACTCTAAATTTTTCCTACTTTCGTATGATGTTGTAGGTGCTATATTGCAAGGTATGGCCGTATAGATAATAACATATAGTGTTCAAGGCTGCACTGTTATTATCTTATGGTACTAGATGGAATAATGGAAGTGAACTAATATTTAGATGGCATAGTAGAGTTTTTCTTTTTCTTTTTTCTCTACTTTTATTTCTATTGGTATCAATGGATATTGTATTTGTATATACATAAGTGATATAAATTTTATGAAAGTATATTGTTTCTAGATTTTGATGTAAGTGCTAGTATGGATTAGTTGCACATCTATATTATTTTATATTTTATGAAGTTTTAAAATTTTTGAGTCATAGGTTAATGTTAATTTTTGGGTAGTACCAAGTTGAATCTTTATAGATTTATAATTTTTCGAATAATATCATATTTCGGATAAATAATGGATCGGGTCGGGTCATTTCGGATTTATAGTTTTTCGGGTTATATCGGGTTTCGGGTGAATAGCGGGTCGGGTCGGGTTTATTTCGGGCTTATGATTTCTCGGGTTATATCGGATATTGGATATGTATAGGATCGGGTCGGATAGATTTCGGGCTTTTAATTACTCGGATAAAATCGGATCGAATTTCGGACGAATCGAGTCGGTATTCGTCAGATTTTTCGGGTCGGGTCAAATTTTGCCGGCTCTACTCATCATGCACATTTTATAATATGAAAAGATCAATATGCCTTTCACAGAGTCTAGCTTACCAGCTTACAATTATAAATACCAATTATTATACTTGACTGACCATTTTTGGAACAAACAACATAAATCGAACGCCTGACTCCGCATTAATGGCACAAACATTAACAGCATTCTATCGAACACATGTCGTCCACTAAATAGGAAAAGTATGATACGAAGCATATATCAAACAACATAGCTAGATTTTGCCAATTATAAAGACAACACGGATTTTACCAACCCTAGCAAACAATCAATTTTTTTTTGGATATTTTCTATGTGCAATCTACGCAAAAATAAGCTAAGACTAGACTAGACTAATCTTTGTAGGGATCAAACTCGAAGTGCATCGGAAAACGTGCGCCGATTGAAGTGCGTTTGTTTAGTATGTCGACTCAGATGCATCAATCGAAGTCCAAGCTACCAAGGCCGGCACCCGAGTGGACTTGACTCTACGAACATGGAACAAAGATGGAGACCAAGCTACTTCATATTTTGTTCCTGCTGATACGAGATGGTCATGTTTATCCAACAATCGACTCTGTACCACTAACCCACCGACCGGTTCAGTGCTTGGAGTGTGTCGGTGCAAGATTATGGTCTATTAGTGTGTCGGTTGAAGTGCGTCAGTGCAAATCCAAGATACCGAGAATGAAATCAGTAAGCCCACAATTTCAAGGATAGATGGAGAAAAGCAATCTATTTTGGGGCTGATGGGATCGAAGAGTTGTATCGTTTGTGACTTAAGGCTTACGGCATCGGCTAGAGTCCTTGGCTCGCCGACGATGAGACAGAAAAATAAAGCCAAGCAATGTCAAGTCTGACGTAGTATAATAGTAGAGAGGAGCTTGATCATTTGACCCTGATTAAATCTAAGGCGCCTCAGGGTAAGTGAAGTGCGTCAGCTGACTTGCGCTGGCCATCGACTCCACTAGTTGGTGCTCATGCGACGCGTTGATGCGTTGAAGATTCAAGGTATCTAACGACCAATTCAGTCCTTGAGGCATGTTGGCTGGAGTTGCTTGAAAGTGTCGGTTCTCGCAAGACAAGCAACGTTGTCTAGTGACACCATTCATGATGTCAACGCTAAAATTGGAGGCAAACACAATAAACGACCCGAATGGGTAAGGTAAGACGCAATATGGCGATTGGCTGACCTGATTGGGTATTACGAACTTAGGCTGGATATGACCAATATATTAAGACAGTCTGACCTATCCGATAAATATGGTCCGCGCTCTAAGATAGTTGTGGTTGACCGAAAGGAGGTGGCTAATGACATGGCCATCGGCCTATAGACTATGTGATGGGGACTACATGATTTTTTGGTCCGAGTGAAAAAATTGTGGCATGATGTTTAATAGGTATGATCGACATGATTTTTCGGTTTGAGCTCAAAGAGATATGGCATGATTATGGCCGACGGGATAGGGATATCATGATTGTGTATCATTTGGAATAGGAAGCATTACACTTAAGGAAGGGTAGTGTGAATTTTTTTTTCTCGGTCCGGTGGTGGTTGTGGTTGACCCTCTTAGTTGATCCAAAAATCTAATTCCGAAGAGGTGAGCTGAGGTGCTCATGTGGCAAGGTGTTTGTGCATGGAGAGACATGATTTTTTGTAAGGATTCCCACAAACGATGCCAAATGTTATAACATGATCATTGACCTAGGGGATGAGGGGTAGGGGTGTTAGAGAGGAAGTAGAGAGATGTTAGTGTAAAAAGAAATTGTGTTTATGTGTTATGAATGAAAGCCTGGAGAGATGTCCTATTTATAGGAGTTGAGTACAAAAGGAAAGCCATATATAACATCCCGAGTTTAACTACTAAAAAATTTTATTTTACACCGGAAGCATATAAGTAAAATATTGGGGGTTATCGTCATAATTGACATAAGTTTGGTTTTTCCAAACATTCTTACATTAATCACAAGGCTAAAATCATTTATAGTAAAACAAGAAAATTAGAAAGGGAAGAAACATTTATAATATAATATGAGTTTGGAGGTTAACTCTGAATTACAATAATAAAACTCGAAGTAAGGGATATCATAGATCAAAAAGTCAAAAAATGTATCTGAGTAAATACATCAATCGAATAACATGACTCTTCATCTAAACACTCAATATAGATAACAGGTCACTCATCCCCACATAATGCATCAAAAGCAGCATAGTCATCCAGTAGATCTTCTAAGACCTACACAAAATAATTAGGGTCTCTTACTCGTGGAAATGAGTAGCACCTATAAAAGGGGGGTCAGTATGCTACGTACTAAGTAAGGTGACAATACTATCAAATAAGGGATACAGATAACACATGCATTCACAACTAATGATAAGTACACATTTAAACTAATGAAAAGTCTCATAAGATAAATACTGATCCAATCCTCTTTATTACGTATAACCATTTTCATTCTTTTATATATATTGAGTTCAAGAATCCCACTATTTTTAAACCGGTGGAATGGTCTAAAACACCTTCTTAGGGATAATATACCTGAGCTACTATTATCATTCGGTAGAACGGATATGAAAACATCACCTTCTTAGGGCAAAATGCTCTTAAGTCATTACTATCCTCTGGTGGAATAGATATAAAAATATCACCATGGTCCTAACTCACATACTCTTTCACTTTAAGTAATCAATATCTTATCCATAGGTTATATAGTTATATTTTCATTCACGGTGAGTAGGGGTCCCACTATTCTTAATCCAGAGAAAAAGACCGAAACAAATTCTCAGGGCAAGATGCTCTTGAACAACTATTATAATCCGATGGAATGGATATATATAAAACATCATCTTCTTAGGGTAAAACGCTCCTGAGCCACTATTATCCTCAAGTGGAATGGAAATAAAAACATCACCTCGGCCCTACTCACATTCTCTTTCGCTTTAAATGATTAGTATCTTATTCATAATCGATTTACAGGTACTAAGCACATTAAGATAGATAAGCACATAACACAATTCATAAGGTTGATCTCTAGAGTCAAGATCCGTAATTTCCTCAACCATAATATTACACTTCTAGCATAACTTCTCTTATATTGATCATTTAACTACCAATTATAGTATAACATCTCTCAACTATTATCATTGTTAACACATCCGACATTCATGGTTTAACAGTCACATCCCACACATACAATAATAGCCTTATCCCAAACATTACTTTTTATAGACCTCCCAAAACCCTAATTTCAAGATTAATCATAACTTTCCCCATAAGGCTCATATGATCACCCAAATTCAATAAAACCTCCTTAAATTACCAATATTAATAACATATACAAAATTTGTAGTTTAACTCAAAGGTTTTACACATGGGATAATAATATTACTACTTTAAGGTTACTATGCCCTAATTAAGCCATTATCTCATTTCAAGGAACCTAAATATTTAGTAAGTACTCCAAACACTTTCATTGGTATCTTTATCATAATTAATACACCTAACACATTCAAATGTCAAGATCTCCATATTAACCTATATCACTTATTCTATAAGTTATATTTTTCCACAAGTACGACTTAGCGTAACCGGATTATGTCAACACATATTTTCCATTCTCACTTCCCTTATATCACATAAATCCACATTATCACAACATATCATTCATAGCATACATTCCGACATATTATAATAATATCATGATAATACATATAGCCATGCAAGCATTTAACACAAAACCCTTAAAGCATCAATTATTATCCTTACCAACTAGGATACGAAACTCTATGCACATAAATCCTAGAATTCCTCTTCCGAGATTATTAGAATATCATCTAAAAAAACAATATAATACTTGTTTAGACTTGAAGATTATGATCAAGGGAAAAATTAAGGTAAAGGAGGATAAAAATAAAAATAACCAGATTCAAAGGGAAACTTGAGTTGCATGAAAGTGTGGGGGAATGTATGATGGAGCTATGGTGAAAATTTGGTGGTGTTTGGATAAGGTTTGGAGGAGAAAAAGAGGGTGCATGGCCAAAATGAGAAGTTTGCATGGGCTTGCGGTAGGCAAGGCACACCCAGACCATGAGCTAAGATCATGCATGAGCAAGTGGTGCAAAGAGGCATGACCAGACTTGAACACTAATTGCACAAAAAATATCAAATAAATGTGCATGAGCATGCGACAAGTTGTGCATAGGTAATGCGAGTTACATAGGTAAACCATGCTAGTTTGCATAGGTGTGCGATAAGGAAAATTAGTATTGTGAAATCATGTATGAGGAAATAAGAGGGAAAAAGGCGACGATCAATGATGATGACCGACAATGATGAAGGGGAATGATGGGGTGGCCTTGGTGGTTTGTCTACTAGGCTTTGGGTGGTGTGTGGTGGCTATGGTGGTGCATGGTGGTGATGGAGGGAATGTGGTAGAAAAATAGAGTAGGGAAAGAGGAAGAAGAAGAAGAAGGAAGAAGGAAGAAGAAGACAGAAAAGAGAGAGAGCTTAGGCAGTGGTTTTTGGAAGAGTTTGGGTAATAAATGGCAGCAAACAAATAAGGGAGAAGGATAGTGGAGTAGTGTGTGTGTGTGTGTGCGCATATGTATAGAGCATGCGACATGTAAAAGAAAACATCCAGAAGGTGGTGCAGTTGGGCATGAAGGATGGCAAAGAAGAGTGGAGAGAAAATTCAATGAGGGTATAGTGGAGTGTTGGGGTGTGTTGCATGAGATGAAAAATGGCATTGGGATGGTGCAGTCAAGTAGGAACATGAGGATGAGATGGTGAAAGTAAGGGATGATGGTGGCTACAATAGAGGTAAGAGTGATGGTGTAAGTTGAAAAAATACCAATTCAAGTATTCAGACACAAGGAGGTAGGAGAAAGGAGAAAGAAAAGGAAAAAGGATTATGGTTATAGATAAATTTAATTAGCTAAAATAAGTAGGATTAGTGAGAAAATTTAGTAGAATGAAGATTAGGTTATGAAATATAGTTTATCTGGGTCAAAGATTTGAATTAGGTTAATATTTTGGGATTAAGAAATTTGGTTAAGGTTAAAATAATATTTTCTTAAGATTGGAATTGAATTAGGGTATTAATAATATGGGATTAGGTTAAGCAAAAATTCTGGGGTATTACATTATATCCCAAGCAAAACACCCATGGTAAAGGGATTAGTATACATGGTCATCAACTAATCTAAAAGCCTTTAACGTCCCATATCATGGGCTAGACCTCTTAATGCATAGTCCCGTGTACAAGATGGGCTTTGGCTAGCTCTCTAGGCCTATTACTCAAGTTAAAAAAAGCCCATATAAAACCCAAACCTAAAATGTTTACACCCTTAAATGCACTTTTATTGAGTAGTATATATGTGATAAGAAATAATGTTTTAGAGAAAATAAATATTCAAAACATAATAGTTTTTATATGTATTCAAAAAACTTAAATGAATACAACTAATTAAGAAAAATCATACTTTTTTGACAATTTATTATAAGGATATGTGATAGCATGTTAAGTTTAATTATTTATAATCTTCATCATCTTTACAAAATACAAAATCAACAAAACTAAAAATTACAATATATTATTATATGAATTTATTATAATTTATGATAATTACAATTATAAAATATGTATAAGAAATATTGTAATTAATTTCTACCAAAGCAGTTTGAGTCTAAAATAGTAGTAAACATGAGTGCATAGAATATATAGTAGAGTATTGAAAGATACATTGATAATGGACCTTAAACATCACTAGTGTTAGTAAACTAAAAGAAAAGAGGAAAAAAAAGATAAAAATATAAATGATGGAAATAAAAGCATAAATAATTTTATTTTATTTTATGATTATTGACATAGTGCATTCAAACCATAAGCTCATGGCTAAAACATTTATATGTCTCTTAAACTCATTTATATAGTTTCCCTTATTGCCACAGATCTTTTTTAATATTCCCTTGATCAATGACCCTAAACCTTTTTCTCATGGTTAGCATTATGTTTACTTAACAAATCTATGATATTTTGAACTAATGTGTAACTATAATACCATTTCTCTAGTACTCATAAATGGTATTCCATGAAAATATAATAATGAAACCAAGTATTAACAAAATTTCTAATGGAATAATTGATGGAGAACACAAGTAACGTGTTGGAGGTTGTTAACCTCAAATATTAACCAATATCATTATACTTGTTTTGATAATAACAAATGGATTTTAGTATTTTATATGTTTGATTATGTGTGCATATTCAATAAATCAACACATAGAAAAGGGACCAAGACATGAAGCTAAAAATTTGATATGTATTAGGTATATTGTAAAGAGTTAAGTTGAGCAAAGGTCACATTTCAAACAAAAACTCTTTAAAACTCTTTGTTAAAAAATATATGACTTGATTTCATATTATAAATATTTTAAAAGTATTTTCCAAACAAATTGATTGATTCCAGTCGAAACCATTCGATTGGTTATCATACTGATCGATTAGTTCAGTTTAAACATAGCCATTGGTTGTGTTAAAACTAAGATGGATCGACTAGTGCATAAAACCGATCGATTAGTTTCCTCAAACCGATCGACTGGTTTGGAAACCAATTGATTGGTTTGATAACTAGTCCATGAGTTTCAATCTTATATAAATCTAGTTCATCTTTTTTTAAACACATCGATTGGTTTAGATAAACCAATCAATTGGTTGAAAGCCCAATTGACTAGTTTGACCAAATAGTCTATGGGTTTCAATCTTATGGAAACCTAGTTCGCCTCTTTTTAAACACATCAACTGGTTCAGGCAAATTGATTGAATAGTTTAGCTAAATTAATCAACTAGTTTAACCAACCAATCCATGGGTCTTAATCTTGCAGACACCTAGTTAACCTTTGTTTAAACACATCAACTTGTTATTGCCAAACTGATCGATTGGTTGAAAAACTGATTGACGTGTTTGAAAAACCAATTTTTGGATTTCATTTCTACAAAAACCTAGTTGACCTTTGTTTAAACACATCAACTAGTTATTGCTAAACCGGTCGACTAATTGACAAACCGATCTACTAGTTTGACAAACTGATCCATAGGTTTTATTTCTATAGAAACCCTACTCTCTCCTTAAACACATCGGCTGGTTTCTCTAGACCAATCTATTGGTTGACCAATCAATCGAATGGTTTGACAAACTAATCAACTGGTACATAGAACACATCAACTAGTCTCACCATACTAGGATGGTGTTCATATGCATTTTAGGACCAACTATGTATAGTGCCAAACCGATTGACTAGTTTCTCCAGACTGATTGACTAGCTCACACAATAGTAACTTTCTATTTTGGTCAAAACATAAATAGTCGACTGGTTAAAGCAAACCAATCTACTGACCATACAACTGATTGATTAGTTTCTTTAGACAAATCGATTGGTTAACATTAAATGCTAATTTTCTACCCATTAGGCTAAATAAATTTTTGACAAATTATGTTTAACGGCTATCCTCGAGGGTAACATTTATAAATAAGGTCCCTCAAAATTTATTATGAATAAATTTTCTAATCATTAGTTATGCAATTTCTTTCTTACACTAAAATCATTTGATAACTCATTCAATATTTCAAACTTTCATATTTCTGAGTTTTATTGAAAAGTGTTCTTTACTCACTTCTCTTATTTAGAATTGTTCTAAAATTGTAATATCATATATTACATCTAGCTAGATTACATCTCATTCAAATATAAATACTTTCATATCTTTTATTTGGTGATAAATACTTGTAATCACAACCACCTCTCAAAAATCAATTGAAGTGGTTAGTGAGTGTTGACTGATGTCTATGGGAGGGTGTAACCTTCAATTATGTGAGTCTAATGGTCCTAATGGAGTTTTTATGAGATGATAAAGGCTCAATGATGGTGATTTTAAAGACTAAATTGTCGAAAGTGATGCAAATAAAATGATGGTGGTTTGAATTAGGGTAGAAAAATGATGATGGTGATTCGTTGATGGCGATGAAGATTCGATGGTGATGAATTAATTATGAATGTGATTTGAATATGATGAGATGATGATGATGAGGTTTCAAAATTTAGGGTTTGGATGACGGTTAGAGTTTTGGTTTAGGGTTAGGGTTTGGTTCAAAGAAGAGGAAATAAGGTGGTGTTATGATGGTATGGATGGTTAGGGTTTTGAATGAATGTTTTAGGGCTTCGGTTTTGTATACCGATTCATGGTTTAGTTTAACCAAGAAAAAGAGTAGGATTTTGATGGTAATTAGGATAGAAAAATATTTATTAAGATAAGTAGAAAAGATATGGATTAATCTCTAATTCACATAGACAAAGAGATTAAAAGTTTCAAGCCAAACCGTTCACACATATTTGGTTTGCTTGAGCTTGAACTCACACAAAATTCAATGAATATTGATCTTCACTTCAATTATCATAATATATGCCATATGCTTAACATCTATGACTAATTTAACCTTTCTACCACCAACTAAAGTATATTTTAAAAGATGCCAAACTAAAAGATATTATGCTATTTTTCTGCTACTTTATACTAACTATATTCTCTTACTTTATTAATTAATTAATAAATTATCTAAATAACTTAATAGTGCTTGAGAATCCTGACAAAATCCTCCTTATTCATGTGGTTACTACCTCCTTGCATGCTATGTATGTCATGCACATGCATATAAATATTTAATTGCTCGTTTGTTACATTTCGAGCAAAGTAACCATTCATTGGTTTTCAAATTTGTGGGAGAAACTTTTCCAATGAAGAATAATTGGTTCCATAATTATAAAAACCAATTCTTGGGTGTTTTATCCTGCATCATTCTCCCCTTTTTGATTTAAATTTGACTTCAAATTTGCATCTCTATAGTAAGGGCTAATATCTCCAATGTTGAATGTCTTTGATACCCTGCCATATGAATCTGGCAAATCGAGCTCATAAGCACTCTCTCCAAACTTTTGAAGTACTTTGAAAGGACCATACACCCTTGGAATGAGCTTATATTTCCTTAGACTAGGAAATCTCTCCTTCCTCAAGTGTAACCATACCAAATCTCCCGGTTGAAAAACATGTTGGCTTCTATGCTTGTTTTCTCTTGTCTTGTACACTTCATTTGCCTTCTCAATATTATGCTTGATTTGTTAATGCATTTTTGTAAAGAACTCTAATCTCTCTTGTGCATAATAAATCTTCACTTCACCCTTCTTCAATGGCACCATATTAATTGGCACATATGGATTAGTACCATATACTATCTCAAACGGACTAGAGCTTGTTATAGTAGGACTTCAATTGTAAGCAAACTTTGCATATGCTAACTTAACATCCCAATACTTGGCACTCTTATTTGCCAATACCCTTAGCAAACTACCCAAAGTTCTATTAATAACTTTTGTTTTTCTATTTATTTGAGGATGATGTGATGTGCTAAATAGAAGCTTCGTTCCTAGCATATGCCATAAAGTCTTCCAAAAATAGTTAGGAACTTCACATCTCTACCCAAAACAATACTTCTCGGAATTCCATGTAACCTCACGATATCCTTGAAGTATAAATATACAACATGGGTAGCATCATCTGTCTTGTGACACAGAATAAAATGAGCCATTTTTGAAAATCAATCCACTACAACCATAATAAAATCCTTGCCTCATTGTGTCCTAGGTAATACCAAGATAACATCCATACTAACACCTTCCCATGGTTGATTAGGCACAGGTAAAGGTACATATAACCCTTTTTGAAAGAAACTATTGCTCCTTTGACACATAGCATACCTAGAAACCATGGCTTGTACTCCTTTTTGCATTCTCGGCCAATAGAAATGTTCTTAAAACAACTCCAAAGTCTTGTAAACTCCAAAATGTCCTGCCATTCCTCCTTCATGCACCTCTTTGATTAGCAAGTCTCGAACTAAAGTCTTTGGCACACATAATTTGTTGTGCTTGAATAAGAACCCATCTTGAATAACATAAGCTCCCGAACTCCCTTATTTCTTGCACTCTTTAAAAATCATAGCAAAATCATCATCTATGGCATATTGACTCTTCAATATCTCAAACCCCAAAAGCTTTGCATCCATCATGGTAAGTACCATGGTCATCCTCGATAATGCATCTGCCATGACATTTTCTTTTCCATACACATGCCTTGCTGAAAACACAAATGTCAGCAAGAAGTTTATCTAAGCTTTGCATCCATGATGGTAAGTACCATGGTCCTCTTTGATAATGCATCTGCCATGAAATTTTCTTTGCCATCCGCATGCCTTGTTGAAAATACAAATTTCAGGAAGAAGCTTATCTACTTAGCATTTCTTGGACTCACCTTCTTTTGACTATGTAAATACCTCAAACTCTCGTGATCTAAATGAAGTAAAAAAGGCTTGGGTCTCAACTAATGACTCCATGTCTCTAAACAATGTACTATGGCATAAAACTCTTTATCGTAGGTTAAATAGTTGAGTCTTGTGCCATTTAACTTCTCACTAAAGAAAGAAATTAGCTTCCTTTCTTATGAAAGTACACCCCTAATGCCTACACCACTCGCATCACATGTTACTTCAAATAATTTATTGAAACATGGTAAAGATAATATTGGTGCATTTGAGAGCTTTGTCTTTAAATCTTCAAAAGCCTTTGTTTCTTGTTCATTCCAATGGAACTCTTTGATGAACCTCCTATAGAATGATGCCAACCCATGAAAACTTCAAAATTCGGGGACATTAGTAGGAATATGCCATGATTGTATAGCTTCCACCTTCACTGGATCAACTTGAGTACCATCCCCACTAACAATATAAACCATAAAGATCACCCTTTCCATTATGAAATCACACTTCTCCATCTTACTATAGAGCTTCACCTCTATTAGCTTATCAAATATCCTCTTCAATTGTTGTATGTGCTCGAACTTGCTTTTGTTATATACCAAGATATCATCAAGGTAAACAACAACAAAGACCCTAAGAAACGGTCTAAGTACCTCCGTTATCAACCTCATGAAGGAACTTGGTGCATCACATATCCTAAATGGCATCACCACTACTTATACAACCCATACTTAGTCTTGAAAGCTGTCTTCCACTCATCCCCTTCCCGTATCCTCATTTGATGGTAGCCACTTCTAAGATCAATCTTTGAGAATACCTTTGCACCATGCAACTCATCTAACATGTCATCTAATCTCGACATCAGAAATCTATACTTGATTATGATGTTTTTGATGGCTCTCAAATCAATACACATCCTTCATGTACCATCCTTCTTAGGTACTAACAAAGCTGGGACATTGCATGCACTCATAATCTCCTGAATATAACCTCAGTGTAACAACTCTTGTACTTGTTTCTGTAGCTTCTTAACCTCCTCTAGATTATATCTATATGTTGGTTTGATTGGTAATGGAACTCCTAGCATAAGATCAATAGCATGCTCAATACCTCTCAAAGGAGGTAACCCACTAGGCAACTCTTTTAGAAACACATCGGCATACTCTTTCAACACTTCTGGCAATTTTAGATCCATATTAGCATTCTTCCCTCATTGGACCTCTTTTACAACTAAGGCATAGCATATCTTCTCATCTCTGATGGCTTCATTCATCTCATACTCCTTAAGAATCAACATCTCCATGCCACTCTTCTCTTTTTTTCTTCCTACACTTGACATCCTCCTTTTTTCATTTCCCAAAACTAAATCCTCCACATCTAGATTAGGTTTGAGCCTAAACTTCTGTTGGCCCTTACACACCACATACTTATTAAGGACCCTGTCATGTACAACCTTTCTATCAAATTGCCACAGCCTCCCCAACAAAATATGACAAGCATCCATAGGCAGAATATCGCATAAAACATCATCAAAATAATTTTCAATCTTAAAAGAGATAAGAGTTTGTTTGGTTACCCTTACACATTTATCTTTGTTGAGCCATTGGAGTGAATATGGTCTTGGATGACCCTGGGTCTCCAAACCAAGCTTTTCACCATCTTTCCACTATCAATATTAATTCATGAGCCATTATCAATGATGACTTCACATAATTTATCACCAATTCTACATTTGGCCTTGAAAATCTTCTCCCGTTCAGTAAGTAAAGGTTGTGGTTGTACTTGAAGCACCCTTTGTAACATGTAGCAATCCACTTGTCCTTCTTCCAAAGCATACTCCAGGATAACACTCTCCTCTTCTAGGTCTTCATCAAGGTCCTCATTCTCTTCACAAGCCTCCATATTTTCTATCTCTTTCAAATTCAATGCCCTTTGGTTTGGACAATCCCGAGCAAAGTGGCCATATCCTTTACACTTAAAGCATTGCTTGTTCACCTTATCAACCACTTGATATTTTCCCTTTTCTTCACAAGTGAACTCCCTATCACGGTCTTAACTTGCGGCTTGAGAAATTGGTGGCTTTTACACACCCTTGAAATTCAAACCATGTGGATCATTGGTTGACATGCTCCTTGATTTGACCATCAAGGTCTTAAGAAAATCTCTCAAGTCTTCTCCTTGGTTCTCCATTCTTCTTCTTAACAATCGATTATTACCCTTCTAAACAAGCCTTTATCATGCAACCCTTTTTTTTATTGATATGAATTCTTGGATATTATTGAAGATAATACTCTTTCTTTAATAATCTAAAAGAATATTGAAATAATGATTGAATCTTGATTGCAATTCCACCAACCTAGCTATGATACCAAAATTGATGTGTGTAGATGGGTGTAATCTTCAATTATATGGATCTAATGGTTTGAATGGAGTTTGGATGAGATAATAAAGGCTTGAAGGGTTAGGGTTTTGAATGAATGTTTTAGGGCTTCTATTTTGTATACCGATTTAGGGTTTAGTTTAACCATGAAATATAATAGAATTTCGATGGTAATTAGGGCAGGAAAATATGGATTAAGATTATTAGAAAAGATATGGATTAATCTCTAACTCACACAGACGAAAAGATTAAAAGTTTCAATCCAAACCGTTCATACAGATTCGGTTTGCTTGATCTTGAACTCACACAGACTTCAATCAATGTTAATCTTCAACTTCAATTCTTCATTCAATTTGCTCAACATTTATGAATAATTTAACCTTTTTACCACTAGCTAAAGCATATTCCAAAAGATTCGAAGCTAAAAGCTATTATGATGCTTTTATGCTAACTTTATTCTCCTAATTTATTAATTAATTAATAAATTATCTAAATAAATTATTAGTGCTAAAAAATCTTGCCAACATCCCCCTCATGCATGTGGTTACTCCCTCTTTGCATGCCATGCATGTCATGCATATGCACATAGACATTTAATTGCTTGTTTGTTACATTTAGAGCAACGTAACCATCCGTTGGTCTTCAAATTTGTGGGAGACATTTTTTAAATGAAGAATAAGTGGTTCCATAATTATAAAAGTCAATTCTTAGGTGTTTTCTCCTACAACATTGACTATTATTCTTGAGAGATTTATTGAGTGAATATAGAGAAGATAAATAGGTGAAGTTGTAAATTATCTCTTGAGAGGGTCATTGACATTATAAGGTTCATAAACCAAGAGAAGAGTAATCATCAAAAAAACACGTCACTATTTCAAAAATCCAAAAGGGAGAAAGTTTTGGTATTATATGTAAAGGGTAATTTACTCTTGAACCACTTTACATTAAGTGTAAATTTTTATTTAGTCATTCCCATTCCACAAAACCTATTCACCCCCTTTATGGTATTTTCAGAGATCAAGTGTTCAATCCTCGTGCATTGTAGTTTTGTTAAAAAATATATATTAAAGTTGTATATTTTAGATGTAAAAATTTTAAATTATAGAATTTGAGAATGCGTATTGAAGTTATGGAGAATATTTATTTTCCATTTCACTTGTATAATATTAAATTGTGAATTATAGTATTTGAGAATGCTTATTGTAGTATTAACATAGTTATATTATAGTAGAGGAGAATGTGTATTGTTATGGTGGAAAGTATTCATCGTATTAATGAAGAATGTGTATTATAATACATAAAGATGTGTGTTTGATTTCTCTACATGCGTACAAATGTGCATTCTTATATTGTAAAATGTGCAGCGTTGTTCTAGAAGATATATATAGATATATAATTATATCTTAAAAGATGTGTATTAAACTCTTTATATATTGAAATATGTGTATTAATGTATTAGATGATGTGTATTCTAGTTAAGGAAAATGTTTATATATATAACCTGAAAGATGTAAATTTTATTTGGATGATTGGTATTTGGTAATAAGAGTCCCAAAATTATCTCATCCCTTTTAGTAGGAAATTAGTTTTCCTTGCTTATTTGTTTCTAGTAAAAAAGTTGTGATTACTAATGACTTATATTTGGAAATAGGATATTTTAAAAACAAACAAAACATAGAATTTCCTTAAGACCATATCATCGATGAATCATATATATATATATATAGAATTTATATCCTACATTAACCATTCTTTTCATTTTCAAGACACTAGTCTCTCTTCTCTCTCTCTCTCTCTCTATCACACCCCATATATTATCCTTCCTCTTTTATTCCTCCTTCTTTTACCTCCATTTATTTTATCTCCTCACTTTATTTTGCTAATACCTAGTTCAATATTCAAATTTTAATCTACCTTCCAATCCTTTAATCTTAACTTTAATTCTAAGTTTAAACCTTGACACAATTTTTTACATTTTTTCTTCTATCTTTCTTTTTATTTCCTAGTCCCACCGACCGCATTATGATTAGTTTGGTTAATCAAAATAGATTTCCTAACTATCACCAAGATTTCACTCCACCATCATCACCCTACCCTAGTTAAGTGAATTACATGTCATCATCTTATACCTTATCTATTTGCACCATACCACCATGCCTCACCTCTCATCATTCACACCATCCTCCCTTATGCAACATACCATGTAAATCTCTCTCTCTCTCTCTCTCTCTCTATCTATCTATCTATCTATCTATCTATCTATCTTGACCTTACACCTTTAGAAGTATGATTATTACATCGGTAGGTGCTACCTATGATATGATTTGTGAATGAAATGAGAGGGAAAATGAAAGGAAATCAAGTTCTCCTTTGAGATCTTAAGTAGGAAAAATTACCCATGTGTGATAAGATATTGGTTATGTGGGGAGTTTTGGGCAGTTAATTGAAAGAAAATTTTGCCATAATATTATTCCAAAGTTGATAAATCAAGAAATTTTCACTAACACTTGTGAACACTTACAAATGCATTATTTCCCATGTATGACATGATACTAGATTTCTACTTTGATTTTGGGTTGAGTGAAATGCTGCTGCAATTGGACTTGGCTGAATAGATGCTCTTGCACTTATTTAACATTTACATTGTTGCTACTTTTGTGTCTAATACCTCCCCCTTGTGTGTGCGTGTTTTTTAGTCTATTTGCTCAAGGACAAGAAAAGTTTCAAGTATGGGAGAGTATCTATTAAAATAGGCTAATAAGGTGGCTTAGGTAAAAGTAGTTCTCAATCTACAACTCTGATACGGTTAACGAAGAGACAATCCTTAGCTGTAATACCTTTTTTTTTAAATCCTAGTTAAATTTTATTTAGATAAAATCATTATTTCATGTGAATTAAAGTGATCTAATATATTATTTTACTTTAATTATATTTTTGTTGAAAAATATATCATTTAAATTATTTAATTTGATTTTGGAAAAATACACACACACACACACACACATACACACATGACTAAGTCAATGATGGGCATATTGAATTTTAGAGAATAGGTATGTAGCCTAGGAATTGAGGCTTGAAACACACGTTTTTTCTTCTTCTAGATTTTAATTTATTTTATCTTCAAATTAATTTATAAATTAATTATTTTTATATATCTATATTTATAATATTATTATTATTATTTTCCCTTAAAATTTCATAATTTTATAATATATTTCATATTTATTCTATTTATTACCTTTTAAATTGATTTCTCATTCTATAAAACTCATTCAAATGGATGAAAATTATATGTGTGATTCCTAAATCTGATTTTCCATTTTCTAAGATTATATTATATTATATTATATTATATTATTTTACATTTTATTTTAAATATGGAATGTACTGTGCTTAAAACTAACTTTAAGATAGTTTAAAAACTACTTTTTTATACCTTTTCTCTCTCTTCTCTTTCTCTTTGCCTAGCTTGCTCATATAAGAGCCATGAGAGGCTTTATTTTCCCTCATGTCCCATTCTCTCCCCACTTAAGAGTATTTTTTATTTTACCTAGCTTGATCTAACCATCACTTAACACTCAAGTATGCCCAAAGTTAAAGAAGATATCCCACACTTTCTCTTATCTTACTTTTTTTTCTTATCCATAAGGGTCTTCAGGTTATAACCCTTTTTTTTTTGTCATTCCATGCCATAATACTCCATAACCATATTTCATTTCACTTACAAATATTTCACTAAGTGTAGAAGCTTTTTCCTCTCTTCTCTGTCTTGTTCTTTCCCTTGCTCAAACACTTTCCTTTTTCCTCTCCTTGATTTTCCAATTCTCTTATCTTGATTTGTAGTTTAGCTTTTTATACTTTCTTTAAGTATATGAGAGTAGGGTCTTAGAGAAAGTTGAAAATTGTGTTTATCCTCTCCTTTTGGTTTCATTAATTTTAAGGGGAGGTTGAAGACTACTTTCTCTTTTTAACTATACCACTTTTCTAATTTGTTTTGTTGATTTAACTAGGTTTTTATAAAGTGGTATTTTTTATTTTTCAGAAAGGTGTTCAAGAAGCCTAAGATTTGGGACTCTATGATAGGTAGTTGTTCTTACTTCTTTTTCGCTTATGTTGAAGGGGAGTTTCATTTTTATTCCTCCCATGTTAGGAGGATGCTTATGGTTTTATTTATGCTATGAAATGTTTTGAGGCTTTCTTGTGTTTTCATAAAAAAATGTGTATATCATGCTATTATATGTATTTTTGTTTTCATATAAAGGGCTCATAAAAATTTATGGCTGATTGTGTTAATATATGTATATGCAAGTATATTAGTATAAGGTTTGAATGTGCAAAAAAAAGAAAGAAAGTATATGTAACATGATGGTCTCAACCAAGGTTGTTTGGTCCTTGTAAATCCATTTTATTACTATTTTAAGCATGCCATTAGATTCTTGTATGTTTTACTTAATTTTTCATACATAATATATTAACATTTGAGTATGTTTAGCTCAAGTTGCAATATATTGAAGTTTAAGCATAGATAGGGTTAATTTTAGGGTTTCACTTGTGTAGTATGTAACTTTTCATTAAAAAAAAAACTTGAGCTTATATTTTGTTTTATTGGAGAGCTAAATCCACAAGTACACGGACTCGTTGTAGTATATCAAGGCCGTATTCCACAATGACTTCATAGTTAAGTATTAACCTCTATTATTTTGGTTATTTGGACTAAATAATAAATAAACATATGGATATGAAATATAGAAATACATTCAAACAATAATGAAATATAATCTCTAAATTAGTGGTAATCAAGCCTAGAATTAAACTTTGGTTTTAACTCAGGCATACACTAACTAATTAATATTAAAAGACTATATAGATACTCTATAGATGGTGAATAAAGTATTTTATAACAATAATTCCATATTAAAATATTGTAAGAAATAAGTAGAAGGATGACAAACAATAAACATACGATTTATAGTGGTTTAAGAAACTATACAATTTTCCTCTACATCCATTACCAAAAGGTTTTTACCTTTTGGATTTGAATCTCTCTTTATTTATAGTGCATGTTTGATGATGATCACTCTTCTCTTGGTTGATGAGGCTACGATCTCAATGAACCTCTACGAGATGATTTTCACTTTGCCTAGTTATCCTCTCTAGTTTTATAAGACTACAATATCAATGACCTCTCTTAGGAATGCTAGACATCACACCACTCTTCACTTGTGTTTGAGATGATGAGTTTGAATGAATACAATAAAAATCTTCATTAGATAGCATATAAAATAAGTCAAGTTCATAATTAAGTTTTTTATCATAAAAACAAAGGTTTATTAACCTATGATGTCAACAATCTCCCCTTTTTTGATGATAACAAACAAGAAGATGCAAATATATTGAGAGATGATGTATAAAGATGTGAAAATGAAAATCAATATTTTTTTGTTGAATCATATGGATCATATATTAGCTATTTTGCAATAAAAATACACAAGTATCATATTAATGGTAATATAATGATAAAACAAGTCAGTACATAGCATCCTTTCACCCTTTCTCCCCCTCTTGTCATTAACAACATAAAAGGGTTTTAACAAATAAGATCTCCAATTAAAAGATAAGTACATAAGAAATTAAATGCATATGGAGTGAAACTCCCCCTCTAGACATACACATGCTCTGCTAAGCACAAGGATACTCAATATTATCAAGGAATAACTTGAATGAAATAAATCTTTCCCTTAGGCTATGCCTAGGATAATAACACAAGTGATCAATTAAAATAAATATGCTCTCCCTAAGGGTATTTATATAACCGTAATAAAGATCACAATATGATCACTTAAGATATTATTATCTTAAACAACATAAGTAGTGGAACTAGAGATATGAATATCAAGATTCATGGGAATAACTTAGATACGATATCACTAAAGCTCATACGATTTCATAATTGTGAAGTACAATTTCTTAAAATATTCATCAAATAAAAGAAGTAGGGTTTTTAACTTTAATCAATTTATATATGCATGGCATATGACTTATATCAAATATCTAATCATTATATATATATATATATATATATATATATATATATTTCACATTATTACAAGAGATAATAAGTAGAGCTGTGCAAAAAATCTGAAATTCAAAAATCCGATTCGAAATTTAAAAAATTTGATCTGAGTATTTGGATATCCAATATGATATTTTCTAGATTATTTGATTCGATTAAAATATCCGGTATATAAGAAAAATATATATTTTTAAAATAAAATATATAAATATTTTCTTTGATTAAATAAATTATAAATATATTTATTTAACCCAAATATTTATGTAAGTTTTAAGCTCTAATTCTAACTAGTACCTATGTAAAATTAACTAACACTCGGTAGTGTACTAATAGTCTAATACTACTAGCCTATTCGGCCAACCCAATCCCACCCCCAAAAGATCAAATGAAATTTCGTCACTTTGTCTGTCTACCTTACTGTTCTTTTGACTCTTCATCTTCCCTTTGTGTCACAACTCTCAAGTATCGACTATTCTTCTCCCAGGTAGAGCAAGTGCTAGCTGCAGGCACAAGTAGTCGTGACTCATGAGTCACGACCTTTCTTCCTTCCTAATTCCCACCCACCCCTGGTCGCACAATGTACTATATGTAATCGAATCCCTCCCTCCCATTCTTCTCTTTTCTCAACTCTAATCTCTCACTCATGACATCACCCCTTTTCCTTTCATTCTTTGAAAGTTTAAATTCCAGGTAAATATTGTTTAGATTCTCAGCTTATTTTTCTAATTCTCAATGATTCTACTCATTGTCTGATTCTATCATTTGTAATTTTTAGAAATTTTTTTCTAAGGCATTGTTCTTGTTTGCTGATTCTATCTTCAAGGATTGTTTTTCCATTTAAGGTATAAGCTAATTTTTTTTTGTTAATTTTTCTATTTTTCTGTGTCTGATTCTCCATGGTTTTAAGGTCATGGAGGTTGGTTATGCCATTTTTTTTTGTTTCATGGTCTATTTATTTTGGAAACCGACTATGGGCTTGTGTTTTTGTTAATTTTTTGGTAGGGATTCGTTTGGGGTTTTGTTTTCATCCAAATTTTTTCTCTCTACATTTGTTTTGTTTTGTTTTCTTCTATGTTGTTATATATGTTATAGTATTTAGGTTGGTTTTGTTTTGTTTCTTTGCATTTATTTTGTTTTATTTTGTTTCTCTACATTTGTTTTGTTAGGGCATCGTTTAATAGTCAATACCTATTTTGTTAGTTTTGTTTTATTTAGAATGGATGCTGACATATCACTTGAAAGAATATCTTCATTAACTAACTAGTTTGAAGGATGTTACTTGTTACTCAATTGATTCATTAAGTCGATATTAATGTAATGTCATATCTAACATATAGTAATTTATGATGTTGTTCCAGTTCTTTGATACGAATAGGGATATTCAAAGAAAAAATTTAGTTTCTTAGACATTGAAAATTAGCCCCTAGTTTGAATGAAGATTTGAGAAGCACCAACTGATAAAACGTAGTCCAAAGAATCTAGATATGAGCATCAGGTTAGATTGATGGGTGCTTGGTAATGACATGTTTTGTATCTCCAAATGAGTTGGACTTACTCAAGGTTTTCATAGTTTTTTGACTGAAGAAATGTTTAACTGCTTGAATGATAGATTCATGTACAATAAAGAAATCAGGAGGAATTATTGATTAAAATATGGCTTAAGCCTTCGGGAAAAGGCATGACTTGTATCATCATCTTCTGTAACTAGATCATCGCATAAATGACATGACTGATTCATAAATGGTCTCAATATTGTGGGGTGTTGCTTTAGATAAATGAGACTATGTCAACTTTTTAGATTTTTTTATACCCTAGTCCAATGTTATGATGGGAGACTAATTTCTAGGCTTAACATCTATCCACTTTTGTTGATTACTCAATTCTCTTCATAAAAACAAACAAAATTATAGTTAGTTTAGTTATCTATCTTTTGCTTAATCCAACATAATTATCTCTGATTTTTTTTATATTAGTTAGTTATATTTGCATTGAACTAGCAACTACCATCTAATTTGTGTAGTAAGGATCCAATTAGACCCAACATAATTGTCCCTAATTTTTTTTATATTAGTATAAATAAATATAGCTTATGATGATTAATACTTTTTGATAACTACTAACTTCATTTTATTTTTTTCATAAAATATAATTGTAACAGCTAGAAGTCTAGCACTAGCACTAGCAGTCTAGTAGGCAGCAACATTATGGAATCAGTGAATGAGATCGAAATTGTCGAAAGTGAGACACTAGGTACTTTAGTAGAAATGATTCATCCTTTCCCTTGTCCTCCCCTTCCCCCAATATAACCTACTTCAAATGAACAATATGAAGCTTCTAAAGAAAGTAGGAACGAGGGTGGGCCATTGATAAAAAGTATAGATTATGGGTTTGGGATCATTTTGAAAAAAATACCATGTGATAATAAAAATGATCAAAAGGCAATTTGTATTTATTGTAACAATCAATATGTGACCTTTCCTTTTAAAGGCACTTTAAATTTGTTTAATCATTTAAAGAGTTATAAGAAGTACCCCATGAGTATAGACGAGAAACAATTCATTTTAAAAATGAATGCTTCTTATTGTGATGTTGGGCTTCCATCATTCACAATAACCAGTGTTACTAATTGGAAATTTAACCAAGAAGAGCATAGAAAAACATTGGTTGAAATGATAATTTTGGATGAATTGCCCTTTTGATTTGTAGAAAGGGAGGGATTTAGAAGGTATATGGTAAAGACACAGCCTAAAGCAATAATTCCTTCTCGGACTACTATTGCTAGAGATGCGTTATAGATTTTTATGGGAGAGAAAATAAAGTTTAAGGCATTTTTTAAGAGTTGCACAAGTCGAATTTATCTCACCATTGATACATGGACTTTTTGTCAAAATTTGAGTTACATAGTCCTCACAAATCATTTTATTGATAAGAATTGGAAATTACATAAAGAGATTATTAATTTTTGTCCAATTGTTGGTTATTCTGGTGAGATTACTAGTAGATCTATAAAATGATGTTTAATTGATTGGAATATTGATAATTTGCTAACTTTAATAGTTGATAATGCAAGTTAAAATGATAAGTACATTGATTGTTTGAGAGAATGACTTAATGAGTTAGTTTTAAATGGATCTTTATTACATATAAGATGTATTGCTCATATATTGAGCCTTTATGTGAAAGAGGGGTTGAAAGAGTCTAGTGATCATATGCTTAGAGTTTGATATGTTGTGAGATATATGATATCATCTCCCTATACATTGAGTAAATTCAAGAATGATGTTGAGTAAGAGAAATTAGAGTCCAAGAGACTTTTATGTTTGGCATTGAAACTAGGTGGAATTCTATGTATATTATGTTGGATGCTGCTTTCAAGTTTAAAAAATCTTTTGATTTGATGAAAAGAGATAAGAAATATCATGTTGAAATGGATAAATTGAGGGGCATGCTAGTTGATGATGATTGGGAGCATGTATGTGTGTCACTTCCTTTTTCAAAATATTTTTATGAGACAACTTTGAGGATACCTGGCTCTTTTTATGTCATATGTAACATGTATTTGCAAGATATTTGTGGTATTCTGAAAATGATTAGTGTTGATAGAGATAGTGATGATTTTGACATAAGTGTAATGGCTTTGGGTATGGAATCCAAATATGATAAATATTGGGAAAGTGCTAGAAATATCAATGTGTTCCTATTTATTGCTATGATTCTTGATCCTAGGAGGAAGATGAGATTTATGCATTTGGAAATAAAAAAGTATTTTGATTGTAAACTTGCAATTCACATGCATCCTAAGGTTGATGCAACTTTGAAAGAATTATATATCTTTTATACCTCTAATCTTACATCTTCTCCAACTCCTAAGCCATCTTCAACTGTGAATATAAGTGAGGTCACTTGTGAACATGGTGATCTAGTTGGTAGGGAATTTGAAGAAACAGTGGTAGCTGAGACTATTTTAGCTTATGGAAGGAATGATTTAGACAAGTATTTAGAGGATAACTTGCTTGTTGTTGGTGCACGTTTTGATATCCTTAGTTGGTAGAGGGATAATGCTATAAATTTTGAAGTTATTGCTTTGATGACTAAGGATCTTTTAGCTATGCTCGTGTCCATAGTTGCATCTGAGTCTGTGTTTAGTATTGAAAGTCGAGTTCTTGATCAGTTTTGTAGTTCTTTGACCCCTAGAATGGTAGAAGCATTGATTTGTATGCAAGATTGGATACAGTCATATTTGGATCATCCTCAAGTAGAAGAGATCATTGAGGATACAAAAAAATTGAAGCTAGTATTCTTTTATTATGTTTTACTAATACTTGATGACTTTCTTAGTTGGAAAACTATTTAGTTAAAAAAAGTTTCTTTTAATTATGGATTTATGGTTATTGTTATATTTGTTTTATGGACTTTAGACTTTGGACTAATCTACCATAATTAGTATTTTTATAATTTATTTTAATTTAATTCTAGTAGGTTAAAATATCCATATTTGGATATTAAATATCCAAATTTAAATCATCTAATTTTTGAATATCCGATCAAAAATAGGATTTTTTATGTTTAAAAATAAATATTTTTTGGATAATTGGATGTACAGGAATATTTGATATCCATATCCTATTTTTTGGATATCCAAAAATTTGAATATCTACTACTAATGGATACATATAAGGATATAGGTTATCATATATCCGATCCGATCGGATAACCGGAAAAAAAATCTATTGGATACAGATATTTATTTTTGCGTAGCCCTAATAATAAGTGCAAGATTTGTGATAGTTCAAGGCATATAACTTATAATGAGAGGAAGTTGCATGAAAAACTTGAAATTGTTAGCAACAACACCCATATCTCATATTGTGAAGGTAGCATAGATATCCACATATATTGTCAGATGTATTAGAAAATGAGGCAAGATAGGTGAAATGAAAGTTCATGCACTATTTGGCTTAAGCATTCAAGCCATTTATTTAACTAATGCAATGAAATGTCATATCCTAATTATTCTTATCTATCACATCTATCAATTTATGATAGGAAAAAGAGTAGGCGTAACCATTATCCATAGTGATCTAGATATGGATCAACACATGTGGCACACTAAATAATGAGAGTAGTTAGCACAAATGCAATATCTTGATCAGGGAAGGGAGATGAATATACTCAAGAGATGCCCAAATTAAGATATATATATATATATATATATATATATATATATATATGCGTCGACATGCTATTAGAATAGTGATAAAATTCTAGGTTAGTTCAAAATGAAATTTCACAGTCATAGATCAACAGGATGAGGATCTTATACGACTTAGTGCTGAGATGTCACCACATCTAAGTACACATCATTATTTTAACCAAGGACCTCAACTTATCCATCATGAACATCATCTACCATGGGATTGGAGACCTTAGCACACTCTCCTCCAAGGTAAGATCGATTATGATCAATGTCCTCCGTAAATGCATCCGAGTTAATTAACTCAGTCCTTTATACTAAGTCTGAAATACCCCAAAATTCTAATTCTGCAAATTATGGCTAAATAAGGATTTATTAGGAATACTAGTTAAATTAATTATTTTATTAAAATATAGGGAGCTATTTAGGAACAATCAAGGAAAAAAATGATAAATAGGGTAATTAGGAAAAATTAGGGAGTAATGCTAATTTCTATGGGATTGAAAGAAAAATTCTCCAAAATAGCCTAAATTAAGCCAAAAAGGAATTAATTATTATTTTATAAATATTATTATCCTAAATAACCCAAAATACCCAACTCACATATTTTTTCCTTTCTTTTTCTTTTCTTTCTTTTTCTTCTTCTTTTCCCTTTCCTTTTTCCTTTCTCCCCCCCTCGACCTGGGCCAGCCTGTCGCGCGACCTAGCTTCCCTGTGCAGCCCAGGCCCGCGTCGCTCCCTCTTTTTTTTCTTCCTTCCCGGCCGGTCCGGTTCTTTTTTTTCTTTTCTTCCTAAAACGCCCGGTCCCGATTCTTTCTTCTTCCTCGAGGTGTGGCGGCGACCGAGGAGCTGCAACCCAGCACTCCGCCGGCCACCATCGCTGCCACCGTCCTTCCCTCTCTCTCCCGTCGTTTTCTTTCACATTTTTAACCCCAACCGACCTATTCCTCTCTCCCGAGCAGCCTGCCCCTTTCCCTTTCCCTCTTCCCTTGACTCCGACGCCCCTGTCATGACAGAACCGCCTCGACTGCTGCCACCGGGCGGCATGCCTGGCATCTGCATCTCCTTTGTCTTCTTCCTCTTGTCATTGCCCACCCAATAGACCTATAAATACCCTATAGCCTGCCTTAATTGAAATTTTGATTTCGAAACCCCAGAAACAACCATTCTCGCCACCGCCCCATTAGATGAGCCGTCCACCACCGCCGCCTATCGCTGACGGCCAAAACACCCCCAGAACTGACCCTTGCACTACCCTCTACCTAACTAGACCCTCCTTACCCTCCATTTGTCCTACACGAGCCACCTCGGCCGTGCAAAACCGCCAACCCAATCAATATACTTTCACCCCTCGTCGCCCTTCGCACCGCTGCCCGTCGCTGATTCCACTACCACCAACGCCACCTCTATCCCCCAAAACAACCACGGGAGCCTCCTCTACCTCCCCATACACCCATCTTTCCCTACCTCCCTCTCCTTCTACTTTCTCCATTTTCCACCACCTTCGGCCGCCGCACCAACCACCATGCACCGCCACTCTCAGCTGCACCACCACCTTCATTCCACCCCTCCACTTCCTCTCTCTTAGCCTACATGTCCATATTTCCCCTCTCTCTCTCTCCTCCACCACCGCCACCACCGCCGCCATGCGCCGCCGCTAGTTCTACCACTAACTTTAGGTGGTACTCCAACTTTCCCAGCCTCTAAGCTATTTTCTATAAGTGTTAATAATTTTATTTAATATTAATAGTATTATCCTTAATATCACTATTATTATTATTATTATTATTCCTATTATTATTAGTTTTGTATTATCATTGTTATTATTATTACTATTACCATTATTAATATTATTATTATGTATCACTCTTATTACCTAACCTAATTTTAGAAATTCTTATAATTAGGGTATACTGTTTAAAAGGCTATAACTTTAGCATTAAAATGGTTATCCTTATTATAATTAGTATTATTATTATTATTGTTATTGTTATTATTATTAGTATTATTATTTCTATTACTACTACTAATACTATTATCGTTGTTATTATTATTAACAACTTTAGTATTAATATAGTTATCTCTATTATTATTATTATTATTATTATTATTATTATTATTATCATCATCATCATCATCATCATCATCATCATCATCATCATCATCATCAGCATCATCATTAATAATGGCCTACAAATTTAGTGTTATTATGATAAGGACTTTTCCTTTTTTACTATTATAATTATTATTACTAACCTCATTATTATTCTTACTATTATTACTAATACTAGCTATGGCCTATTATCTTCATCTTTACTATTATGGTAAACGTTTGAACCCTTATATTACTATTACCATTTTTATTATCATTCCTATTAGTATTATTCTTAATTATTATTATTATTAATGCCATTATTATTATTATTATTATTATTATTATTATTATTACTACTTAACCCTAACTTTATTATTATTATTATTGGTATTATTACCATTATTATTATCATTATCACTATCATCATTTCTTTACTAATATGGTTAATACTAACCTTGTCCATTATCACTTTTATTTATTAATATAAATATTTGGACCTATATATTACTATTATCATTTTGGTTACTATTATCATTGTTATTTTTATTATTATTATACTTAACATTTTTATCATTATTATTGTTGTTATTGTTATTGTTGTTGTTGTTGTTGTTGTTGTTGTTATTATTAATGTTATCTAAACCGAAGTTGGAGTATTATCGTTTTGTCATTAAAGAGGAAGAATACTTAAGCCTTAGTATTTTACTATTTAATATTAGAATATCATTAATAATATTCCTAATGCCTTTAGCACTAACATTGTTACTATGGTATCATTATTAGTTATTACTATTATTATTGTTATTATTTTATTACTATTATTGTGACAAAAACATTTGAACCCTTATATTATTATTATTCAAAATATAAATTTTATCATTATTATCTTTAGGAATATTTGTACTTTGTTGGTATTGCAATTATTATACTATTATTTTAACCCTATTTGTACTTTTTTGGTATTGCAATTATTATACTATTATTTTAACCCTAACACTATTATTAGCCTTAGCCTTAAAAACGCTAGGGTTTCTATCACTATAAGCATTAGCATTACTATTATTATTATTAGTATTATCACTATTTTGCTATGATTAGTATTAGTACTATTATTAGAAGAATAAAGCTATTAGGTTAATAATATAAGTATAGCAATAAATATGAAAATAAACATATTTTGACTAGTAATATCTAGTAGGCTAACTTAAAGATAAAAACTCTAGTTTTCAAGTATAATGCTTCCTTTAATAATAATAATCCTAATATTAGACTAAAATAAGGAGTAATGGTACTTTTGATAGGAGGGAAACTAATCCTTAGTATTTTCCCTCTTATAGGTGAATCGAGCCAAAACCCTAAGGAGTTGTAGGAGCGTGCTCCAAGCCCGGCGTTGCTTTAGGTAAGGATGTAGCTAAGGCCCATATGTGTTGTGTGACTTGTATGCCTTGGATGATTTATATCATGCTACGTCATGTAATACATGATTGTTATTAACTTGTCTTATGTGTAGCGTAGTTTGGAGTTAAGGTATGTTTGTATATGTTTTCGTGTGACATGTGTGTTATATGTATATATGGTGATCATGATGTGATATGTTATGGCCCTCCAGGAAATGCATGATAGGACCATTGATAATATGATATGGAAATGAAAGGACAAAAAGAAAGGAAATGAGAAATGGGTTCACTAAAAGGGGGATATGAGGTTGACCAAAATACCTCATGATCCGTGAGAGGAAATTAAAGAGGGAGGAATGGCCAAAATGAATGAGAGATGGGAACCATGCATATGGGAGCCTTAAAGTTTGCATGGGGACTTTGAGAGTTTGCATGGAGTGGATAAACCATGCATGGGGAAGATCTTTACGTGAGAAAATTTGTATTAGGGTGTAAATAAACTAAGTGGAGAATAGTGGAGTGATTGGAGACTTGGGATGAGAAATAGTACGTAGGTTGGTGTAAGGGTGTATAAGGGACCCAATTAGGGTTTTAGGGATAAAGCATTAATCTGGAAAATGTGGAAGTAAAAATGATTAAAGGAGAGTGGAGTACGGGTTAAGAGTGGAAATTTATTTTATAAGGGGTGATTATAGGTGCCATGGGAGAGGAGAGATATTGGGTGAAAAGAGAGAGGTTACTTGTGGGAGAAGAAAGGTACTAGGGTTTGAAGTGGCCAATTAGGATTTTTTTGGTCACTTGTTTAATCGAGGGGTAAGGTGATATGATTTGGGATTAGATCTAAATGAGATAAGGTATGGGGCGATAAATGGAGTAACAGTAGTGTGAGTGAGAGGAAGTTGGGCCACATAAGTCCAATTAGGGTTTTCAAGGGAAAACCCTAGAGGGTGATAGTAGGTAGAGTTGATGTTATAAGGTGTTGGGCCTAACCCACACCCGTAGGAGTTGGGTTTTTCATTAAGTGTATGTGTTTAGGGAAATGGGTGTCGGGGTGTGATAAGGGGCATAGGAGTCTCAAGATATAGGACGGGCCCCCTTGGGAGAATAGAAGTAGAAGGTAGTTGACATGCATGTCAAGGGTGAAAAGCTTATATCTAATAAGACACAAATAAGACACTAATCACTTAAGAGTAAGATTGTTGAGCCGGGTCCAGACCGATCCACCGGCATATTAGTGGCCAGATGCCGGGGTGCCCTGGAGACCAATCCACCAGCATATAATAGTGGTTAGGTGCGTTCTGCCCTATAAGTGACCGATCCACCGGCTATAATAGTGGGGGATCCCATGCTCAACAAACCAAACATTATGTTGCCAATGAATCATGGGAAAGCTACTATATACTTATAGTGAAACACCATGAGAATTGGGGCTAGACCGATCCACCGGCATAATAGTGGCCAGGAGCATTCTGCCCTGGAGACCGATCCACCGGCATATAATAGTGGTTAGGTGCGTTATGCCCTATAAGTGACCAATCCACTGCCTATAATAGTGGGGTTTCTGCACTCGCATGGATTAATAAAGATTATGGTGTGAAATAACTATAATTAACAAAGATCTACAAGAAAGTAAGTTTGATTGGACCATAGCCGGCCTTCATCATCTATATTATTACATGCTGCCTATGTGATTGTGCTATGTGTGCTATATTGTATGTTTGTATGCTTGGCCTTAGCGCATCTGTTATCTTACTCAATGCGTAGCGTACTGATCACCAATTTCATGGGTGCTGCTCATTCCCACGAGCAGAAGACCAGTCTAAGTTTGTGCAGGTAGGGGACAACGTCTTTGATGCCTACGACACCTACAAGGCATCGGGTGGGACTGAGAGTTGAACCTAAACTTGGCTTGGGGGTCGAGAGTGAATGGTTAGGCTTTATCTTACTATTGTGATGTATCATTTTATTCTGTCGTACTGTGTTGATGTAGTCAAAAAACTTATTTAACTACTCTTTTGGTTGTAATCCTAAATCGCACTTTGATTTCTATATGACTTGTGTTTTATTAATGACTTGTATTTTTATTAATGACTTGTGGTTGATGTTGACCTTGTTTAGCCTTAGCACTTAGTACTGGAACAGTAGGAGTGAACCGATCTGAAACTAAGTGTGGAGGTACTGCCCCCGAGTTTATGGTTTTGTCATTTTGCGTTCGTAAAACCTTTTTTTAAAACGAAATTTTTCAATAGAAAATTTGGGGGTGTTACAGAGTCACCGTCTTGAGAATGATCTATATGATGTAAGTACCTACAAGAGTCATGGTCATCACAAGGATCAATGCCATGTACTCAAAGAATAAGATCCATCCACCTCTATTGAATGCCAAGTAGAGAGTATATCTATGATAAACGTCCATCCATAATCCCCACGTGAGTGATCATTTGTCTCTCTATGTAACCAATCGTCTGAACTATTGTCTGCTTTAAGGGTGACATTTGTGAAAAGAAAAGAGTAGGTAGAGAAGGTGCATAAATGTTAGGATGATGAGAATGAGTGGACGAAGAGGTAGCATGAGGATATGGATGAGAAGGATGAGTTGATAAAGAAGGAGCTATAAGATCTGAATGAGGAGTAGGAGGTGCTGGTGCCTAAGCTAGTACTTGCCATTTTCTCTGAATCATCCATTGACTGTTAATTAGAGCAATTTCCATCCTTTGGATATCACAGGGCCTATAGATGTTAGATTCTTACCCAGATTTCTCAAGATATGTAGGACTAAAATTGTCAAGATATGCATAAAAGTGTCTAAACATCAGGGTCAATAGATATGGATAGGGAAGATATGAGGGACCATACTCGCTCATGTGATACATATAGAGGATGATATTGCAAGTAATACACATACGACTATTTTGGTGAAAATAGTAATAGAAATACCAATCAATTACCCTAAAACTAGTCTGAAACCCCTTCTTAGGAAAGAATATTGTGCCTATCATATGATGAAGCACACGATCATTAGCAGAATGGAAGGATGAAATCATAGCATGACCTCTCCAATTCCCAATAATATAAGTTTGATATAGTGGATTTAGGAAAGGATGAGTCTTTAACCATAGAGGAAATGTCTCCCCCTTGTCAAGATAACCAACTAGAGCAATGTTTTGTGCTAAAGTGGAGTGGTTTAGAGTAATAGGAACACTACATAGGTAGCTATGAATAGATCCTTCATCAAATCTTGCTATAGAATAGTTACACTAGATTGGGGGCATGTAGGGACATATATGTTAAATAGGAGAATCAATCCTAAACTATGAAGCCTTAGATAAAATTTAAATTATTGTTCTGCAAAATATAATACACAAACATCTCCCTTTAAGGACCCCTTTAGAGTAATAAATGTTAATTTTGTGAGATTGATAGGAGAGAGAGCAAAAATAGTACTCATGTAGAGAACTAGAAGATATAGGAGAACTAGTAGTAGAGTGTGATCGATGAGATAGATTGGATGCTCTATGGTGCTATAGGGATGGAATACCTCTACTGGATTTCTTGGATCTCATGAGTAAGAAGAGGGAGAGGATAAAGGATTGGAAAGAAAAATATTGAGAATCAATTGAACCTGTAAATATATTTCACCATAGATATATAATAAGATTCATAGTCTTAATTCCAAGCGAAGGTGTTTCCCAATATTTGATCATCAAAGTAATGAATGCCAAAATTAAATATTCACATAGCATTTTAACACAAAAGAATAGTTAATGAAAATCTCAGGAAACATTTTAAATCAAACCAATAAATTTAGGAAGCTAAGCAAACACTTCATCAATAGAGTGAAGTTTTATAAATCATTTATCATAGATTACATTCATTCATTTTAAACTTCAAGAGAAGTTTTATCCAATGCTAATCTAATCAACCAACTTTTAGTAAAGAATTTTCCTAAAGTTATCATCAAAAAGCAATGAACCATATGAGAGGATTTTTAACTTAGGAGGAAGAATTGAATATTTTAGAGTGTAGAAAGAGAATGCCAAAGCCAAATAATCATAAATAAAATCTCCATTTAATGTAAAATTGACTATGAAATCCAAATTAAGCGGAATTAATCACTATAAGGTGCAGTATGAGGCAATTTTGAACAATTAAGCCTTATCAATATAGTAAAAGCATCCTTACATTTAACCAATTTTATTTTTCTGAAATATCTCGTTTAGTTTACATAAGATAAGAATTTCAACATTCAAATTCTGAAACTTTGCTCCAAATGATGGAGAAATTCAAAAAGATAGTTTATAGGCTAATCAAGGTGGTTAATTCTAGTAGAATCAAGCAAAAGATTATTCCTTATAAATATAGAGCAATTCAATTATTAGTATTTTGCCCAAAATATTGAGTGGATTGAATCTAGTAAGAATAAACAAATTAAGGCTATAGGATAGCAATTAAACCAATTGTAAAATATTTTGTAAACTCAATTTGATTAAAATCTCAACTAAACCAATTTAAAAATGGCACACATATGTCACAAATTGGAATTAATATTCACCCGAATATCTCAAAATTTGCCATGAAAATGTGGAATAAATCATCATATATGAGGGGAATCTAAGTACAAACATAATTCATCATCTAATTTTGACTCAATCAAAACCAACATGTTTTCCATGTCATCCAATTTTGAAGAGAATTTCAAAGCTTACCATATAGAAATTCATGACATTTCTAGAAGAAAACACTAAAAAGTTGATACTAGGAGACTCATACAGCTCTAATGATTATAATAAGCTAAATATTAGGTAATTTGGATGAGAGTTTAGAGAGATATGGAGGATAGAAGGTGGAGCAAACTGAGGACATTAGAACCAGGCCTGTCAACTCAAACAAGGAGGAAAAAGAGAAAGAAAAAAAATCATTTGAATGCCCTGGTTATTTAATGATCAAACTCTCTTGTCAGTCGAAGGCTGAAGAGTGTTTGATTGCTCCATCATTTTTTAATTTTTAACTGTTCGACTGGTGTTTCTATTGTAACCTATTTTCTCATTCTAGATGGTTGGTTCAACTTGACCACTTGACCAATTTATTCAATGATGTTTTACTCAGAAATGATATTTTGATTTTTTTGTTAATGTAAAACCAAAGCCATATACACATATTAAACATAGGGAATATGAGGTCAAGGTTTTAAGTAAAAGTGCATAATTAAATAACACTCATAATGTGTATATTGTCATTAAATGTAAAACATAATGTATTTAAAAGGGAGAATACTCACTTAGAATTAATAATTTCAAGATCATTCCCCTTTTCTTCTTCTTCTTCTTCCTTTCCCCTACAATTTTTTTTTTCAAATACAAGATTTTGATAACCGTATCATTTTAGGTCCATAGGGGTTAGATCTCAATGTATCATTTAATAAAAATGCATTTCCTTAGAATCTATTTTTTCTTTGAGAAGATTTTGTGACATTTTAGGGTTAAGTTTAAGTTATTATACAATCCTCTTAAGAATTTTTTCAACAAGTTTGTAAGGAGTTCAAAATCATTTTCTTTTTCAACATTATTAGATGGAGTGATCTTTAGTCTTTTCAAAATCCTCATATAACCTACATTTCAAATTTCTAACCATAGATACAAAAATCTCCATTTCAACCATTAATTGTCAAGGCTTGAACATAGATGAGAAGATTTTAAGTTATGACTAGCCAATTATTCAAAATTATCAAGACGATTATTTATAGCAACTAAGTGACTTTGAGAGTTTTGAAGAGAATTTGTTACCTTATCTTCTTTACTTGAAGTTGCATCATGTGAGGTAATGAAGTATGGTTTCAGAGCTTCTTCTTTTTCTTCACCATAGTAAGTTATGTATAACTTTTCCTAAATATCCTTAGTTGTGGCACATTCTAGAATTGATTCCTACACATCTTCACTTAGGTCATAATGGAGCATCAATATAGCTTTGTCATTCAATGTGGCTCTTTGTGTAACACCCCTAAAATTTACAGTTAAAATGTTTTGTTTGTTAAGGATAATCATGCACTTAAATGGGGGGGGGTGCTATCATTATGATCAATATAAGATTTACCCCTAGCCAATCCCATACTAACTACATGGATAAAAGATACAAAGATCATTAACAATGATGATTAAAAAACATAAATAGTTCAGCATTAAATACTGAAACCAGAGTGCACAAATGTTAATGTTAATACATAAGTGAAATGTAATACAAGACAAGACCTCGCTACAAGGGAATACAAGTAGTAAAAACATAAGGATATAAAAATTCTGGAGAACACCCTATTTAGCCCTGTACCTAAGACATTAGATTTTCACTTTGCCCCAATCAACTCATCATAAGCCTCAAAATCAACGAGAGCCTCATCACCTATCTATACAACCTTAGGAGGGGCCACTACCTGTAAGAATGAGTAGCACCTATGATAGGGGTGATTAGTACGTTACATATTCAGTAAGGTAACCATATAGCTAAGAGGGAATATCATATAAAAGGTAGATAATGTAAGCAGTAAGTTTATTAGATAAATCACCCCTATCAGTATTTAAGCCATTAGTACCATCTTTACACATCTTTCGAATTATATCCACGTGAAACCCTACTATTATCATCAACGGAATGGAAATAACTACTCTAGGAAAGAATGTACCTAACCACTATTATAGTTGGTGCAACTGTATCTAAGGCAAAGCGCTATTAGCCACTATTATAGCTGGTGGAACGGAAATCATCCTAAGTCTGGCCCTAACCCATGTGGTGTTCCACTTTAAGTGATTAGTGTATTTTTCATGATTTATTATCATCCAATATTTAGCTTATTGAGCTTGGAATTCCCACTATCATAGCTGGTGGAATGGAAATACTACTTTAGGGCATAACAATCCTAGCCACTATTATTGTTAGTGGAATAGTCTTCAGAGCAAAACACTCCTAGCCACTATTATTACAAGTGGAATGGAAATAATCCTAAGTTTGGGTTTGACTCAATGATCTTCCACTTTAAGTGATTATTATTTTATTCCTGTCTTATTCAACAAGTAACCCCATCTAGACGTGCACACCCCAATGGGCTTCCATGACTTATTATTACTCTTCCACCCTAGACTTCTTGAATAATCCTATCCCTTAACTTGAGACCTCTATACTCCCAAGACTACAGAACCCCCTTTCACCTTCCACCATACTCACCATGAATTCAAAATCCCCACACATATGGGTTAAAACCCACTTTCTTATTTCTCTACCTAGGCTCACCATCACCGACTGGGGTTTCCCCATAAAACCCTAATATGACCTATGTGGCCTTAGCCTCTCCTCTTCTTGTACATTCCACATTCTCCCTTGATCCCAACACTATCACCCTAATCAAACCACTCCAAACCTCACAATCCAACTCTTTAACTCCCATATGTGATAATGGTACCCTAGTTAGCACCTTTAAAAATCCTAATATACCTTTTTTCTTCCGCACCCTCTCCTCACACACAAATCTACCCTCCATTTAACTTAACTCACATCCTCCATATGGCACACCTCTCATCACAACCCAAAGTCCAACCAACCTCCTTAACCTCTCTCACAATCCCTTATACTTGGGGGTTTTCTCCAACATACCTAGTTATGCTCCCATGCATATTTCCTTCAACCCACGTACTAACTCTTCCCCAAACACACCAATCATCCAAAAAACACTTTCCTCCCCATGGTCAACCCTCAAACTATATTTCCTCACGTAAGCTTTTCCCCCATGCAAAGACCATACACCCCATGTAAGGGTTAGACTTCCTATGCAAGAATTTTACCCTAACCCTTCATTTTATTATTTTCTCCCTTTGTTTTCTCAATGATGCTTCTTAATACCATTAGTGCATTCCCCCCACTTCTGCTTACTCACTCCACCCTCTTTATTTCTTTTAGTTTCCCCAAAAACTACTCAAACCTACCTAAAGCCTCTAAGTAAACTAGTCATAACATATCAACCATACAAGTTATCAAACATATTACATAGAATGCCAATCATGTACATCATACCTTAGCTCCTTGAAAGCCAAGCTACACCACACACGCACTTAGTATATATTCACATTCATTCACACAAGGCATGCTAACATATCCATACATATAAGGTTTATACATAACCCAAGCCTTAACCATATCCTTACCTAATAGGACTCTGAGCTTGAAGCACACTCCTATGCCTACTCATGGGGAAGGGTTTGCTCATAACCTATAAAAAGAGTATAATTAGTCATTTCACCTTCTTCCTACTTTGTTTTCCTTTTTCCTTATCTCTTTAATCAAATATTAGTGATAATAATAATAATGATAATAACAACAACAAAAATAACAAAATATTAAAATAAACTATACTAAGTAGGTAGGAGGGAGAAGGGCACAACCAAAAGGGACAACCGACAAGGGGGGCGACGGTTGTGATAGTGCATGGTGGTGGTGTTGGGTGGTGTAAAAAGGAGGGATTTGGGGTTGGAAAAAGTGAAGGGGATTTAGGATTTCCTAAGTGGTAGGGTTTCCTAGGTCAGGGGGTTGTGGTGGTGGTGGTGGCCTCACAACGGCGACACATGGTGGTGGTAGTGGCAGTGGCCGAGAGGGAAAGAAGAGAAAAGAGGAGGGAGGAGGGGGAATAAAAGAGAATTGTTGGTGTGGTAAGGTAGGGGAGGATTTTTTAGGTAGGATGGGAGGTAGGTAGAGTGTTGGTAGATGTAGTGGTGGTGCTGTAAGGCGGCACAGGTGGTAGAGGGGGGAGGGGTACAAAAGGGCAGCTCGAGCTACCCACTTTGCACACATGGGGATAAAAGAGGAAGGGGAAGGAGGGGTAAGGTATTGGTCCTTTGGGTGGAGGGTGATGTAGGGAGGAGTAAGGGAGGTTGTGGCGATAGCGGCTCAACTGGGTGGCAGCGGTAGTGGCAGCTGTTTGGGTGTTGCGAGTAAGGATGGGGAGAGTGGATCGGTAGAGAGAAAGTGAGAAAATGAGGGAGTGGGAAGGGGTATTTATAAATGTAATGGCTGAGGGAAATGGAAAAGAGAGGGAAGAAGATAAGGGGAGGGGGTTGGTGGCTTCTAGTTAGTGTGTAGGCTGGGTCACTCAAGAGAAAAGAAAGGAAGAAAAAAGGAAAAAAGGGGGAGGGGAAGGTTCACCCAAGCTGGGTCACTCAAGAGAAAAGAAAGGAAAAAATAAAATATCTACTAGAAAAGAGGAAAGGAAAGAAAAGAGGGGGAAGGGAGATTGGGCCACTACCGGGCATCGCTTAGCTAGTTGAGAGAGGCAGAAAGGAAGAGAAAAAAAGAAGAAAAGGAACAAAATAGGAAATTAAAGGAAGAAAAAAGGGGAAGAAAAAGTGAAAAGAAAAAAAAATAAAAAATGGGGTGGTAGGGTGGTTTGGATTTTTTTTGGAGTTTTAAGAATAATAAAAATTAGTAATAATAATAATAAAATAATTTGTATTAATTTAATAATTATTATTATGATTCACTTACAATTTCTTTTAGGTTAGCAAATAAATCTAGCCTTTACTAATTAGATCCCTTTATCATTTTTCTTCTCTTATGGCCATAATTATAATAATTATAATATTATTATTTTATTAGAAATAATATATATAATTAAACCTTATTCAATAATTCTTTATTTCATTCTTAAATCCTAAAATAATGCTTAGGGTATTACACTTTGCTCTTCAATCAGTTTATCAATTAATCCACTGAAGATGGGTGTTTGAATCTTGATTGTACTATGTTGAATGATGAACCCCAAGTCTTGATTTTGTGACTTGAAGTACCTCATAATCACCCTCTTCCAAACCTTGAAATTTTCTCTAATGAAAAATGGAGGCTTTGATGATGCCAATTCTTCATCCATAAGGATATCCATATCTTGAGGATCTTGATCTTTAGATTTTTAGATCAATCTAATAACGTCCCAAGCTATGATACCAATTAAAAAACCCTATGTATATTCTAAAAGGGGTGTACAAAGTATTTTTTTCAATAATTCCAAATTAAAATTTTGTGAGAAATAAGTAGAAGGATGCTAAACAATAATTTATAGTGATTCAAGAAACTCCACTACCAAAAGGTTTTGCCTTTTGAATTTGAATCTCTATTTATTTAAAGTATATATTTGATGATAATCACTCCTCTCTTGGTTTATAATCCTATAATCTTAATGACCCTCTAGGAGATGATTTACACTTTACCTAGTTATCCTCTCTAGGTTTATGAGACTACAATCTTAATAACCTCTATTAGGAATTCTAGAAAAAATACCACTCTTTACTTGCTTTTGAGATGATGAGTTTGAATGAATACGATAAGAATATTCCATAGATAGCAAATGAAAGTGATTAATCACTAGTGAAGATTTTTAACTAGTTAGATAAATAATAATTACAAGTATATGAGCACTCTAGCTAAATATGAAGAACAAATTGAACACTAGAGAATTTTTATATGGATTTAAAAGTATAAAATCAAAACTTTATTTGATTCTTTATAATATGTGAAAATGATGATTTTAAAAGAGTTGTGCTAGCTTGACTGATTTTTATTAAATTTTAACAACTTTATATTTATAGTGCTTAAAGATGAGAAAAATCAACAATAGTTATTGGATGTAAAAAGTACTCCAATGGTCAATTAGAATGGGAAACAAATCTTAGAATTACCTAGACCAGTTGAACGGTTTTCAAACCAATCAATTGGTTTGGAAACCAATTGATGGGTTTAAAACCAGTTGATTGGTTAACTAGTTTTCAACACTTCACATTTTTATAAAAAAAAGACTATAACTTAAGCTACAAAGCTCGAAATTGAGTGTCTTCCTTTCCCCCCAGTAAATTTCAAGTCATATCATATGCAAAACTCCTTAAAATGAAATCAATTTAAGACAACCTTTTGTAAAAATAATTAAAAATATTTTTGATGTACGAAATCATTTTAAGATCTATCAAAATGATTTTTGGAATAGGATTAGAAACATCAAATCGTTAAAATATCTAAGTGCTAAATATGTAAATCATATGTATATAAAACCTAAGATTGTAACATACTCTTTAAAGCTTGAATTTTGGAATCTTGTGCATACTTACTTATCCCTTCATGGTTTGTATATTACACATATGGAATTGAAGTACTTGAAGCCAATGTCTTATTTTGACCTCCTTGTTGATCTTTGGCTTGTGCTTAGGATATGATTTGTAAACTTGATCTCCTTAGCACTCCTTAACTTAGTTAAGTGTTGCGTACTTCAATTTTTGCTATGATACACATCACACTTTACAACATAAGTTAAATTCATAGTTAAGTTTGTTATCACAAAAATAAATGATGATTGACCTATGAGGTAAAAAATACAATATAATATAGATGGTTTGAACGACTGTGAATGACTGGTCATATGTAACATATTGACCCCTTTTGAGGCCTAAGGGTGTATTTAATTCAACCTATTGACTAGTGTTTTGACTAATAAATCAAATTAAACTCATTAAGCATGACTAGCTTTAAGATTTTTTACTTCTACTTTTGCTATCATATTTATCCCATTCATATGTTAAGTTCTAACATTAACTCTAATATTTCAATTATAGTTAACATATATGTGAATTAAATTATGTTAAATTCAAATCATAACTTTGATATCTAATATAGTTTAGATCCATATTGATGCTATACTTGAATAAGGTTTCTATGATGAGCTCGAATTTGTTCTAGTTAGTAGATGACCTTGTGTAAGGTTTAAGATTCATAATTTTAACAATGACTATGATAGCTAGGTTTAGGGTCATGGCTAGTTATGGCCTATGGTGGGACTTAACTTAAATTTAGGTTAACCGGTGTAGAGATTTTGGTTTGTATACTCTTTCCAAATATTAAAACTCTTAGTTAGATTATTTTGTATTTCATTTATGTATGTTGAAGTTGCCATGTTTAACATTGTAAACTACTAACAATTATATTATATTATATTATATTATATTATCTCTTCTAGAGTTTTATTTTATTCATTAATGTTGTTTAAGTTTAGTTTAAGCCTTACATCCAATACTTATGAAGATGTAGCTGTTGAAGTCATGCTAGTTGTGGCAGTGACATTCCCAAATGGTTATTTTTTCTTATGCAAATAAAGGGTTTTAAATAAAATTTTCTAGTAATAAAAATTAGGGTGTTAACATTGTTTAGAGGTTAGATGAAGTTGTGATAGCTATACGACCGATCATATCCAATATGTGCCATAAATCTACTAAAAGTTACTCTCTCTCTATTAGTGAATGATCTTATAAAAACTAAACAAAGTCATGAGAATCTAATATGCATCACTGATATGAGTACATGAATGATGGTCTAGTTGAGGTCCATCTATTAGGTGAACAACAACAATTGAGTTAAAAGCAATTTATACTCTCTGACGTTTTGGTATCAAGAGATTTCTTTGGTCTATAGCCTATGCCCTAAAAATTACCATGAATATTGATTCCTATCCAACACTAGTCACAGCTATAATACCCTAAAAATTTGTAACCTTAATTTTGAACGTTTAGCCTTTTATCTAAAAACTCAACCCTTAAACATTAGTTTAACTAGTTTTGTTAACTTTTGATCTGTAAACCCTAATAAAGCCTTTAAATAGAAGACCCTAACTATTTTATATTTTTTCTTTTTATTTAATTCCCCCCTAAATTGATAAATTTTACTTGGTTTATTTTTCTAATTGAATATCATAAATCCTGATAAATTAATTTTATCTAAATCTTAAATTTAACCTAATTCTAATTCTAATTCTAATTCTAATCCTAAAGTTATTTTCATTTTTGTTTTTCATATTTTTCATATTTTTTCTTTTTATTTAATTCACTTGTTTTCTTCTTCTTATCTCCCCCATCTTGCTTGGTTTTGCTCAAGACCATTTTTTCCTCTCCTCCCTAGCTTGCATGTCTAGTATGTTTTCTTTTCTCTCTCTTATTCTCCTTCTCCCTCAACTAGACCTTATTTTCACCCCCTCTACGTGCAAAACGCACCCCGAACATGCCCCTACATTGCCTCTACACCCCTACCTGCGCCCATGCATGCATATTACCTCCTTTCATTTCCTAGCCAAACTAGCCTTGCTCTATCCCTCATACATGCCTATTCTTTCCTTTTTTGCACATCCTCTATGCTATCTTACACTGAGACCATCATCCACTAACCCTCCTTCATCCATTTCCCATACCATTACTTTCCTCTACAACCCATCCTTACCGTCCCATCTATAGCCCCAAAATCTCCCAACCCTCTCTTCTACATACATATACACATCCATCCGCCCTCCATTTTGGTTCAACTCTAGCATGCTCCTTCCTTTTCTTCCTTATTTTTTTTCCTTCTCCATCCCACACCTATGTTTTCTTTTCCCTCACCACCATCATTCACCACCCAAACATCACCACCACCACACCAATCTTCCCCGCAACTGAACCCACACCCACACACCACCAACCTCGTATACTTTTACCTCTACCCCTATAACATATCCCTTTTCACCTTTTCAACCCTCCCTATCTCCTTCCATTTGCGTCAACCACACCACCACCACTAAATCTCACCACCCAGACCTCCTTCCAGTAATAATCACCTCACCCTTTCTTTGCCTCCCTCACCCTTCTCACTACAACCCTCACCTTTCTTCTTCTCTCCCATTATTCTTTCCCCAACCATGTTTGGCCTTACCAACCATCTCCACCACCATCCAGCCACCTCTATTTCCTCTATCATGCCTCCCTACTATCATCCTAGTACCACCGGTCTCATCCTCCTCCTTGTAACACCATCTTATGCCACCTTTTCCATCCCTCCCTAGCAAAATCGATAGCTCTAACCACCATCCACTAATATCTTCCTCCTCTTTGCACCATTTAGTAGTCTTGCCATTATCACCCATCAAAAACCTCCTTTATCACCACTAGTGCGACACACCTCTGCCATCACTTCCGACATCCAAGCCTCCTCTAGCTTTCTCCCTTGAGCCTTCCCATAATTTCTCCCAAAACTCATTCTATATGGGGCATCATGAGATCTCCTTATAATTTTTTTTTACCTATTTTTCACTTTAGGGCTATTTTGGTAATTTATCTATTTAATAAATATTTTAATAAAAATAATTATTTTATTATTTAAATATCAACATGGATAATGTGGTATTATTTTTACGTATAAAAGTTTCATTAGTATATCATATGATAGCACATTAGGATTTTGATGTAGAATTTATATTATATATATTCGTTACATGGTGATTTTTTGCCTAATAGTGATAGTATGAGCTTTGGTAAAATAAAGCATGTTAACTTGTTAAAATTGTTATGTGTACGAAATGTATGTTAGAATGGTTTAAATGATGGGAATAATTGATATATGTCCATATATGTCCAAATGGGAAGTTAAACATGCCTAGACATATATTTAATATAAATATTATTATTACATGTCCTAGGGACAATTTGGTCATTTAAGCATCTTGTGATATTTAAATTGATAAGAATGTCTAATCTGTCTCAATTATTGTTTAGTATGTACATGTGTGATTCAAGGTTCTAAAAATGTATGTTTCAGCATGATGATGATGATGATGATTATTATTATTATTATTATTATTATTATTATTATTATTATTATTATTATTATTATTATTATTATTATTATTATTATTATTATTATTATTATTATTATATGTCTTAGGGGTATTTTGGTCATTTTAAGTGTATCATAATAATTATTCTTATAAGCATAGTTAATGTGTACTATTTATGGTTTGATGTTTTAGAAATGCATGTTAGGGTTTTATATGTAAAACCATGTAAAAGGATAAAACAGTCATTTGACATATCTAATAAATTATTTGCATGTTAAACAATTTAATTATTCCATTTTAGTGTTTTATTGACAAGTTAATAAATAAAATAAAATAAGTATTTAACTTGGATGATAATGAGATATTTCAGCCTCAAGGGTATTTTGGTCATTTTAGTGCAAGTGTCTAAATGTGAATAATGGAACCTAGGATGGACTTAGTATATTTTTAATGATTGAACTTGGTATTAATATTGATTATGGTTGTTTCAGATGTTTAAAAATGAGTACAAATGGCTAAGTATGGAAATTAGATTTATGTCATTGATATGTAGTCTCGTGGTCACCTTAATTAAAATACTAATATTTAAAGTGAAAGATATCGAGATTGAGAGTGGCGGCTCTTTAAAGGTAAATACCGTAAAGAAATGGTTTAGCCTATGGTTGATTATGGATTATAGCTAGTGTGCCTTAGTGCCCCAACTAAACCTTGTATCTTACTCTATTTAGATTTATGAACTTATAGAGGGTATGCATACTTATGGATTATGTATCCTTTTTGGTAAGGTATTATGCTACCTTTCGTGTACTAGTACGATGAGGGCATCTTAGTGTCATTGGGTTAGGTTACTATATTGCCTTTAAGTTCCGGTATGATAAGAGTACCATAGTGTCTTTGTGCAAATATGATCTCCTATTGAGTAAATAAAAATAGAAATGATTATCATTAAATTATTCAGTATAAGCTTGTATGAATACATATGGTTTAGTAGTAGCTCTTATGCCTACTTGTGGTTTGATAGTAACTTTCATGCATACCTGTGGTTTGTTAGTAGCCTTTGTGCCTATATGTGGTTTGTTAGCAACCTTTGTGCCTATCTGTGATTTGGTAGCAAACTTTGTGCTTACCTGTGGTTTGGTAGCAGCCTTTGTGCCAACATGTGGTTCGATAGCAACCTTCGTGCCTAACTATGTTTGGTATTGTGCTTTTGAGTCCTACTTGGTATGTTATAGATATTATTAATGTTGATTTATTAGATATGAGATGCATTGTGAATGATATGATTATTTTATTAAGGCGGGTTCTAATCATCACTTCAAATAGCATCTCTTGGATGCTTGGTTGGTACATTTTGTTACATTCTACATGAATGAGTAAAATATCCACTTTTACTTCATTAAGAGAAATGAATCATAACAATTCCTCATAGCAATTGCTAGGGATTTTTTTTAAAATAGGAGGGAATAGAGCAAACATTCACATTGTTATTCTCTTATAAAAATAAACTGATAAAGAAATGATGAAATATCACCAAGCATGTTATCATTATTTTAATCCTTGGAACCTCATCATTCTTGATGCCAATTACATCATTTTCCCTTTGAACGATTGATGAAAATGGAATGGAAAAATCATATATCATAATCTTGGAAAGTGGTAACACTTAACTTAGCCTTGTGAAACTACTAAGCTAATCTTACACTATAATGTAATCATATTCTAAAAAAAAACTTATGTTCTAATCATTCGAGATTGTGAGAGTGGTTGATAGAGAGGGACCTTTGAAAATCTTCAATATAAGTACTAATTATCTTTGTCCACCATATATTTCTTTTAAGGGTGTAAAAATTCCAATCACTCAAATTTTTGGTGCAAACAATAATACTTGAACAAAAGTAACCACTTATTCCAACTTTCCCTAACCACTTGATTTATAGATGGATGAGTGAGCTAATTTGTTTTTAATTGAAAATTATTTCTAGGATTATGACATCTAATATCTTATGAGAGAGAGAGATAGAGAGAGAGAGAGAGAGAGAGAGGAGAATTGAGTGATGATAGGAGTAGGTACGTGCTAGGTGATTTACATGTGCAATAGGGAGCTATATGCACCACACAATGTTAGCAATGATACAATCGATGCGTGAACTAATGCACTACCTTCTATCCTTACCACTGAACCTTGTTCCTAAAATTCCCAAGTCTTGTAGTGAGCAAGTGCTAAGGTAGTTACCAAAACTCAAATAAGAGTTTAGTTGACTATAAATAGTTCCTTTTTGCTCATCAATATATTTTACATCATTAAAATTATCTTCGATCATCCCTGACAAATCTTATTGGTCAATAGTTCACTTGAACTCATCCCATATTTCATCCATTATCTAAATAGAAGGAGAACCATAGATAGCTATGAATAGGAATACATGCTCACTTTACAACTTAACATGCATATGAATCAACTTAAAGGATGCACTAGGAAGTCTCATTCTTAACTATTTCACATGTGACAAAAGCTAAATATTACCTTGAAAACCTCTAGCTTCAACCAGAACATCAACGTCAAAACTATGTTGGCAAATGATATCATCTTCTTTTCTTCCACTACTCTTAGTGTCAACGAGGACTATGACATAAGGATTAACCTACTTCACAAGGATAAAGGAAATGATCTTTAAAGGACACATCCCCATGCACTTCATATTCCAAAAATGGTAAGAACATGCATGATGACTACATCAATGAATGGAAGGTTTCTGAGGGGCCCATCTTATCATCATATATGGTGAGAAGCATGTCTCGTTTCTTATTTTTGTTTGCTTTATGATTTTAAAGAGAAACCATTTGCTAAAGTCAAGGTAGATATGTTGGCTTATGTCACAATAATAGACTTCTTTTATCCTCAACAATCAATTTGTTATGAATATTAACCATAGAATTTCTCAACATCTCATTAGATTACATTATCTTGCTTGTTAGCCTCCTTATTAGGGGCCAAATTTTTAATGGGTTCATAAGATTCACTAGCCAAACCCCTATTTCTTATGGATTTTAAAGCAGTTGTGGGAATACTCAATCTTTTATTAATGACATCTAAAAAAATTGAGGGAACAATTTTGGAAATGTCAATCATCGGTTCCTCCTTATTATCCCCAATTATTACACATTCCTCATTAAATTTCTTTAAATCATTGATCTTGGATGTAAAAATTATCTCCTTATCTTGATGAATAAGGAAAATTAATTTTTAGAAGTGGTGAAATTATTCCTCATTAAACATGCATTAGAATTTTAGGATCACCTTCCCTTAATCGCTAGAAACATCCATAAACCATATGGATTGGTATCTTCAATTGGAACACCCTAACCACACACCTCTATCCTTTCCTCAACATCACTTCTAGCATTGGAATTATGCACACTTTTAGGAATAACGCTCTTTCCATTAAGGCACTCTCCCTAAAGATGAACAACTTTGATGCAACTAAAGCATATACTCATACTCTATATTACATTAGGAAATACCTAGGTAGATTTTTGGTAGGAAGGTTAGATCTATCTCTTATGCTAAGTGAAAAAATTGCTTCTTAAGATAAGGGTGGTCTTGATATCAATCTTAACAAGCCTCCTAGTGCACTCATCAATGACCATGATTTTAATCATGTCGCCATAGTACTCAACTAGAATTTCAATAATTCAACCCATGCTTAGGTTGAAATGATCGAGTTAGTTTATGCTTGAAATTCAATAGTTCATCTCTACACTGTCAAGTATTAGCAATGCACCATCCAAGGCCCATTGGTGATAGTATGGCCATAGTTTGCTTTATTTTGGAGTTTCACTAGGAAGAAACCCTGCCCAAGATTAATTGATTCATAGGTATCCTCTAATGCTTAGGCATTTATTATCCTTGCGCTAAGAGTTTCATACCAAATAGATCATCCTAAGGGATTTATGATAAGTTGTGATGCTATTATAGGGCTTTCTTGAGCCTAAATCGTGGCTATTGAGAATTTGGAAGGATTTTATCATCTGTGCAATACTCATCCTCCATAGCTTCTAATTCCTTCCACTTCTTTATCATTTGAAGCAAAGTAAGAAAAGTTACAAACTTACCCTTGCAAAACTATAGGGGATAAACCCTTTAACCAAGGGTTCTCGTCGATCTCTTTATCAGCCAAGCTAGACACAGAAAGAACAATAAGAATTTGGCTAGCCATGGACTTTCCTAGAGTTCCATGGTACCATCAGTTAAATTGATTACACATTTGAGTTTCTTGTTAATAGGGATCATAAGGACTTAGGATTCAATCATGGCAGGAATGTCGAGCGAAGATAGGGTTATTCCAAAAGCTCATGTCTAAGATGCGTTATTTTTAGTTGCTCTTCTATTATGCTCATAATAAAGGATTTATTTGGAACTACTTATTAAAAGTAGTAGTCTATGATAATTATTTATTTAAAAAAAATTATACTATTTTTGATAAGTACCTTATATATACTTAGATGTTACACCAATAATTATTGAAAGTTTGGACTTTCGAGTTTCTAATAAGCACAAAAATTCGATGAAAGTTTATTTCACCTATCATAAGCTAACGCCCATGATGCATTTCACTCATTGATTTTGCCTTTTTTGGGCCCTAAGAAAGCTGTAGCTGCATTTTTTTTATTTATAATTTTATCGAAATTCGTCAAGCATGCTTAAACTTTGACCAACTTTTCTTGCGATTAAGTTGTGCAGGCAACGTATTGCGGTGTTGGTTTTAGTGAGTGTGTGAACTTAAATTAAAATAATAAAATAAAGTTAAAATAATATATATATTCATTATTCAAATTTTGCATATACATTGTGCCGCATCCTCTCTAGATTGGATGTATCCACAGACACGGTCCAAGAGTGTTATAAACATGCACGTTACGCATATACGGATAATGTATGAAAGATAGGCGGACGGATCAAATTGTTTATTCTACAAAATCAGCGTCAACATCAAATGTGACATCGCTGGTTTCATCATCCTCTCATTTTTTAACATCTAACAATTGATTCGTTCAAGGCAAGCTAATACTAGTTAGGTAACAGCGTTATGGACTAACATCCCATCGCATTGACAAAACCAACTACAGCGTTTCAACAAAACTGCGGTAATTGTCCTGAACAACTTCAAACCTATACACGAAAGGAGGAAAAAAAAACCTATGGATTCAACCGAAGAAAAATAAAATATATATAGGTCTGTATGACTGTAAGTATGTAAGGTTGAACCAAACAGATAAAGAGAATATATAACCATTAAAAAGAACAAAAGAAAAAGAAAGACGTGTGCGTGCTCCTCCGTCGCAGTCTTGGTAAAATATTGTGCTCCAAGCCAACGATTAACCGGCAATGAAACTAATTACGAACAAGCCATCCATCTAGGTAGGTGAAGTCCTGTCATGATTCCTCTGCAGAAGGCCTTCCAATATCAATTTCTTCTTGTACAGCTCCGAGTTCGCGGTATCCAATTGTTTCTTGTTAACCCAACGGTCAACATGGTGATGGGTTTTGTGACTCGATCCTTTAAATCGAGGCACGCAATAAAACCAAGCCGATGTACATAGAATGGCACATAATCTACCCCATACTAACATTATAACCAATGTTATCATCACTATTGAAATCCCTATTAACGGATCGCTGTCACGTTCCATCTGATCATCATGCCTTTCTGCTGATCTCTTCTTTTTGGTGGCGGTAATTTTGGACGGATGATCAGGGCTGCCGGCCGCCTTGTAAGTAATCGTGACTCCTTTGTCGGAAAGCCGACAGTCGGATTGCGATCGGGACACGTTGCTTGATGACTGATTTTCCTTTTCCCGCGGATGGTTGATAATGCTCTCCTGCATTCATTCATTCATTACATGTACTTCTGCGAGCATATGTAAATGAGCCGTCCAAAGGGTGATAATGTATCATAAACGACAGGTCTTAGCATGAATAATTACCTCTTTAGGTCGAACTTGACAATCGTAGAACGATGGGTCTTTGGCAACAACAACCACAAGATCGTTGACCGAACTAGTTTTTGAGAAGGACAATCGGTTGATCAATTTCCGAGCTCGAGTTTTCCATGAATGAATTGACCTGCTTTCACTCCTGCTGGTGTTACTGTCTAAAGGGACTACTAGTAGTGCTGCCTCCTTAGGAGCAGGAGCTGCTGGCTTCTTGGTCGTGAGTCGGAATTTTGACCATGATACCTTAAAATGATACCTCCTCTTCTTCTGATGCCCCCCTACTTTCTTCCATTTGACAGATTCTGCTGCTGCTTTTTGATCCGCAGAGGAGTCGTCGTCAGATCTGCAGGGATATCCAAAGCAACCCAGGTACCTGTTGCTGCTTCTGGGTGGTGGTAGCTGCTTAGTTTCATCATAATTATTAGATTCTGATTTCTTATTCTCCTCTTCCTTCAGCAGCTGGGTTGGGGCCATGGGGTGGCGGGCTACACCGAGGATGACTCCACCACATTGATCACCCCTCGTTGTTGTAATTTCTAATAGACGTAGGGAGCAAGAAAAAACGAGGCCGGGAGGAACTTCCTTGGAATTTTGACGGATGACCTTCTCGCAATTGGTGGCATAGCAGTAACATAAAATTCAAGGTGTTGAGATCAACACACGGTTTCTTTCTGCTGGTCAACATAAAATATGAGTCTGATGTGCAGGACTAATTCTTAAATCTCTTCCCCCCCCCCTTTTTTCCTCTTATGTATTGGACTCACATTTTTCTTTTTTGAATATTCTTCTGTGATCATCATTTTGTACTTTCCGTTCCTTACTTTGTCTTTAGTTGTGTTCCATGGATTTCGGTCATATACAGTTGACGATTGTGGATCTTTTTCTTTGTCCATATTTTTCTGCTATTTTGTGATCATCGTATTTTCTCCCTTAATTGCGTCCTCGATCTATGTCATTTATTGCTGCTTATATAAGTAGTCTGTGTGTCGGGCAAACAGAATTCACTAGTTTGTTTGATTTTCGCAAATAAAATTTGTCTTGAATTTGCATTTGATAATAGTTATTTGATACCACGCCTCTTTCCTTGTAAGTGGCCGGAGCCATTATATTATGATGAATTAGTGTTGGAAACAACCCACCGTACTAACTATGCAAGACTATATAACCAAACCAGAGCCATTACATTATGATGATTAAGTTTTAGAAACAACCCACCGTTGCAAGACTATATAGCCAAATCACCGTTAACACATAAAACTATTTGAAATTAATTATTGCCGGCCATTAGGCTCCATTCTTTTGGTCTACTTCTCCTCATTTGATCTGATATGAAGAAAATTGTAATGTTAATGTCCTCCTCCTCCTCCTCATTATTAGCTGTTGTTGGGAATTAAACTTGCGGGAGCACAAATGGCCTAAATCAAATGAATGGATTTGCAATATTTAATAGGGAAAATCCCTCAAGAACAAGTAATGAAAAAACATACAAACTTACTATATATAGAATCAAGATAATCTAAGGAGAAATCAATGATCTTTTCAACATGATCTCTCAAGAACCCAAGATAAACTAATTTTAGTTCTCTCTCAACATGAGAAATAATAGTATCTCTTACTAAACAAAGATAATTATATAAAACATTATGTAAACAGGCATATCCAAACAACTTTGAAAGGCAGCGAAAAATACCATAAATACAAGCATGTCTGGAAACACGAGTTGTCTATGTTGGAGCCAACACTGCTATGACCACCAACATGGGTCACCCATGCCCCTCTTGCAAACTCACCAAAAAATAGCAAAATCTACACTAGTATGCAGCACAACCCCCTTCTATAATGCCCCGTTCTCGAAAATTATAATTATAAACTATTATTTATGTGTATTAGTTATAATAATTATTTTATGATGTTTTGTGTTAAATATATTTTTAATATGTGTATTATTAGTACGACATATTAGATATAAAATTTAATTAGGTTAAAATTTATTAGAGGGTATGTTATTAAATTTTAATCCTATGTTAGATCTTAATTGGTATCTATTGAGTCGAGTAAATTCTATTCTAGTAATTGGATATCTCTACCTGATTCTTTACCTAAGTAATTACCCTAACCTATCCCTTAACCTATGCTAGATGTATGGGTCATATCCTCATCTTCCTGCACAATTTTTCTTCTCTACACCAAGCCTAGCACCATATCCCCCTCTCCTTCCCGTGTCATGCCTCTTCCCCCTTAGTATCTTGCTTTCACCCCTCTTTCCCTCAAGCTCCTACAATCAAGCAAAGCCTCCCTATTTCTCCTCACCTATTTCTTTTCCATCATTTCTTTCTCCACAATGGACTCCACCACAACTCGCTTACCCTTAACACAACCCATCTCCACCAATCCCTCACCCCCGCACTGGCAACCTCACATAAACACACCCCACTACTTTCTCCAACCACACCAAACACCAATCACCACTTTAGACCAAACTCATAGAAGCTCCCCCTACTCCTTTGGCTAGAATTGTCAAACCTCTCCTCCTTGTTACACCCTCCACCATCGAAACCTTTGCCTAAGCTGCAGACAACTCCATCGATCCTTCCCCCTTTGCTACACCATTATCCACCAAAGCCTCTTCCTCCACCTTCAGTCTTTCGTGCCACTTTTCCCCCTCAACTTGCTTCACCTTTCCTTGCCGTGGATTTTCCTCTCGTTGCACCTTTACCTACCTATCTACCTTCCCTAACACTGACCATTTCTACTCTAGCAACCTCTTTAGCTTTGGCCAAAGCTACCATTGCCCTCCTCTTCTTATGGGTAACATCTACAAAAGTCTTCCTCTTTTGTGTCTTGATTTTTTTAGCTTCCTTTTCCTTGCTTCAATCAGTTAGTAATCTTTGAGATATTTTAGTAAATTTGGGTTCTTGTTGTGTAATATCAAATGCTAATACATATGTGTTTTAGTATAAAATTCCTAGGTAATTCTTGAGAATTTTAGAGAAGACTTTTTGAGTGAACTAGTATGTTTAACTTTTAAGCTTAAGACTTGATATTAATTGATTAGGAATCTTGGTTTTTGGAATTTATTTGATCAATTGGATACGCCTATTAGACCTTGAGATGATGAGAAGCGAACTAGTATGCTTTATTATTGAGCTTGAGACTTGATGTTATTTATACTATTCCAAAATTGTTACATGTGGTTATGGTACATGCTTTGTGCTGCAGTATGATTTTGGATCATTTTGTGACTTTGTGTAATGTGGGTATGTTACATCTTGTGAGGTATTGTGATTTACTCAATATTAGGAAGTCGTACTGATACTACTTTTATAGATGACTATTTGAAGAGTATAGAATAGCTCTAGGAGTAGTACAGGGACAAGGAAGAGAGTCATTGGGAAGATATCCTATTTTTATAGTGGGCCTTTAGGTCTAAGAGATAAGAAAAACTGGTATTGTACCTTCGGGAACCTATTTTTGATGTAATCAGTTTTACTTGGACTCTTTTGTCCCTTGGTGTTTTGATTTTTCATTGTGGTACGAAGTATGTTACCTACAACTTTTGTTATGTAATGTCTCATATTTCTGTTGATTCACTTTAGTTTTGGTTTGTTTTAACTTTAGCACTTGGAATAAGGAAGGTGAGTGAGTCATACTTATGATAAGGTTGGCGGTAACACCTGGTAATTTGGTAGTTAACACTTCTACAAAATAAAATTTTTAAGTAGTAAAAATATGAGAGTGTTACACCTTTGCTTGTTAATCAACATGGTTGTGTTGAACAACATTGTTTGGTAGCATTCTTCTTATTTTCATCCTTGTTCATCCACTCTTCACACAACTTCTCATGATTATGTATCTTAACAACACCAATCTTTGTGCCATATGAGCAACCCCCAAATCACTCCAAACTTCTATAAATAATCCTCCACACTAAATACAATCAAATTCAAGTCACATCCAAAAATATTGTTATCATAATTAAATTGAAATGATACAATATAATACTTATTTTTATGGTAAATATGATAAAATATAATATGTTATGAAAATTATGCGATGAGAATAATACCTAAGTCTAGTCATAAAAATTATGGGATTCAGACACTTAAATGTCACATGATTAAGTAACCTATCATGTATTATATATTTTTAGGTATTTTAAAAATAGTTTGTTTGTCATAGGATCAAATACACCCTGATTATGGTGCACGATGTGAAGAAGATGTCAAACCCGAACCAATTTATTTACATGATATAAAGAATTAGATGTCAACCACAGTCCAACATACAAAGGAAATCATTGCAAACATTACTAGTAGATCAATCACAAGGCAACAAATAAGAGTGAAATAAACAAAGAGAGGAGCCATACGTGATGATTGATGACAACAATAAAGAGAGGAGAGTGTTAGGGTTGACGAAATTAATAAACAATAGAATAGCCATTTGAAATGTGATTAAAATTTTAGGACTACAAAATATCCTTTTAAGACAACACTAAAGCATTAAAACTTAAACCAAGAAAACTATTGCTACATCAAACATAGGGCATGTGTTATCATTCACCTAAATTATGTCTGATCAATGCAAAATGGAACAAAACATACAAATGATCTAAAAGAGAACTAAATGAGATGATGATGATGATGATGATGATGATGATGATGATGATGATGATGATGATAATAATAATAATATAAATGATATGAAAATGTTTACATCATTCCAAAATACAAGGAAAAGAGCAAAGAGTATAAATAACTAGCAAGATCATAAGAATCCCAATGTAATGAGAAAAACAATTATCTAATTAACTTAGTCTCACTCTCAAGCATATGTAATTCCCCAAATAATGGTTAGCTACTGTCCTACCTTATCCTTCTTAACATTACATAAGATAAGAATCATAACCCTAAAAATTATCATCTACCTATCTAAATAGACGCTAACCTCACATAGGGTAATATCAGTAATACAAAGTAATGATAAAATAAACCTAAGCTAATACCAAGTAAGTATGATGAATAGGAATCAATATATCATATATCACGTGCGATCATGCTCAACACACATAACATAGTATATATATATACAACATATATCCAAGCATTCAACTTAATGAATAATTGTAATGCCACCTACATAGTCTCTATTAATTATCTCCTGATTAATTTTAGGGATGAATGAAAGACTACTACTCCCACCACCATTATATATTGGTGCTAAGGGACTTATACTATGATCTTCAACATCCACCACACTTGATCTTCCAAAAAAAGGGCATATGCTCAATTTTGGATTTGAAACACCCATCAAAGCTATCACTAGGGCCAAGAGACTTATGCCAAGATCTTCAACATGAACTACACTTAGTCTTCTAGGTCATAGGGCACATAGTAACCATGGTAACCCAATCTTAAGTATGCATAATTGATATCATCCATTATCCACTTTCTTAAATCTATTATTCAAGGCTAAATACATATATAAAAGGTGAATAATAAGGTCAAACATGTAAGTTAAGGTCAGAGACCAAGGTCAAACTCATGGTCAAACCACAAGAGTTGACTTTAAAATCATCAAAGATATCCAATGGGACCAATTGATTGGTCATATAAACTAGTTTAATGGTTTGGGAATATAAACCACAATTAGATCAAGAATTATACACATAATAATTGAATGGTTAAAGAATAAACAATCATTTGGCAATCCAATTGACTAATTAATCCCTTAGCCAGTTGAATGATGTAAGGTCAAAACTAATGAAATAAAATCTCACTTAACTAGTTAATCATTTCCCCCCCCACTAGTTAACTGATTTAATTAGGAAAAACATATTAAAACTCATGTGATTCAGCTCAAGTAAATTCTAAATCATACATACATTTTATCATTCTTGTAAACCATCAAAACTCATATTAATCTATGCCATCATGATGAATACACTTAAATCATGTGTGGAATTTAAATAAACTATCTAGCATACTAACCAACTAAAATCCAACCAAATGGCTAATCATACTCTTATACTTGAATGTCATGTTATTCAGCACGCAATTTAAACCCTCTTGTTGTCAATTGTAGCACTGGTAAATAAGGGTATTGTTCTTGCCAGGGATTGAGAGGGCTCACCTCTATCTAACAATCTTAAACTAAAAATAAAAATAAAAATCCTAAATAACACAAGATAAATAAATAAGAAAAATACTAATGGGGTTATGAAAATAAAAATAAAAGGAGTAAATAAAATAAAGTAAACTAATAACAATAAAAAATAATAGGAAACTCGCAGATATGATAAATATGCTAGGGAAATCAATATCCACCACTACATTAGGTCGAAATATAATATTAATTTCTAAGTCAATATTTAATCGTGAGAATGAGATCGACTAAGTTGTACACCAAACGCAGGTCCATACACCTTATATTACTTCCCTTAATTAATTAATACGACAACGTGCTAATATTAAACCTATTAAATACTAGCAGTATAGCGGCAACAAACGGCTCCTATATTTAACTAGATTTAATGCATTAAGTGTAAGTGGAAGGCTGTCAATCTAAGTACCCAAACTAGTACACAACGCATGTCTAGCTGTATTTCCTTTCCTTGACCCACACGTATCGAAACATTTTACTACTTCGGTTAGAATCACAAAACTATTAGGTGAATTGTTATCTAACCTAGCTGCAATTTATACATACAGATTCTAGTATATTTAGATGGCCACCTAGCAGGCAAATAATCCTATATACTGTCACTTATGAGGAAACCAAAACAAGGCATGCACCAAATAAAGTATACTTGACAGAATTATATATATAAACGATAACAATTAACATAGAGTCAAGAAACAATCTCACAAAACAAAGAAAATAAAATTATAATTCAAACCATAGTCTAGGGTTTCAATTTATTCCTTAACAATAAATAATCAGTCAACCATAATTATAGAATTAATTACACAGAAATATATATCTAAAATATAAATTAAAATAAGAGAAAGAAATAACCGGAATTAATTTTGGATAAAAAATCTATAATTTATTCAGATAAAAATTAATTTTATCTTAAATAAATTCTACCGGTATCAAATTTCCTCTTATTCTCTCTTCTCAATGCCTTAATTTTCGTGCAAAATCCTTATCCTTTTTCCGTGCATTGATGTGTTGCTGCCGCACTGCCTCGAACTCCATGCGCCGCATTTCTCTTTGGCCTGCTGCTCTGCCGCCCTTTTTTCTCTGACTGTGGCGCGCCCTACCACACTCCTTTTCCTCCTCGTCTGAGCTTGTGAAGGCTCTCCCCCTTCTCTTCTGCGTTCGTGCCTGCTCCTCTCTTTTTATTCTCAATCCATGCGAGGCAGCTTTTTCTTCCATGCCACGTCAGCCCTGCGGCTAACTCTTCTTTTTCTACCGTCATTCGAAGTCTCGTTTGGCTTCTTTTGCCTTTACTTGCTGCGTCATTTCTTCCTTTCTTATTTCGGGCCTTTGGCTTTTGGGCCATTGGTCTAAAGGTCGAAATCTTTTTTTTATTTAAAAATAATACCTGCAAAATAAAATTAAATAAATATTAATAAATAATATTTTATTTTAAATTTATTTAATTATTATCATTTTAGCTCAAATAATAATATTTATGCAATTTTTACCACTTAAGTATAAAACAATAATTATTCACCTATATTAGTTAAATAAAATACTAAAAACTAAGATTATAAGGGTATAAAATGTGTTAAAATATAAACTTATCAGTTATACAAAAAAAATCATGCAGAAACATGGTAATAGCATGGAATAACATATATTATATGCTAAAACTCAACTCAAATATATATTCATGCTATGAGGCCTCACTTTGTACATATATATATCTTAACTCAAAAAATACATAAATCATGTTTGCGTGCTTTCATACTAAACAATAAGGAGGAATCATGCATAGATAATGAATAACACAATAAGGTAGTTTTATTTACCTTATACACAAAATCTTCTAACATGGAAGACCCTATCTTGATGGCCAACTTACCTAACCTTCTTGAATTTTAAGTAAAATTAAAAGTTCAAATTAGTAAAAACCTTTAAAAGCCCAAGAAAAACACATGAAAATAGAGGAAAATGAGAAGGCATAATCCTCAACCCAAAAGCTAAGAGTCCAAGAAGAGGAAGTATCAAGAAAATCTTTAACTCTTTCCCTACCTTAACCCTTCTTTGTTCAAGTAAAACAAAGAGAAGTTAAAATAAGGATTAGGAAGAGGATAAACATATGGAAAGAGGCTAAGAAAATAATAATGAAAGAAATAAATAAATTGGTTGAAAAAGGGAACCAAGAAGGAAAAAATAAATCTCCATCACTTATTGTAACACCCCCAAAATTCACTACTAAAAAATTTCGTTTTATTAAAAGATACAGCGTAAGTAAAGAAAACAAAATTATGAATTTTGGGAATATTATCGCTGTGATCAGCACAAGCCTGCGACTAGTCTCGTAGTAACCACAAGGCTAAAGAAGAGTTATCATCAACCATTAATCAAACTTAAAACAAGAATTCATAAAGGAATTGGAAAGTTCATAATACAGAAATCAAAGGGCACACAAAAAGAGTTTACAATCCAAAAGAGTGCATCATTAAAGTTTCCAAAGGGACAAAAGGTACAGTACGATAAAATAGAACTGAAGTAAATTGATACAAGGTAAATAAATGATAAAAAGAGAATCCGACCAAGTCACTCTCAGTCCCTAGGCTATGTCCAAGCTCAACTCTCAACCCCGCTCGATACCTCATAAGCATCGTAGGCATCGAAGATAACGTCTTCTACCTGCACAAACTCAGCAGGGCTCTCTACTCATAAGAATGAGCAGCACCCATGAAACGGGTGGTCAGTACGCTATGTACTGAGCAAGGTAACCATCCATCTAAGGCTAAATACACAAAGGCATATAACACAAGCATGATCATATAGAAAGCATACAGATAATACAGATAATAAAGATCGAGCTATAGTCCGGATAAACTAATTCTTTAAATCTCTAGTTAATACTCATTTCATACTATGCTTATTATCAATCCATGCAAGTGTGAGAACCCCACTATTATAGCCGATGGACCAAAAATTTACAAGGCAGAATGCTCGTGACCACTATTATTGCTGGTGGATCGATCTCTAAGGAAAAGTGCTCCTAGCTATTATTATTTCCTGGTGGACTGTTCTAGCCCTAACTCTCATAGTGTTTCATTGTAATTACTTAGTATCTTTCCTATGTCTTATCATAATTATGTTCGGTTTGTTGAGTACGGAATCCCCCACTATTACAGCCGGTAAATCGGAAACATGTAGGACAGAACACTCCTGGTCACTATTATTTACTCGTGGATCGGTCTCCAAGGCACCTCGGCTCCTGGCCACTATTATTCATTAGTGGATTGGTCTAATTCCGGATCAACAGTCTTTCTCTTTAAATGGTTAGTATATTATTTTCAATAAATATTTCTACCCTTGACATGCATGCCACAATCCGTCTACTCTTATTCTCCCAAAAGGGCCTGTCCCATATCTTGGGACTTCTGCACCTCCTAACACATCCCAATGTCCTTTCCCTCTTCTACTTACTCATCATGAATACCCAACTCCTAAGTGTGTGGGTCAAGGCCTACTACCTTATTCCATCTAAGCCCACTTACTATCATCCTCTAGGGTTTTTCCCTGAAACCTTAATTGGGCCTATGTGGCCATCCTTCTTCTATCCCACACAACTAAAGCTCCTTTACCACCCCACACATCACCTCACTTAGATTCAACCCCAAGGTATTCCACTTTACTTCCCAATTACACATGTGACCATGAAACCCTAGTTGGCTATCCCAAATTCTGGCACCTTTCTTTCCCCATATATCACCTCTGCATTACTCACCTCCTATCCTTTATTCTCCATGACACTCATACTCACCCTTCATATGACATTCTTTCACTCTTGTCCCATATTCCACTCACCCTCTATTAATTTCACTTTCACAACCTCCTCCGTTTAGGGTTTTCCTCCCAAACCCTAGCTAAGTTTCCTATGCACCCTTATACCAACCTACGTACTATTTTTCACTCAAGGACTCCAATCACCCCGATAACTCTTGCCTTACCTTACTTACATCCCAATACAAATTTTTTCATGTAAGGATCATCCCCATGCACACTCCATCTATCCCATGCAAACCCTAGAATCTCCAATACAATATTCACTTTACTCTTTCATTTTGCTCATATTCTCCTTTTATTTGTCCCTTCATGGATCATGAGGTAATTAGGTTGATCTCCTTTTATTTGTACCTATTGAATAAGATATGAATAAGACACTAACAAATTAAACTGAAAGATTATTGAGCTGGGCCCGGATCGGTCCACCGACGATAATAGTGGCCAATTGCCTTGTTCCGTGGAGACTAATCCACCGGCTAATAATAATGGCCAGGAGCATTCTCCCTTGGATGTTTTCGGTCCACCGGCTATAATAGTGGGGGATCATAAGCTTAGTAAACCAAAACCTAATGATAATAAGCCATGGGAAAAATACTAATTACTTATAGTGGAACACAATAAGAGTCGGGACCAGACCGGTCCATCAGTGATAATACAGGCCAGGTGCCTTGTACCCTAGAGACCAATCCATAAGCAAATAATAGTGGCCAGGAGCATTCTGCCCTAGATGTTTCCGGTCCACTAGCTATAATAGTGGGATTCTCGTACTTGCATGGAACTAAATCGAAAATTGTGTGAAAATAAAAATAATGGCCAGAGATCTAATGATTATGTTTAACGAGACTACTTCACTGCTTGTATTCTCTATCGTTTATGTATGGCCTTAGCTGCATGGTTAACTTTCTCAGTATGTAGTGTACTCATCACCCGTTTTATGGCACAATTATGTACATAAATGCCAGATTTTTTATCCCCCATAGGGGTATTGAAATAGTAGTGTTTGATGGTGTGCATATATATATATATATATATATATATATATATATATATATATAATCATATGTATTTCACATATAAATGACATATGTCAAATTGAGGAGGGAAATTTATTATTTTTCTTAGACATTATTTTGTCCCATTAGGTTTTTCTAGTAAGGTTTTTAATGAGACAATACTTTAACGGTGTATTCTTGAGGGAGAGTATCAAAGATTGATGGATGAGACAACTTCTCATATATGGATATATATCAATAGTTCTCCTACATCCTCATGTATAATTGTAAAATACTTAATAGCTATGGATAATGTCGCAAGTATCATGAGATCTACATATAAGGGAAGTACTATATATAAGAGAAAATGTACATCTAAGGGGGAGTCTTATAAATATCTTATTTAGGAGGATGTTGACCTCATGATGAATATATATAGTATTATATACATCCCCATTAGTTTTAATTATGTATGTAACTCTACCTCCCCCCTTGTTTCATCCCCTGACTCTCTATCTTCCTCCTCTTAATCTCCCATAACTACCATATCACACTATTATATATATATATATATATATGGCAGAGTAGGTGATGTATAATAAATGTATTAATATTATCTTAAATATTTTGTTGTTGATCCATCATTTCTTTTATTAAAATGTATCATATGATCACATGATCGAACTATGATTTGGAATCTTAATAATTAAAATTGTAGCATATTATGATTTATGAGTGTTGCTGCTTGAATTTGATTAGGTATATATGTTGTTTTTGTTACTTTAACTTTTTATAGGTCGTGAATGTGGAAGTTTTAATTAAGTTTGAAAACTCAAACTAGACTAGAAATATCAGATTTCAGTCCGCACAAGTTATATATGGTTCAATCTTTAGTCCTAGAATTTTGAGAAATCGATCTTCTAGTCTCGATTCATAACCATATTTTCCAATTCCTAATTGAATAAGACTAAGTATAGTGTTTTAGGTATATATTTTTTTAAGTTTTTAAAGTTTTTGACTTTGAATAATCTATTGTATTCCTTCACTTCTCATATTAAATTTTCACTTATTTGGACCTACTTGTAAAAGGTGGTTATCTAACTTTTAGCCTAGAACGTTTCTTATAAAAATAATTATGGCTATAAATATTTATGTAAGTGGTTCCAAAATGAGAATTTTTATTTTATGATTAGAATTAATGGCCATTGAGGTTATATTCAGTTAGTTATGTTGATCCGAGTAAAAAGAATTAGTATTAGATGGCTATAATTGTAGAAGTTAAGAGCTAAGCAAATAGGTTCTTCAAATCTAATTGTATCTCATCTTTATGATCTAATCCAATTCAATATTTGTCAATTTTTTTAGAATGTAGGTATTTATTTTGATATAGTTTGTTAATCACAATTTATATAGTACACCTAAAGCACCTTACAAGGTGATCTCAATGTATGTTTTGTAATTATAAAAAATAAAGGGGTTGAAGTAGAAGTTAATCTTTCTCCATGGATTTCTCCATCTCTATAAGTTGCATTCCTTTCCATACTACCTTTATTTATTAGTGTTAATTGATATTAGTAATTACATAATGTCATGTAGATTCTCAATATCAAAGCAATCATGAATGTATAAACTTTTTGATTTTGTGAGAGATATGAGGTTTGGATAAGGAGAACAGAAAAGACATAAGAGAAAAAAATCATTTAAAAATGAAACAAGGACAAAAAATAATTAGGTTCAACATCTAAGAATTTGACTCAGCTAGCTCTCTCTCTCTCTCTCTAGTATATACTATTAATGCTTCTACTTGAGAAGAATTAGCAGGAAAAGAAAAAAAAAGGTTCAAAAAATAATTAGTTCGGTTCATTGTACAAAACAATAGCTTCATTCTATAAAACATTTAGGTTCATTATATAATATAAACATGTGTATTCATGTATAAAGATATATATAAATTTTTTAGTTTTGATTCATCGCATAAAATACGTAGGTTCATCACATAAAATAATTAAGTTCATAACAACATGCATTTCAATACATTGCGTAAATCTTATATGTTCATCACATTAAACTATTTCACTTAACCTATTTCTATTTGGGTTTATTCATGCAATTGCTAATATTTATTTCTTGTAACCTTATTTTCAAATAAAATTTAAATCAATTTAATATGATTTGAATGCCATAATTTCTTTTTCGAATAATATTACACATACTATAAACTGAGCATGATATAATAGAAATCATAATCGTAGAGAATTTTTGAAATTTCATTGAAGTTGGCCCTCATGATAAACTCCTGTTCTCGAATTTTTTTTTATTAAAATCAAGTACTTCATTTTCGATAAAACTTAGACCAATTTATTATTTAATATTTTTTTTCTAATTTTATTACATGTATACTACAAACTAAAATGGATAAAACAAAAATTGGAATCCTAAATAATTTTTGAAATTTCACTAAAGTTGGGGAAACAAGATTAAATTCAAGTACCATATTTTGGGATAAAATTGAGATCAATTGAATATTATAATATGCAACATCTCCAATTTTACTTCTGTAAAATTTTGTCTGCAAAAAAACTAATGATAAAATAAATACAAGAAACGAAGAATGTTACTGCCATACCTAATGTAAGTTGGATGTCTATCATCTATCTCATGCTAGAAATAAAGCTAAAATTATGTCCAACAGAACCTAAAATAACAACTATCAACAGACTAAACCAAAACATCACTAATAAAATCAAAGGAAAACCTAAAGTAAAATATGAATTTTAAAATCTTAAACCAACAATAAGGATATAAATGGCCATTTGTAGCATTAAATTATAATACGACAATACTTCTTGAAAATATACAAAACTACGGGTAGCTATAACTTTCAACCCATGCCATAAATACAAAAAAAAATCTTAAGCAAGGGTACCTATATATAGATAAAGAAATAATTTTAGTATTAATATGATGATAGCTTGAGTAAACCATGCTCACTAAATAGTGACTGCATTCACATACTTCAACATTTGATCATTATGTAAGAAAGATGGAGCATTTATTAGCATGAAATGTTGGAAACAACATCGATGGCATGCCTATAAATAATCACCCTACCAATACATAAGATGTAAATTATGAATAACCATGCTATCATATAAGATCATGGAAAACAAAAGAACTTAAAAAGTAAGAGAAATTAATCAATAAGAGAACACAACCCTAGATCAATGCGTAACCTCAATTAACCATGAATTAATAACTAAACATGATAAATGTAGATAATAATATGAAATCAAGGATGTCATAGTGTAATTGACAACCTAAAAATTTGTAAGACTTTATTTTTTTGGTTTTTAGGCTTTTATTCAAAACTTAACCCTAAAATTTAGCTTAATTATCATTTTAGTCCTTAAATCATATTCATAATCATTTTTTAAATATTTTTCTACCTTAATTATTTTCCATATTTTTCCTTTTTCTTTACCCTTCTCCTTTATTCGGTTGTATTCTGTTTTTTAACCAAGACCCCCAACCTAACCAAACTAAACCTAAACTAATACTCCACCCCTACTCATTTTCTTTCTCTTATAAATTTCCCATCCCTTAGCTCTTCTCTATCTTTCACTTACTCGATCCCCTCATGTTTCCTCCTACACACAAAACCATCTCCTATGACCCCCTTATCTTTAATTTTGGTTTTACCACTACCAAACCCAACCCCTTCTCATTTTTAATATTTTTTGTTTATCTTTCCAGATCTCATGCACCACCACCATCATTCCTCTATAATTTCTCCAACTGTGTTGCACTAACTTGTAGCCATAACCACCAAAAAACTAATCATCAACCTGCATACAATACTATTACAACATCTACCATCTTCTCATGCACCACCACAACCTCCTTCCCAATATTTTTTTTCTTCTTCTTGCCTTAAATATTATTTTTCACACCCCATTGCTACCCAACTCCCTTATTTTTTGCAAAACCATCACCTTCTCTGCCTTACCTCATCCTCCTTCTTGCAACTCCACCACGTTCAGTGTGAGGTGTTCATGCAACCACTATCTAAGATTCCATAATTCTCTTGCAGCACCCCCTCTTGCCTTTCCTTCCCAACCTTTATTACCTTGATTCATAACCACTCCTCCGTCCTTTCTAAAGATCCACACACCACCCAACCACCATAATTTATAGCCAATTAACCCCATTTTCTTCTCTACATCACCATCTTGCGCATTACAGCCTGCTATTATGTTAAGACCATATGCTCAACTTATCCATATAGTGTCAAGAATTCATATCCATAAGCCTTGTTTGCCTTAGCCCTTACTGTTGGTTACCCCGTATAATGTGAGTCCCTTATGTTAGGCACTTTATGTGGTGTGAATGGATCATGTTTGACCCCATTTTTACATGAGTTCTTCTCATCTTTTCCAACTGAGAAAAACCTTCGTCTTTTTTTGAGTTATGTTTAATACTCTTAGTTATTAATTGTTAGTTGATAGTATTTATTTTTGTGATGTTTTTTTAGGTAAAGAAGGATGTTATAATTAGGCTAAATTTTGGTGTTAATTTGATTATATTTTGATATTTTCTTAGTATTAAGAGGTATTCCATATAATTTACTAAGATGTAAAAATTGCATGATAGCATATTAAGGTTTTATTATGCCATATTATATTTATTTATCTAAGCTTGCCTTGTTATATTTTATTTAGTTATCTAAGTATGCTATAATGAAATTATGTTTATTTAAGCATGTGAAACTACTATTGATAATATTAAGTGTATGAAATCATGCTATAATATGGTTAATATTGTGGATTATTTATGCGTGATGCATATATGTAACATGATAGGTTGATCATGTTTGGCCTTATTTTTACATGATGGTTATTATTTGTATGTCATATGGGTAGAATTGTCTTTTAAGTGTGCCATGCTTATATTATGCCAACATGTATGCTTAGTGTGTATTGGATGATGTTAAGTATAAAGGCTTGTGATTTATGATGAGTTAGATATGCATATTAGAATTTTATATACTTAATCATGTACAAAGACAAAATAGTCATTTGTCATGTCTTGTAATTTACTATATTCTATAGTATTTTAAATTATCATATTTTAGCCTTTAATGATAAACTGTTAATTAAAATATAATTTTCATTTGAGATAGGTATTATCATGATAATTTATCTTTAAGGGTATTTGAGTAATTTATGACCTAATATACCTAAATGTGAATAATTGGACATATGATGACCTTAGTATATTGTTATATTGAGATTAGTGTTGACTTTTACTTTAGGTTGACCATTCGCCTTAATGCTGCCTTAAATAATTGAAATTAAAAGAAATGTGGTTAAGTATAGAAATTGAATTGTTATGCATTATGTGATATTTTATGATCAACTTATTAAAATATTAATATTTAAAGTGAAAGATATCGAAATAAAACATGGTGGCTTATTAAGGGTAACTATCCTAAATACATAGTTTAGCCTAAGATTTGGTTTAAATTTTTGCCGGTGTGCCTTAGTTTTCTAGCTAGGTCTTATATTTCACTTTATTCACCTCTTCACACTTCTTAGAGGGTAAACATACTCATGGATTAGGTTTTCTTATCAATAGGTCCTCGTATTTCCTTTGTGTGCCTGTGCAACTAGGGTACCTTAGTGTCCTTGAGTTGGTAATTGGTAGGATATTGTGTTGCCTTTGTATGTTAGTATGATTGGAGTGCTTTAGTGTCTCTAAGTTTATATGATCTCCCTTATAATAAATAAAATGGAAGTAATTATTATTAGTTATTAGCATTAAATAGGATTGGCGGGTCGATAGTTGTCTTTGTACCTTACCTGTGGTTAGTAGTTGCCTTTATGCCCCACTTGTAACGTTTTGGAGTTTGTTGGGGTAGATGTTGAGATTATGAAATGTAATGTGATTGTGTGAAAAATGGTTTAAGGATGGTTCAATGGCATCCCTTTATGGAACACCCTTAGCATGTTTGGGTTTATTACATTTTGTATTATGGTTTAAGTGAAATGGTATGTTAAGCATGTGACCATGGTGATAATCATTTACCTGGCATGTTATTCTACCATGTTAGCATCTGTAAGATTTAATATGTTTCTATCATGTTTCCATTTTGATCCCTTCTATGTGTTCCATGCGACCCTTGCATGCATGATATTATGTAGTGGTTTATTCAGTACTATTATATTGATGGGTTTTATTTTATGGTCCTCGTCCTATTCAATGGGTATTTATGACTTTACATAATAGCTTGTGAGTTCAACTTGATGGCTAGTATTTTTAGGGTTTAAGTGTTAAGACTATCAGGTGTTTGCTCTAGCATCTTTTGATCTAGATATCCTTGGACTCTTTTATCCCTTATGTCATTCTTTTCTTTTGACTTTCGTAACCTTTGTCCAATCTTGTTATGTTGGAATGATGCTAATTTGTAATATAATATCTATTATGTTCTTATGATTGTTATTCTTAATTTCAGTGGAGCAACGTTTTTAACCATAGTACTTAGTGTAAGAATGATAGAGGAAACCAGACTTATACTAAGTGTGCTGGTAACACCCTGCAATTTTAGTATTTTGGCTTTCACAATTAAATCTTTTTAGATGAAGTTTATAAATGCTAAAAATGGGGTTGTCAACATAGATTATTCTAGGTGAAAATATAACTTGTAGTAGAGTTCGAGAATCACAATAGGAAATGGTAGAGAAATATGTTTTTGTAGTGGAAAAATGTTGCCATGGGAGAATATCATGGAAAACAGAGAATTTCATAAATCTAAAAATAAATCATATTAAATGAGCATATGAAGTCACACCACATGAAAAAAATAGGTAAATCATGGATAACTAAAGGTTTCACAAACTGTAAGAGAAAATCATGGTATCCTCGGAGAGATACAAAATATATAAAGACATGAATTCACCAAAAACATGGTAGGGTACACTACAACAAAAGGTGACATAGGCCATGGAAATGGGAGGCAAAAATTGGTGGCCAAAATTTTTATACTAAGTTTTATATTATAGTTTTAGTAAAAATGGCCATAAAAAAAATTTAGTGGCTATGTTCACTTTTTTACAATTTAAAAATATATTCATAACTAATTTGCTATGGAAAAATATTTTTTTGATAAAGTGACCATGAATTTACCACAAAAAAGTATTTTCCGTGATGAACTCATCACGAATTTTTCATAAAGAAAAATTTTGTGGCTCACTTATCATGAATTGCCATGAGAAAGTCTTTCTATGGCTAACTTGCTACGAATTTGTCATGGAAAAATACTTTTGTAGCCGAATCGCCACAAATTTGGCATGGAAAAAATACTTTCGTAGCTAACTCGTAATGAAATATCTATGGAAAGATATTTTTGTGGCTAACTTACCACAAATTGGTCACAAAAATATATATTCGGGACTAAATTGCCACAATTTGCAACAAAAAAATATTTCCAAGGCTAATTTGCTATCAAAAGATATTTTCGTGGCCAACTTATAATAAATTGGCCATAAAAAGATATTTTTATAACCAACTTGCCACGAATTTGCTACAAAAAGATATTTGTGATTAACTTGTGACAAATTTGTTATGGAAAGATTTTTGCGGCTAACTTGCCATAAATTTATCAAAAAATGACATTTCTGTGGCTGGCTTACCAAAAATTTATAATAAAAATAATTTTTTTGTTGCTGACTCGTTTTAGATGTTGTATAAAAAAATTTATGTGACAAAAGCCAATATCTTTTTAGCTATCACTTACAAATAAATAAAAATATGACCATAGTAAGAATTAATTTGATTAATTATTTTTAAATGTATAATACATTACATTTTCATCCTAGCATTTAGATTATTTTGAACAAATAGTAAAATTAACTAATTATTATTTTGGATCATAGTTTAAATGTACATAAAAGTTATTAACATATATATATGTATATATAATTTAAATGTTAATATGCCAAAGTAAATACCATATTAAGAATTAACTAAGTCATTTAAAAAAAGTTATAGTACATTATTAATACATTTTTCTATCTTTTATGATTTAATAATTTGAATAAAAAGTGAAATAAAATAATTGCTAGTTTGTGTTCTAAATTAAATATTTATATAAATTATGAAATAGCAAATAATATATATACACATAAAGACACACAAGCATATATATCACCATACTATTCACAGTTAGTATTAAGATGAGTTCTACCCATGGTGACAAGATGAGGTGATCAATACTAATAATAATAAACATCAATATATGTATCATGAGACTATTTGTGTTTATTATTATTATTATTATTATTATGACGATGATGATGAAGATGAAGATGATGATGATCATGATCATGATCATCATCAATACATGTGCCACAGGACTAATCGTGACTATCGATACAGGCTCCATAGGACTACTCGTGGTTATTGATAATTCGTCCACGAGACTACTCATGGATATCGCCATGTGTTTGTCAATACTTCGACCATGAGATTACTGGTAGATATCACCATAGGACTACTTGTAGCCATTGCCACAGGCATCATAAGACTACTCATGGCCATTGACATGTGTGTCAAAGTACTACTAGTGGGCACCGACACATGAATCACATGATTATTTGTGACTATTATAACATGTATCATGAAATTATTCATGGTTATCAATACATGTGTCACGATACTACTGGTAGCTCTGGAGATATGGGTCATGAATTAATTGTAGCTAATTTTATCTATTGAATCCACAAAATCACATTTCGTTCACTAACAATTTTATTACAGTCTTATGGGATGCTTAAAATTTCTATGGCAAAATATTGTAGCAATAGAATTTTTACTTACTAGCCACGAATGTTCTAGTGGCTTATTTGATAATTAGCTGTAGTGATATAAGGACAGGGGAACGTGTGATAATAGATGAATATGAAATCATAATAACATGTGCAATTATATAAGAACATTGAGAATTACAGGACAACATGAGTAACATGAAATCATGGTAATAACGAGAGGAAATAATACATAATAGCACCTGAATCATCTATAAGCAACCTAGTCTAGTTAATAATATACAACTTATGATAATATCTTAGTGTGAAAGGTAAAAGCAAGTGATTATAGAAATCTTACAGGAACAAAGTAGAAAACGCACATAAAATTTCTATTGGTCATTTTGTTCTTCATTTATATTATAGAACAATCCACCATACTACATTTTATCTAAGAGGGAAGAATACTAAAATCAAAGTACTTAGGCTAAGGCATAAATCTAAAGCACTATGGTTAAGGAAACATCACTAACCTACTAAGGAAAGGTCTAACCTTCATTATTGGTACCCTCTATAGGGTTTATGGGCTACCTATAGAGTAGAAAGAATCCTCGATAACACATAATGGTGATAGCACAACAATATAATATCAGGGACCACGTCCATTGCAACTCCACTTCAAATTTTATCTTGAGGATACTTACCTAAATTCCAATCTCAATCTTACACTTGAATTATTAGAAAAGTTTAAAATATATATCACTTCCAAAATCTCATAAATTCAACATTTGGTAATACACAAAAACCAACATTTAAACATGCCACAATGAGCAATCTAATAACTTATCAAGACTCCACATATATATATACACATACATATTTATCATACTCATTATAATTTACTACCCTAAATATGACTCGGGCTAAATCACACATTCTTGCACAATTACCCTACTTGCATTCAAAACTAACATGCATTCTTTTATTACAGAAAAAGAGAAAATAATCGTGCTAATTAATATAAAATTCTCTCTCTAATGGGTACTTTAGTGAGTTTATTTGAAAAGAACAACCAAATGAATAAATGTTGTCCTTGCAAAACCATAAAATGCTCTCCTAGAAATTGATGGAAAACGTAAGTATTAGGTTGAAAACTAATCAATCAAAGGAAGTTATTAGAAAACAAGTAAGTTTTATCAATAACAAGTTAAATAATTAGGGTTTACGATACAACATGTCAAATTGATCAATCTCAAAGAATTAATTTAAAATGATAAGATAGAAATATAATTAGATAAATTTCAAATCTAATCTAATAATCAGTTAAGTTGAAAGATCTAACATAACTCAATTTCATCAAACCACTTCAGAAAATTATAGTTTTAAGCCAAAATGTAATTCGATAAAATATTATTAATTTATTCAAATTAAAAGTTTAGAAATGCAATCAAATACATTTTATAAAATCAACTATTTAAAAACAATAAAGGAAATAATCAATTTAACATAATAAGGATTTGTGAGCCTGAAATACAAATTTGGTCAAATCTTAGCTAATTCATATAAATTAAATTCAAAATTAGAGTTAGGGTTAGAGTGATTATACCAAATAAAATTAGACAAAATACAGCAGTTGAGGTGTAGTGGTGCTTTGATGGAGGTCGAACATCATTAGTCTATAGTGACAATGGTGGTTATGGAGGTCAATGCTGAATTGTTGGCGCTATGCTACTAGCAGTCGTTTGCTGTTTTGCTCACGATTTCAGCCATGCACTAGTGTTCATCGGTTGTTGATGGCGGCATGGTGGTGGCTAACAAGCTGATGAGGGTGAAGATGATGGAGTATGGTGGTCTAGCTACGGTTGAAGGTAGGCAATGGGTTTGGGTTGAGCAAATGCTCCCCCTAACCTTTCGCTATCATTGTCAAAATAAAAGAGATAGGAGAAAGAGAAAGACAAGAAGAAAATGATGTCTTATAAATGGTTTTGGGTTTTTATTTTACATGGATACATACATACATAACTTAAACAAAATAAAGTTGTAAAAATAATAGAGTTAAAAGGCATTTTTAACCACGATAAAATTCAACAAAAACAATCTCATAAAAACTATAAATAACTCTTTGAGAGAAAAATAAAAGACTTAACCACTTAAATGCTAACATTTAAGATAATGCATATTGAAATACAAACACAAAAGTAATATTAAAATGCATCAAGGGAACTATTTTTTTTATCAAACATTGAGTGAACTTAAATAATTTAATACATTTTCAAAAAAAAAAAGTTCTCCATAAACCAAAATGGAAAAAATAGAAGAAAATTCATTTTAAAACGAAAATTATAAGTATGTTGAAGAAACCTTTAACTTAGAATTTTTTTTGAATATCTTATTAGCCTCTTAAAAAAATTCAAAAGTCAAAATATATTTTACCTAGAAATTGAAACACATAAATTTAATAAAATTATATTTGTAAGTAAATTTATCTTGAATTATAAAAAATGAAAAACCATTCAATAAATTTCAATATGAATTTGAAACCCTCAATAAAATAAAAACTTTACAGAAATTTATGAAAAAATCAATTTAAATAAAATAAACCAATCATAATAAAATTAAAAGTCAAAACACATCAATTAAAATCAATATTTTATGTGATTTAAATTTTCGAAAAGGTAGGTGTTACATTATATTTTTTTCCTAATACTATTACACATAAAAATCACATTTTATAGAACAAAAATCAGAGTCCCATAGAATTTTTAGAATTTTGTTGAAGTTCGTCTTGAGGCTGACTTTAGTTTTGGGATAAACTTTTGTTATGGAAAATGATCTTGTTCTACACATAAAATCTATTGGTTCACAGCATATCTATATATATATATATATATATATATATATATATATATATATATATATATATTACTAATTTAATAGGATTAGATTAATAACATAAAACTTGTAAGTTCATGACGTATAACACATGAATTTGCAATTAGCTTCTTTCAATTTTCATTTTTGTAGCTGCAAAACATTAGGCCTTTCAATTCATAACTTCCAAGCTCATAATACACACAAGTTCACCACAACAATAATTCTAGATTCATGAAATAATACACACATGTTCATAACATATTTTTGAATAGATATACATAGTAATAATTTTATGGTTAAAAAAATGATACAGTTTCTATAAATAAAAATTATAAAATTATAAAACTTACCCCGTGTTCATCATACTTGATGAATATGATCATAATAAAAATTTTATATAGCTTAAATGACTTTGTGGTGTGGATCAAAGTGGAAGAGAAGCGGAGGATCGAATCACTTGCTTGGATCAGTCATAGGTTGAAGTTGAGGAAGAATGGTTCGGTTTAATGCAGATTAAACTTGAAATGGTGCAGGCTTTGATGATAGTACGTCCTTTGAATGTTAATGCACATTCGAAGGGTTCTAAAGAGGAATAATACCCCAGGCACTTCTCCTATCTAGATGGGACTCCAAAGGGAGGAAATGCAAGTCTAAACTTGTGAATTTTGTGTTCAAATGATTTCTATTATTTAGCTATGCATATGCGTGTACAAGGAGGTATATATATAGGAAGAGTAGCTGACTAAAAAGACTTAACCCCAGCCAGTTATCCTTATTAATTCAAGATAGATTTAACTCACTTGAATTAAGCCTATATAATACTTAATCTCAATCATAATATCATCATTTAAATGATATTAATAACTAACATTAAAAGCCCTACAATCAACTATGGTACATAAATGAAATTACAACAAAACCCTAGTTTACATGAAATATACTTTAGGGTTTACAACAAGCTTAATATAACTAATGATATCACCAGCTATATCTTGTTGTAGTGTTATTCCATGTATGTCATAGCCTTGCATGCTTTGAATTCTTGTACACTTTAAGTCTCTTCTTGTTTTTTAACTTCTTCACCTTGCAAATATGTAATATACCTGCAAGAATATCTTGAATCGTTTTCAATACCAAGCATAGAAATATCATCAAGAACATTTAAAATGATTGGCTCCATTATTAAGAATGCTAATTCTTCCTTACCTTGAGAATCATTAAAAACATGAGATACATTAGATGCACTTGCATCACTTTGTGTTTAGAATTAAGAATTATAAAATTTTATAAATGACTCTATGCATATAAGAATTACAGATTACAAAAGTATCACTGATTATATATATTCAATTTATGAAATGTAAAAATGACCTCAATTATATATATAATAATTATAGTTTATAAAATGACCATGTGTAACTAACTAAAAATTTTAAAATTATAAAAATGAAACCGTGTACATGAGTAAAGTTTATAAAAAAAATGGTATCAGGTGTATCTTGGAAGGTGGAATAGCCATGGGGTGGAATAGATCCATGTATATAAGGATCAGAACTAGGACTGACAAACCGCTAATTTAGGAACTTACCATATGCTTTGGGAACTTAGAATCAATGATTATTCAGTTGAAATATGAAAAGTTGCCATGGGTTTGCTATTTGTGTGAGCAAATGGGACACGGTGATAAGGAGTGTACGGTTTTTGAGATTGAATATGCATAGGAGGAAACCCACTTTGGTCCTTGGATTCAAACTTCTTCTCCAGGGATGGGTTGTGGCATGCAGTGGTGGAGCCAGGATCTGAACTCCACAGGATATTCATATAAAATAGTACTTTTAAACAATGTAAAGAACTTTTAATATATTGCACTTAAATTAGGTCTTTGTAATTTTAGAAAAATTGGGGTTTTTTAATCATAGATTAAAAAAATTTTAATCAATTATCTACATGATTTAACAAAACTTAATAGTTAATATAATTTTAAAACAAACTAATTTAACAATTAACTAAATAAATAAACAATTCATTCACTTAACAAACTAATTGGTAAATTAATTTAATCAATTAACTATGAGATTTAACAAAATTTAGTAGATGATATAATTTTAAAACAAACTAATCAAGCAATTAACTAAATAACTAACTAATTCACTCAATTAACAAGCTAATTAGTTAATTAAGGTTTCATAATAACTGAGAAAGTGAATCAATTAATAGAAAGTTATGAATCTTTAATCAATTAGGATTTTGTAATCACTTAGGGTTGCTCAATTAATGTTTTGTAATCAAAGAAAAATCAACATAAAGAGGTAAAATAATTTGTCACTACTAAATTAAGTAAAAAAAAAATATATCAAATTTTATCTAAGGAATTGAGAAGTTATAGTGTAGATTCATGGCAAATGTCAATGACGAGTAATGGGCAAGGCAACAATGATCCTCCCAGCAAAGCAACAATAGCGGCACAAGCACTAGGTGATGGAAAATGGGCAACATGAAGATCCTATGACACAAAAGGGAGCAAAGGAGAATGAAGCATAAAGCTAAAGAAGGGAGCAAGAAAGAGACAAAGATAATAATAGTGGGGGAAAACTAACATATAATAGGTACAAGCACCAACCACTACATTTTGAACATGAAAAACTTGTGAAAAAGATAAAAAATATAAATTCATTGATCAAGACTTGAACCTCTAATATACCTTAAACGACACAAACCACTTGGAGCACTAACGACCCAACCATCTATGATTTTTTGTATGATGTCCTCATTATATAATATATATCAAATACTTAATAGGTCAATAATACCCAATGCCACCTAAACAGGCCTCCACCACTAATAGCATGACTAGATGCCAGTGGTTCAAAAAGACAACAAAAGAGTTTTAGATCTGATTAAGGGACTACTAAGGTGAAATAGTGGCTTTATTTTGAAAGGGTAGGGTTACCCGATTGTAACACAAATAATAAAATTGGCTTTGTGTAAACTTGGAGGATGGAAATCCCAATTCCTATAGAGATCAAGTCCCATGCAAACCTTGCTATCAAGAAATCTCTATACACTAGTTAGGACTTAAAGACAGATGAATTAAAAAAAAGTCTTGGTCTGAGTGATATCCCATCTAAGGCATAACACGGATAACATATCCTTTTTACTATTGTTCTCAGTACTAAGATGGATATGAAGAAATGGGAGATGAAAGAGGAGTAAATGCAAAATCAGTGAGTATAGAAACAAGAACATGTGAAAGTAAGGCGAGAAAGGAAAAAAAATCCAAAAGATAAAGATTAATGTCTGCAAAAAATTTGAAATCTGAAAATTCTATTTGGCATTTAAGATATCACATTTATTTTTTTAAAAGAGCCAAAAAGGATATCCAATATGATTTTTAATTGCATTATCCATATTTTGTTTATTATTTTAACAATATATCATAATATTATATTTTTATATTGTTGAATGTTTTAAATTTATTTATTTTTCTTTCATTTTTTGGTAATTAATTTATATGTATACGTATTACCAAAAGTGAAATGTTTAGTACATCAAATACCAAACAATTCAAAATATCAACCATAGCCATAAACTTGGCATTGGATTTACAATGAGTCAAAACCAACCATGAGAGTATCTAGTTCCTTTAAGTTGATTTTCCTGGGTAGGGGCAATTTAGTTTTTTTTTCAAATCATTTTATTGTTGTGTTCTCCCCAATGCAATGAAAAGTGCTCAAAAAATTGAGTTTGAGTGATAAGACCTCTCTATTTCTTTTCAACCAACTTATTAGAATTTACCAGCTAGTTGTGTGTTGATTAATACATGTTGTTGTCATCAATGAGTACCAAAGGTGTTTAGAGTAGTCACAATCAAAGAATAAGTAATGCATGTTCTCTTCATCAATGGTACATAAGTAGCAAGTAGTAGGAACTTGCATGCCAAAATTTATCATACAATCCTCAGTGAATAATTTGTCTTGGACTGCTAACCATAGGTGTAATTAGCTCCTCTATATAGACATGTTATTCCATTCAATTCTATACCAACCAAGTTAATGAAAACATGGTCTCAAAATGTGGTACACCTTTGATATGCTATACACATCTTGCAATTTAAAGTATTATAATAATATTTCAATACTCTTTTAAAATAGTGTAGTAGTTTTTGCAATTCTTTTTTTTTGCAATTAAAAATTGTATAATAATATTTTTAGATAAAATAATATGATAATATGAATATAGGTATAAATATTATTTGATATACATTCTTTATTTTCAAAAATTTTCTTTTAAAATTTATTAAAATAATACTTTCATATGGATGGTGATACTTCATATTTGATTTGCATTATTGTATATACAAATGTATGGATATTTAATCTAAGGGATGCAAAACAAATATTAGATATAAAAGATAAGAATATCCACTTTTGCACACCCCTAACAAAGACATAATTATAGATGATGTTGCATTGGAGGAAACAAAAAAAGATAGAAGACCAAATGCCATCACAATAAAGTAACAAGTTGGGATAGCAGTTGATCCACCCTTTTGGGTGAATAATGATTATTATTTGATGAAACTATTAGGTTTTAGACAATCCCCATGTAGTTATGTACTTTCAAGACTTAATTCAAAGAAGTCAACCCAATTTATTTCTTTTAATGGAGAGTACGACTCTCTTCTCCCGTGTTTATTTTTGTTGATTTAAATTGATATTATTATTATTATTATTATGAAGAATATTATTAATCATATTTATGATTAAGTGAATGTTATTAATATTAAGTACTTATAAATAATGTTTAAGTTTAATAAATTAATAATAATATCACTGGTTATTATTATATTAACTTGTATTTTGTTGTATTGATTATCAATATTATTATGAATACAATTAAAATAATAATAACTATTATATATATATATTATTTATGGTATCCAATTACTTATTATTACTATAAATATTAATATATTCATTAATTATTATATGGTATTATTATTATCAAAGTAATATTAATATTATTAATTAATTAAGATTCAAATTATTCTTTATTGTGACTATTAGTACTAAATATTAGTTAAAATATTAATACTTTTAATTATTAATTGCACTTCTCGGAGTTGCTAAAGGTGGCAGAGGCTAGTTATGTTAGTCTTGCACAGTCTAGAGTTACTAATGTGTTGCTGACATAATGTTTTTTTGGTTTTTGTCTAGCTAATCGAAAATGGAGGTTAGGATGAGGAGGATGAAGAGATGAGGAGTGACAATGGTGTGGTGGAGCACAATCGTTTTTATTGATCATGGAACGTCGTTGGTGCTTGCTAGTCACACCTCATTGTGTCGTCCAAATCATCCATTAGAGCTCAATAGATGGTGAAAATGGCCAGAGTTAAAGGTTGAAGGTGAGGAAAGGAAGATGGAGTTGGTGGCGTGGTGGTGTAGATCAAAGGGAAGAGCAGGCAAGGGTAGGTTGGGGTGCTCGACCAGAGAGGAGGAAAAAAGCAGAAAGAAGGTGATGGGCAAAACCTAGATTGGTATATTATAGGGCATTTCTCTCTTTCTTTCCTTTTCTTTTGTAAACACTAATATAAATAAGAGGTTATAAAATATCCAAGTATACAGGATGATTTTATCAAAAATTCATTTAAAAGAAACCATTTTGTGCAGATTTAAAGAAATACTATTTATATGAAGGCTATTTAAAGATCTTCAAAAAACTTTCAGATAAAATGCAGGAGATTAACCAATTGGGGTCGTACTAGTTACAAAAAGAGTTGTAGCTACTATAAAGCTTAGAAATCATGAGAAAAACTTTATCATGTATATCATTTTTCATGATGAATAACTTTTGGTTGTTGTTTCTTATGTTGCTACATTTTATTTTCATTTTTTTTAGCTTGAGTATTGGAATGAAATATGATTGAGGATAACACAAAAAACTTCATGTCTCAATTTTGATATCTTGAATATTAGCTTCATATTTTAGATGGTAGAGTTACCAACTTGTAGTATACCTACCAGTTTTGATCAACCTGAGTATGCCTAGAATTTTTTTAGTTAGATTTATATATATATATATATATATATATATATATATATATATAATACTTTAATTCATTGTAATTTATATTTATATTTATATTTGTGCACTAGTGCCATATTAATTGATTAGATTGTATATGAGAATTATTATTATTGTTACCTTTTTATTTAAAAATAAATATAATTTTTATATAGTTTGGTTAATAACTTGTAGTAAAAACAATTTAGCTTAAGAATATTAAAATATAATGGAAATGTAAATTCCAACCATATTTATATTATACATACATAATCTGACTAAAATTTTGGGGTAAAGATAGAGGTGAATTTGGTGGGGGAGGTGGGAGTTATAGCTAACTATATATATATATATATATATATATTTTTTTTTTTCATTTTCTTTCTACCAAACCATACATAAGAGAGTGTGTTCTAGGAGAAAAAATTTACGAAAATTTCCAGTCAACCAAATAGAGGGGGACAAAAAGTAATTCTTCATCTTCATTTTTTTTCCTTTTCCTCTCCTTTTCATTTTCTTTTTCTTAATAGTTTCCTTAAATCAATCGGAGCCTATAAATTAAGGAAAAAATAAATTTAATTTTAGCACTTATATAAATATAAGAAAAAGCCACAATAAGTAATTTTTCTCTTTTCATATGGGTTTCTACTTAATTTTAATGTGTTCCTAGTTAAACTTGTGATCTATATTACTAACTAATTTTATCTTTTCATATGTTTTTTTTTATAGATTGAGTATAGGAATGCAATATGATTGACGACACCATATAAAATACTTCATGCTTTTGTTGGTAGAGTTACCAACTTGTAGTATACTTACCACTTTTGATCAACTTGAGTATGCCTATACATTTTTTAGTTAGATTTATATATATGAACAATATTTTAATTCATTATAATTTATATTTATATTTATATTTGTGCACTAGTGTCAAATTAATTAATTAGATTATATATGTGAACAATATAGTTTTTTTTTATAAATATTTTGGTAAATAACTTGTAGTGACAAAAGTTGACATAAGAATATTAAAAATATTACTAAATCAATATTAAATTACAATGGAAATGCAAATTCCAATAATATTTATAAGTATACATACACTACCTAACTAAATTTTGTGGTGGAGGTGGAGTTACATGTGGTGGTAAAGGTAGGGGGTTATAGTTAACTATATATATTTTTTCAGTTTCTTTCTACCAAACCAAACATAGGAGAGTGCTTTCTAGGGAAAAAATATACAGAATTTTTCAAATCACCAAAAAAAGGTATAACAAAGATAATTCTTCATCTTAATTTTTTCCCTTTTCTTTTTATTAGTTGTTTTCTTAAATCAAATAGAGCCTATAAATTATGGAAAAATAAAATTTAAGTTTAGGAGTTATATAAATAGAAAGAATAACCACAATAAATCTTAATGTGATCGTAGTTAAAATTTTGATATATATTAAATTTTAATTATTCATGCTTTCTTAAGTTTTATTTTTTATTATGTTATTATTTTGGATTATGAATAATTGAGTTTTTGGTATATAAATCATATTTTTAATTAAAGTTTAGATTCTTTTCTTTTATATGAGATCTAACCAATTTTATATCTAGGATTAAGAGTTGCAACTATTCAATTAACTTTAACGAGTTAGCAATTAACTGAAATAAGAAAAAAAAATTCATATAGAGTCATTGCAAGTAACTATACTAAATTAAAATATAATTTATTTTATTTAATTTAGGAATGTGGGGGTTTTTAATTTGATTAAGGCCAATGAGTTTTTTAGAGCTTAATACAATTAATTTATCTCTTGGTTAATTAAATTTCAAATATTAATTTAGAGAGATCAATTAATATTAATAAAACCATGTGAGTTAGCCTAATTAGAAAATTTTAAGAAATGGGATAGTTAATGCATTAATATTTATGATTAGCCTACCAATTTGATTATTATATATCCGTTTTCTTAATAAAAATCGGCTATGCGAATATAATATAAATGTTGGGATGAAAAAGGTATGATATGAATAATTAGATTAGTTATTAATTAATTAAATTTATATTTTTATTTTATTTTAATTATTTATCTTATAGATTAGTTTAATTATTAGAGTAATTAGGTTATTAATGTAGTTATTGGTAATGACACACTACTAATGAGGTAAAAAATTATTGTTCATACGACGTGTTTGAGATCTTAAACTTACAAAAGATAAAAATGAGACAACTAAAATAAAATAAAATAATAAATTAAGACCAAAATAAGATAATAAAACTAGACATATATACGCAAATTATATTTACAATATTTGCAAGAATTGGAGGGTGACATAAGAAAAATAAATTAGTATAATTAAACAGATCTATAAGATAGCTAATAAAAGTGAAAAATACTAAATCCAATTTATTAATAAATAAAATAATAATATATACATATACAATCCTTCTTCATCTCATCCTCTATATTAGATTCACATAACCATTTTTTATTAAGCAAACAAATATATATTAATGTAGGAGCATCTAGTAGCTTAGTCATTATTTTTTCTATATTTGGAGGTCATCAAAACATCCTCATATGGCCTAATTAATGTACTAAACACTCAATTCATGCAAAGCCATCCTTTATGCCTAACTTAGGTGGCTCATGAAAATGGCTCAAAATTTACCTCATTTTTAGCTAACAGCCTGGAAGTTGCCACAACTAACAATACGGATAATGTCAAAGGGTAGTAGCTATCAACACTTCCATCTCAATTGTTTAGCATACTTTTGGAAAAAAAGAAGAAGGTAAGAGTCAATGTGACAACCAACACATTATAATAGCTAATTATGGAAGAAGCGTAAGTTGTTTTGATTTTAGAAGAAAGCAAAGTGTGAATAGGATCTGGATGTACTTTTCTACAAATTTCACCGTTCCATTTACTTCTTGTCTTTAATGTATATTTTTAATGATGTTTTAGCTTATGGGATTGGGAAGGTAAATTGTAAAGCTGTGGCTGTAGCCCATTGGTTGATTTTTTAGCCATAAAATTCATGATGGCTGACCTTGTCCTGGTTAAAAATCAAACCAATCCTATAGTTCCCAACTGGTAACCACTAGTTTAAATTTAACGAAAACAATACCTTTTTACTTTTGGGTGAGTTAGTTTGTAACTAAATGATTATAACACCATCTTATAAGTGTTAAAATATTCATAAATGAAAAACAACTAAAAAATTATCTAATATTTTCTCTTTATAGAAAATCATTTCCTTCAACTCTAGTGAATGATTTTGTAGTGTGTAACTTGAAAACCTTACAAGATTTATCCTATGTGTTGAATCCTTAGGTAGTTTTTATTATTATATGATTCAAGGAGGTACTAAGAGTCATATTCAAATTTCTTTTCTCACTTCTCTTTTGTATTTATAGATTTTGTTATCCCTTAATGATAACCCCTTCCTAAATTTACCCAAATTTTATAGCTCATGCATCAAATCGTTATCAAAGTCTAGGTTAGTTTTAATCAAGTCTTATCCTCCTATTTACTACTTTTAATCATACCATTTTTCTAAACCTAAACACATATACACACATAACAATTTCTAGCCACCCCATAAGCAAACTCAGTGTCTATTATTTCTTCCCATTGCTCGATTATTGTTTTTTAAAGAAAATTTTAGATTTGATCCCTCTATAGGTGATACGCATGGGAAAAACTTAAACTTATAAGACTCGTACATATTTTTTGATAAGGGATTTGGCCATAAAAATCATATAACAAAACACAAAGAGACTTGAACAATCCATAGATAACATAAAAAATAAGATAAGGCAATTGTGTGAAATGATGCAACAACTCCTGCCAAATGCTAATGCTATCTGCCCCAGTCCCAGGATAAGAGCTCCAACACACTGTGAAGATGAAGAAGACCACACAATTAAAAATGTTTCAAGTGAGTTTAATTCATCCTCTATTGAATCCTCACATGAACTAAGAAGGAGGAGGTATGCAAATGGGGATGATTTAAAAGACTTAAGAGCATAAATCCTTGAGTTTGAAGATACTAATAATAATCTCGAAGATTTATTTCAATGGGAATTGAGGTGTGCTAGGATTTTTTAAGTCAAAGGGTACAAAGAAAACAAGGACTTTAAGGTGTATATTTTAAAATTTAAAGGACATTAGTCCCTTTGGTGGGTTAATCTCACTTATCATATAAGGAAAAAAAGAGGAAAATCTAGGTGAATTCATGGGGAAAAAATGAGGAAGCTCGTGAAGGAGAGACTTATACACTCCTATTACACTAAAGACATATACAACATAATTTCTTCTTTAATTCAAGGTCTAATGGGTATGGAACAGTACATTAGAAAGTTTGAGAAACTTATGTTGAGGATAGGTTTAGAAGAAAGTGAAGAGCACACAATGTCTTGGTTTGTTGGACAATTAAGGAAAGACATTTCAAGAAAGGTTGAGATGCAAAGATAATACAACTTAGATGCAAAGTGGAAAAGCATAAGAAAGAAAATAAGGCCTCTCAATTTGGTTATGACAAAACCAATGCAAACACTTTAAAGGATGTCCATACACCTTTAAAACTTCCTTGTACACTCCTTGTACACCTATCAAGTTTGATTTGAAATGGAAGGCTAAAGAATGCACATGTAAAACTACTTGAACTAGAAATGTTAGGTGCTTCAAGTTATAAAGAGTTGGGAATTACAAAGATGAATGTCTAGGAAAAATATTTTTAATACTTTTTAAGGTGAATGAAGCAATACCTAATCAAGAGGAAGAAGGCATAACTTTAATTAGTGAAGAGCAAGAGGAGGCAACACCTAATGTTAGGGAGGCATTGATGATTAGAAGGATCCTTCATTCAATGGATGCCAAGGAGGATGGTTGCATAGAGAGAATACATTCCAAACCAAGTGTATTATACTTTGAAATTTATGCTATCTTATTGTATATTGTGGAAGCTATGCAAATATTATGCAAATGAACACTTATTAAGCCGAATCATGGCACCTCTCATTTTGTGAAAGAATTGTGGAAGGTGTATGATCAGCTAGTCGATAAGGAAGGATCGCATGATGATGTCATGCACTCCTTGGTTCTCTGCATGTAGGTCTTATAAGTATCTCAAGGTAAAATGGAATAGGTGGATGATTAGAAGGTTGTCTGGCAAGGGTGTAGAACACCTTGGTTTAACTTCATACTATGGCTAGCCTTACTAAAAAGACTGACTACTAGGGATATGATGGTTTTCCTAGCAGGACCTAAGGAGTGCCCCTTTTGTGGGGATGGTGATAAATCTCATTCTCATTTATTTTTTGATTGTCTAGTTATCCATAAAATTTGGAAATACATCAGAAGAGGATCGATTACTCTAGAAAGTTCTATGTGGGTGCTTCACCGTAGAAAGAGGGGTAACAGCCTAATCAGTAAGACTAGGGCCTTGGATTGCATAGAGATAGCATAATTCCATCATTTTTGACACTACATATGTGGATACTAGAGGTTTAGTTACACAAATTAAAGTATATGTTTATAATGCCTTATATAATGCACTGTCATATTTTGTTTCATTATGTTTTCTAGTTTGGGATAGAGCCACCGGGTTATGGTGAGACTATACCCTTGTATTGGGTTCTCTCAGTCCCCTTTGTAACCATAAGCATTTATATATTTACTCTTTTTACCTGGGAAGGTGCATGGGGGCATAAACTAGGATTTTGAGGGAAAAAATTGATGTGTTCTTGTATACACAACAATTTTGATAAATAAATCCTACTTCCAAATACATAGTAGATGGCGAGAAGGAATCAAACCCAAAAGAAATGGTTTATAATCAATAATTTTGTAACTAATATTAAAATCCCAGTTATTTAATAACATTAATTTCTATCACTAAGTTCTATACTATGGATCAATAATAAAACACATTGCTCACTAATTAATAAATAAGGATAGGAAGATATTGATTATAGTGTTAGGATATCAAATAATCATGGAGAAAAGAACGATTGTAAATGATCTAACATTAACCTATATAAACTCATGATAATTCATCTCTTTGCTTTCTCTTAATTCTAATAAATTGAATAAGCTCTCAATTTATCATCTAACTAATTAATAACCTAGGTTAAGAACTTTAGATTCAATTAATGGTAGCATTACAAATGGAAAGTAGTTAGCTACTACCATAATCACATAAGCTTGAATTATGCAATTGTACGAATTAATGGAAAAGATTAATAATTAACCTTTTGCTACTTTGGAAACGTCAACTAACAATTACGTATTAGTTTCGTTATCCTAGCTTTGATTAAGATCTAAACTAAATACGTGATCAATCTAGTTAGTTTAAATTCTTAACCTATGATGTGAGATCATTCAATTTGGTTCATTAATCTAATTAAATTTCATTTAGAATCATAAGTTCAAATTACGTTATCATATCTGAAATCCTAATTCTGTCATCAAATCCTCCTACCCTATACTATCTACGCTACTATCTTCATAATTACACTAACACACCATTAAATGTAGTAATTTATAATTAACATCAATGATTAATAATAAATTACAAGGAAATAATAAAAGTAAGAGAAATAATAGTATAATAAAGATAATTTACTTGCATTCAATAAAAAAATCAGAAATTGCTATTAAGAGAGATATGGAGAAGAACTTATCAACTTGAATTGAGTGTTAATTGTTTAATTGAATACAATAGAGAAAAAGAGAATTGGAATTGTGAAGTACATGTACTTTCTAGAGAATATGGAGAAAAAGATAGAGTATAATTATTGAACTATAAAAAAAACTGAATGCCTCATCTTTTGAAATATCAAAAAATATATCAGGGAAATGTTCACATGAGCGGTTACAGAAATTAAAAAAAAACACGGTCCGTGTTTTGGGAAACATGGGATACCCATATTTCCCCTAAATTCTCTGCCAATTGCTAAATTTTAAAAACTGAGATTTTTATCTTGAGGCAGCATAACACAACCTGTGTTTAGGAAATACAGGGGTACCGTGTTGTTTGTTCCTTCATTATCTCTCTATGAAATTTTAACATAAGCTTCCCTTTGATATATATTCTTCATTTCTAGTCTTTTCTTCCATTGATTCAACATCTCTTGATGTGTTATTTGCTTTATTTCCTCTTTCCTTTGATTTATCTTTTGGATTTCTTCATTTTTATCTTTACCTGCAAAATTTATCCAAAAGAGAAAAAATTGAGAAAAGATTAAATCTTATAAAAATAATGAAGAATAAATGATATTTTTACTTAGGATAATAGCATATAAATCCCATATATCAACAACCCTAAGGATAGGATATGTTGTAGGGAAAGGTGGAGGGATTTGGTTGAACATCGGTTTTGTGATGAGAAGTGTACCACATGAAGGGTGTGAGTAATGCCAAATGGAGGTTAGAGTTGTGTAAGAGAAGGGGATATGAAAGAAAAAGAGGAATATGATGGTGAACATGGGTGGAAAAGAAAAAGGAGAGTGGACCTTGATCTATGAACATAAGATTACCAAGGTCACTATTAGGTTGGTAGAAAAATTTTAGGCTGTTCCAAGAGTTCTTGGAGGGTGTGAATGTTCTAGGTTAAGGGATTGGGGCTTTCATGAAGTCTAGGTTTGTCGAGTGGTAGTAGGTCGGGAGTGTCCATTGGGTTGTGCATGTCTGGATGGGTGTTACTTGGTGAATAAGACATGAATAACATACTAATCACTTAAAGTGGAAGATCATTAATTCGGGCTCGGATTTATGATTTTTACTAGCCCACCATTCATAATAGTGGCAAGGTACGTTTTACCCTAGGGTTGTATATGTTTACGTGTCCACCAGTTATAATAGTGGCCAGGTGCATTCTGTCCTGGGATAGTATTTCCCAGTCCACCAATTATAATAGTGGGGGTCCTGAGATGAACAAGTAAAACCCTTGAATGATAATGATCTATGGAAAAGACACTAATCACTTATAGTAGAACACCATGTGGGTCGAGATTGAAAGTAGGATATCTACTAGTCCACTGGTCATAATAGTAGCCAAATGTATTTTGGCTTGGGGTTGTATATATTCACCGATCCACTGGTTATAATAGTGGAAAGGTACGTTCTACCCTAGGGTAGTTATTCCCGGTCTACTGGTCATAATAGTGGGGTCCCCATACCCACATGGGTATAATTCAAGAGATGTGTAAATAAGGTACTAATGGCCTAAACTCTGACAGGGGTAAATGATCTAATAAAACTTACTCATGCATGATATCTGTATTTTGTGTTTTTTCCCTATCTTGACTATATTTTTACCTTACTCAGTACGTAGCGTACTTATCACCCTTATCATGGGTGTTGCTCATTCCCGCGAGTAGTGGCCCCTCCCAAGTCTATGCAGGTAGGATACAAGGCCTTAGAGGACTTTGCTGCTTATGATAAGTTGGCCGGGGTAGAGTGATGTTTTGGTGTCTTGAGGCTGGGGCTAGATAGAGTGTACTCTGGACTATTTTTCATTTGTATTTCATGTTTTTATTCCCCCACAGTGGGATCCTACTTTGTATTTCATTTCTATATTGTACTATATTTGACTCTTACATATTCTAGCTTTTTTCTGTAATTTAGTGTTAGACTCCTTCATGTTTTAATTTGATTCTATTATGATTCTATATCTATTATTTTTTAGCCTTATGATTAGTATGAGGCTGGTCAAAATCCAGACTTATACTGATCATGGTGCTAACACCCCCTTTTTGGAGTGTGATTTTCCTAAAACAAACGAAAATTTTGAACTGTAATTTTTAGGGTTGTTATATATATATATATATATATATATATATAGATGTTAAGAGATTTCCACTTTTAAGGTATTCACTTTGGTTTCATAGTTTGCGTCTGCCAACTTTTACAATAAACACCTTTTTACGTCCATGAGCTTATACCATAAACATGTTTTTGCACTTGTCAGCGTCTACAAAAACACCTTTTTATGTCTATTAGCTCTTGCTAGAAAGACCTTTTTATGTACACTGACTTCTACTATATACACCTTTTTGCATTTATTAGCTCCTACTATAAGAATCCTTTTACATCTATCAGCTCCTACCAAAAAAATCCTTTTTGCACCATTGGAATTTACCAAAAACACAGATTTATATCCATCGCAATCTACCATAGACATCTTTCTATGCTCATCTGCATTTACCCTAAACATATCTTCATGTTTGTCGATCCCTCTTATTAAAAAAACCTTTAAAGTTTGAGTTTGATCATTTTATCATACTTGATTACCCTTTTCCTTACATTTTCCATAATTTTTCATAAACTTGTTTACCTTTTTAGGATTAAAGCGGCCACAAAATCCTCATCCCAAAAACTTACTTCCACAAGTTTTTAGCTCCATAGAATAAATAGAATCCTTTCAAGTTTCTAGACCCCTCATTAAGGGTTTCTAAACCTCTTGTTCTCCAATCTTTCGAAGAAACTTTGGTTTTGGCATCAACTACAGAGACTAATCACCCAAAGGTTGTAGGAAGAGCATACACAAATTTTGAAATCAACACTATTCCATCCCCAAAAGCACATGGTAGTTAAAGTGTTGGGAACCCAACATAATTTCCAACTTTCTCTTCAAGAAAAATTTCTTGCAAAAGGGGCTCTAAAGTATCCATTCAAGATGAAGGAACTACCTTAAACATGCACAACAACTATTCATTCTTTGAGAATCACCTAAATGAAAATGTGGGTCTTGAGTTGACTGAGGCAATAGTGTTGGTCTACGAAAAGGAGATATTGAATTCTTTTAGAAATGTAACATTGCTAAAGGGTGACTTAAACCTATCTTTCCAGGTATGTCATAGTTTGTATATATATTATATGAGATATATGTAATATGATTACTCAATAACTATTTTCATTTTCTTTGCAGAAACTATACATGTGGAAGAAATTTTTTGATAGATTTAAATAAAGTGCTAACCCCTTCCAATGGATAAAGAAAGAAGACAAAGAAATTCAAGGTGATTGTTCAACCCTAATAGCCGAAAAAGGATCCCTTAAGGCTAGATTGGTTGATCTTAATTCTAAGAAAAGCACCCTAAACAGCCAATGGAGGATTTTCGAAGGCTTAAGTTGCTAGCCTAAATGATTGTCTTCAAAGTAAAAAGTGATCAACTAGGTCCAAGATCAAGTTTTTAAAGGTTGAAATTTCTAGTCTAGAAGATAGGCTTTGAAAAGAGAGAAAATAGACTCATCAACTATATTTGGAGAATTAGAAATAAATTTATGATGTTGGGAAGATTTTACATTTTTCAAAGGCTCATAAATCTCTACAAAGAGATGTCAATACCCTTAATAAATTGAATGATGATGTAAATTATAACATACTCAGGTATACCGCTAAGTATGCTAAGATTTAGAAAGCCTAAAAGAAATAAATGGTTGAGATTGGGTGGCTACACTTAAAGGCAATTAAGAAATAGGTCATTGAGGCCAAGCAAGTAGCTGAGTTAGCTAAAAAAAATTTATAAATGATTGGATTGAAAGGGTTATTGTTTATGCCAAGCTGAGACACTCATGTGAAGTTGTAGATAACTACTTGAAGAGTAATGAATTTGTAGATTATGTAGAACAAATTCAATCTTAGTAATATGCATATGGTGCCTAAGTGGTGTATGCACAATTCAAATCAATGGTAAAGCATGAAAAACTACAAAATTCTAATGGAGAACTCTATTATAATCAAGACTTGGAGAACATATCTTTTTCTGTAGTAATTAATGATACTTAGGGAGAGGACATTTAATAATTTTTTTCTTCATCTTCTTTGTATCCCATTCATACCTTTGATATATAATATGATATTAAATAAATTAATTATCTTCCTCTGTATTTTTTCTTGATCCTCTATATCTATGACAATGTTAATACATTGTGTTACACTCTAGTTATCCACAATTTAAATATTTTTTATACTTTAGTGGTAGCTAACCAAACTATGGTTTCATCCAAAAACCATTAGTTTATTAGACCAAAAGGACCAATGAAACCCCTCAATATTGGGCTTAGTAGCCTCAGCACATCAGCTAAGGATCGCAACATGGGAGCTTAGGCTTGGTAGCTAAAAAGCCACAAGATGTTCTTGAATTCAGGTTTAATGGCCTTAGTGCATCAATCAAGGATGTACCATGGGAGCCTAATTTTAGTAAGTGAAAGGGAATCAGTCTTTCATATTACCAAGTGTGATTGTTGTTATTCATTCTTCTAGGCACAATAACCTTAATGCACCGGCCTGAAAGCAAACCCTTAGAGCTCGAGCTTACTGAGTAATGATGGGTATGATATATGTTGGTCAATTGGAGCTTGAATGAAAATATTTAATGTAACTATTTCATGAATTTTGCATACTTGAATCCAAATATTCTTTTTTACTAATCTTGATTATATTTTATAAGTATTTGGAGAGATTGGGATCAAAATAATCTAAAACACAATAATTAGAATATATGAAAGGAAAAATGAGTACTTAAAGTGTGAAAGGGTGGAAATATTGACATATTTTACCCTTATTAAATCCGAATTTAGAAACATTCTAAACATAGAAGTTCTACATATATCTTTCCAACTCATTAAAAAAATAGCCCAAACAAAAGTATAATGAAGAAGTTATGGCTGAAATACACAAAATGATAAAGCTATAAAGAGCCCCAGAGCTTAAGAACAACTCTTCCCATGTTGATCTAGGATGAGCCTATTCGATGGTTATTTAAGCGCAATTTTGATAAATATTTAGGGTTGGAGGAGATCGAAGGTATCTTTCTTAGCCATCTTAAGAGAATAGAACCAATGAGAAAAAAGACTGCAATTTTGGAAGCATTAAAGAGAGATCTAGATTTCTTTTCTTCACATCACCCAATCCAATCCCACTCCCAATTCATCAATAATCTCCCATCTCTTGATCTCTATTTCTTGTTCTCGGTTGGATGGATTGAATAGTGATTTTCTCATCTCTAATAAAGATGGCATTGTATTTAGTTTTTTGGATTTTATTTCTTTCTAATTGATGCAATTCTCTTTGTTTAAGATGTTATGTTTATTGAAAGCCACGATAGGCTAATTTATTTATGCTGAGGTGAAGAAAATATTTTAATGTGGATTTATTGAGAATCTAAACCCTACACAATATTATTCAATGCCATATCCAATTTGTTAATTCTGTAATTGGTATAATTGATAAACCAATCACTTTTCTACTATTATTTAAAGAAACCCAAAAATATTTGAGAGATGAGTAAGAGTGGGCTCCACTAATATGACCAATGATCAAACCAAAAAGTCAAGAGATGTTGGTTGGCCTCTAAAACTAAAATTTCCTATTTTTGCATTCAATACTAAATATATATGAGTCTTAATAGACAATAGAGTGTAGTGGCTTGAGAGAGCATTACACTACATACTTTGGTGGGCATTCATGAAAATATATTTTTCTTTTGGATTTGGCGTTAATATTCATTCACATTAGGGTTAAGGGGATTGATTGGAACCTTAGCCTTTTCTTTTACTGGATTTCACTTGTTCTTATATTATTGTTGGGTTTTATTTACATATTTTCTTTTTATTTATAATTAGAAATCATTTATCCTTTATCATTAGTCTAGAAATAAGAGATATTTTCTCCATCCTATTACTCACTTCTTGGTCCTATTGGATCTACATTGCATACTCCTTTAACACTATGCACCTACGGTTAGTATTCATTAAGTGAAAGCATGTCATATTTTTATCCAACAAATTTAGTATCTCTTCCTCAAAGATTCTCATTATCAATATACCCAAAAATAATGTTTTAACTCTTATGTCATACGCATATGATAACAACTCTATCTCAAATGTTATTATTTATGATGTTTGCAAAACCCTAACTTTATATGTACGTCATAACTTTTCCCATCTGACTCCTATGATTACTAAATTCAATATACCTTCCTAAAATACCATTATTAATATCCCAAAAATTTGGTCCAACTCTAAAAAAAATTTTCAATGCCATAATAACATTGTCATTTTAGGCTTACTATTTCCAAATTAAGCCAATTTTCATTTTGTGATCGCCACTTTAGGCTTACTTTTTCAAAATTAAGTCATTTTCTCATTTTTTGGTCACCATTTTAGAATATCGTTGTCTAAATTAAGTCATTTTCTCATTTTGTAGCACCTATAAAATTTTTATTTGATACAAACGTTTCACATGATACTCATACCATATTGTCACCAACTAACACATTAAAATACAAAAAACTCCATATTATATACATAATGACCAAAATGCCCTTAAGGATAAAGAAATGTCCTCATTTCATGAAAATCTTATATGTTCAATATCATTATTTCAAAATCATCCATTTATGACCATACATCTGAAATATGCCTTTCTAGATTATCATTCTTATTCAACCTATAATAAATTACCATATATCATACTAATTCTCTATGGGTTTTCAATATATAAATTATCATAATAATATTTAATGATTCTCAACTTATTCACTTTTCATCATATAATATCATATTACCACATCTTAATACTTATCAACATAACACAAAAACATAGTAATACACGAAATTATATTAGACATTTAACACAAGACCCTAACTACGACTACTATCCTTATAGAAAAAGACACTAATCTCTAAGCATGTATCCTATCCAGCATCCTTAGAAATCAACTAATAAACAATAATAATAGACCATTAGAACTTAATGACATAATTAAGGAAATTATAAGTTATAAAAGAGTGACATAACAGAGGAAAAACCAAACTAAAGCAAGGTAAGGGCTTTAGCGGAGAGTTGTGTAACAAAAGGAGTAGGATCATTAGAATGGACTGAGGAGAAGGGGGGACAAACAACATTTGTTTCCATTCATAAAGGGTGTAAAAGAGTTACAAGGACAGGGTTAAGGATCAACAGTTTTAGTCTAAGGGAGGTAGAGTGGTTTTGCTTTGTTTTGGCCGAAGGTAATAAAAAGGGTTGTGGTAGTTTTGGCCATAATAGGCTATGGTGTTATGGTGATTTTGGCTGGTGGTAGGGATAATGAAATAGTGTAAATGGAAGGTCATAATGGGGGTGGAACAGTGTAGATCACCAATGCTTAAATGGAGGAAGGAAATAAGTGTTTTAGCGAAACATACCGAAGCTTAGTGAGGGTGTTTGGATGGATGTTATCAGTGCTAGCGGTATGGCACGGATAAAATTGTAAGTGTAAGGTTGGGAGGTGTGGCAAGATACACTGATTCTTGGTTGTGGTGGCATTTTTTTTATGGCAAGAAGGAAAGAGGAAAAGAGGGACAAAGTTTCAATTGGTGGAGTAGTTTTTTGATAGATAATAAAGGGAGAAGGGGGTTTGTTTAGTGCATTAAGTGTGTTATATATGTACATGTGCATGCATGTAGAGAAGGGAGGAGACAGGTGATTAGGAAAATATTTTTCAAGGAAACCCACCAGCGTAGATTTTGGGTGATGATGTGTTGATGGGGCAGGGTGTAGGTGATGGGATGGTAGAGGGTATAGTTGGGGAATATTTTATGCATGAAGAAAGGGAGGCAAAACAAAAGAATGTCGACCAGTAGGGAAATGTAAAAATAAAATAAAATAAGAGGGGGAAAAGGAAAATGGCAAATGAAATGGAGAGGGGGGGAATAAGGTGGAATTTGAATTAATATTAGAATAAACTAATTTAGATTAGGATATTTAGGATAACTTAATTATTGATCATCTAGGGTTAGATTTAGGTTAAAAAAAATATTAATAACAACGAATGGAGATTAGGGTTAGGTAAAATTATAAATTTCTCAAGTATTAGAATTAGGTTAAGATATTAATCCTTTGAGATTAGGGTTAGCTAAAGTTCAAGGTATTATACCAACTTTCTCCATAACTTGATACAAACCTTCCTATTTAGCAGCTAATTTTCCTCAACCATCATTGCTTTGGAACTCAACCTTCTTTAGCACCCAACTGCTTGTATAGGATTTATTCTTTTATTATAGTATTTAGCTAATTGATGTATGTATTTAGCAAGCCACATTCAAATTGCATACCTATTCTAGTAGGTCCTTCTCTATTTTAAAGCATCTTCATTATCTTTAGGATCATATTGGTTAGTTTTTTATGAGCTTATTTTGATTTCTTCTAGTACAAGTACCTTGGCCACAAAAGCTAAACTAAAAGGTATATCATCTGTTAGAATTTTTATAGTTTTTTTGGCAGCCCATGATATTTCTAGAAGCTAATCTATCCATCCTTGCTCGACCCCATTCAATTGGTGTACATGTGCTCCTAATATTTTTTCTTCTTCACATTTGGTTTGACCATTACAAATGGATGAGCTATTGAATTTAATATACAATCAATTCTCTAGTTTTTACATAATTACCTATACTTATTGTCATCCAATTTTTGGCCATTATAAGCTATAGTTGCCTAAAGGACACGAAACCTACATGATTTTCATTAGTTCTATTCGTATGATACTGCTGTGTAATCTAACATTCTATTAACATCCACTTCCTTATTTTGTACATGCATGTAATATTCTTCAATAAGAACTTCGTTGCTCATTTTATCGTAATCTATGCTAAAGGCTTAGTACCTATTTTGTAAAATATTCAATAGTTACTATGATAAATCTATTTTGGCCAACACATGCACTTATTAAGTTAGTTTTAAAGATAATTCAAATTTTCTTTTTTTTTTAGTAATATAGTTTGAAGTGTTACCATTACTTAGGAAAAGTGATATAAAAACATCTACCCCCCATAAAATGAATCGTGATGGGCTTAAAATGGGATGTAATTATGAAATAGGGACGTCATATGCCAGGATAAATTTTTGACATCCTTGGCATTAACATACTATTGCCTTGGCATATTGGTATATAGTTTTCCAATTATAGCCCTAATGCAAGAATTTTGTCGAGAGAGATGTGGCTACTTGGTGTAGTCCATATATTCCCACATGAAATTCATTCAAGACTTCCTACCCTATTTCCTAAATCACAAATTTTAAAACTTGTAGTATAAGAGTGTCTATACAGTTTTCCCTTGATCACAAAATATTTTTCTTCCCTTCTTCGTAGTTTAGTTTTTTTTGGTTATTATCTTTGGATCAAAATTTAGTCAATAATGATGAGTTATGTTAGTTTCTACAACTATGATTTCCTATAGTACAAATTAGCTTATACTTTATTCCATGGGTTGAAACTAAGATTTTAATGTTATACTCTACAATGATATATATTATACCATAATAACATAAAATGTTAGTGATTTAATGGTTTTGCTTGTTTTTATAGTGTTTCAATATGCTAATATTTTATACATATATATATATATATATATCATAGTTTAGTAGAAATATATGAAATGATTAAATAAATATGAAAATAATCAATGGAAAGAGGGTAGTTTTGATTATATGAGAATTGAATTTTGCTGGGGACAAATTTTTAGAAGTGATGAAAAAGTCAGTGGAAGAATTCAATGTATGGAATTTCAAATTTGGGTGGCTCAAAATGAAAAGAGTCACTTATTTATAATATGAAATGTCCTTAAGCAATTATTTGGTTACACTTGCACACTTTTGATCTAAGGGTTTTAATGTAGTTTCTAGAAAACTTTATCATAATATCTTAAATATTTAATAATGGTTGAGGATATTCCTGACAAATATATAGGTATCAAATATCTAGTTATTTTTCACAAAAAATATTTCTAGTAAAAGAATCATATTATCATCTCATATTCTAAATCCTAAAGTCTTTAATAATTTAATTTCTTAACTAGTCAAATTATAGAGTCAAATCAACTTTATCTTTTAACATGATCATAGATGGTAAGACCAAAATTTTAAAACCCAAATTTAAAAGTGATTTTTATTATTTATAAATTATTTTATTTTATTTTATTTTTAATGTTATATTAAATCCCTTAAAATATTAGAAACCATTCTTATATTTTTAAAATATTACATTTACACCGTATTGCCCTTTTTATAGTTTTGACTCCTGTAAGATTTTTTGAGACACTTTTGACCTTTGAAATCCATTTAGAACCTTATTTTATGTAGATATTTGAATTTATCATATTTTTCTAAGTCTCTTAGACTTTTAAAAATTGGAAAGCCAAGTTTTCCACAAAAGACAGAGTTTATTGTAATAATATATTTTAAAATGTTATATAATGATGTTTATCATTTTAGGAATTAATTAGATAATTTTGGAAATAATAAGTTATAAAAGTTAAAGTTTTTTCTTCCTTTATCATTTAAACTTTATGAGAATCAATCCTATCCTTCCATTTTTGATAAGATTGAATGTGAACCACTCATCTCCTCCCTTAAGGATTGGCTCAACTTATCTTGGCAATAGATAATTGTTTGAAAAATATCTTTAGAATTCTTAACCATAACACTTCTTTTAACCTTATTTTCCCTTCTCCCTAGCAAAAATAAAGTCTAACATGACTTATTCTCCTTTATCCCCTTCTTCCTTTTATAGCTTCTCCTCATCTTCTTGGTCCTCCATGGTTCTTTTAACTTCTAAATCTATAGATTTAGCTCATTAGTGTTTTCTAATAAACAAATGAGTTAAATCTTTGTGTATGGTGAAGAGTTGATCTTATCCCTTTTGGATTCAACCTTATTTTTGGAACTTTATTCTCTCTTTTGGTCTTAGCTTAGGCTATGGGTAAACTCACTAAATTTTTAGTAAATATAATCGTAAGTGTTATATTATGTCTAATTAATTTATAAGCATGATTATGGTTTTTTGTTCAGAACATGAATTTTTGTTATGTCAAATTATTATGTTAAAGATGATAATATGATTATCCTGCCTTTTTAAGTATCACAACATGTATGCATGTATATGAAGCTAAGTGTTGAAATTATATTTTTTCTTATTATAGTGCTCTTACCATAAGATATTTATTATTATATGTTTTCTTAATGTATTTTCATGATTCCATTAGTTTCATTGTTTTTCTTATTTAAAATTATAACCTATTTTAGGTTTGAGAATGCTTAAAAATTGTTTGGATAGATTTACATTTAAATATGTTTAGGGGTATTCACTGTACTTATGCAGTGTGCAACAATTGAACAAAGACCTAGTAGCTCTAGAGGGAATTTTAGTTGTTAGAGATTTTTCGGATGTGTTCCTAGAGGAAATATCGGGTATGCCCCCACTTTGTGAGATTGACTTCACTATCAAGTTAGTACAAGGAGCTGAGCCTATGTCAAGAGCACCCTATCGGATGTCACCTATTGAGTTGAAGGAACTTAAGAACCAGCTGGAGGAATTATTAGAGCATGGGTACATACGATAAATTATGTCACCTTGAGGAGCACCAATCTTGTTTGTGAAGAAAAAGGACAGGAGCCTCCATCTTTGTATAGACTATCAAGGGCTGAACTAGCCGACAGTAAAGAACCAGTACCCACTCCCAAGGATTGATGACCTCTTCGACCAGTTGCGGGGTGCCACAGTTTTCTCCAAGATTGACCCAAGATTAGGGTTCCACCAATTGCGGATAGTAGATGTTGACATTCTGAAGATCGCCTTCTAGACTCGATATAGATACTACGAGTTATTAATGATGCCTTTTGGGCTCACCAACGCTCCTGTAGTGTTCATGGACTTGATGACGAGGATCTTCAGACCCTTCCTCAATTAATTTGTGGTGGTGTTCATCGATGACATCCTAGTGTAATCCTGAGGGAATGAAGAGCATAAGTAGCACCTCTATACCATAATTTCCTTACTACAGGAGCATTGTTTGTATGCGCAGCTATCCAAGTGTGGATTCTGGCTTCAAGAAGTGGCCTTTTTTGAGCATATAGTGTCAGCTGGAGGAGTATTTGTTAACCCAGCAAAGATCATGGCAATTACAGAGTGGGAGCCTCCCAATAACATGTTAGAGGTTTGAAGTTTTTAGGGACTGGCCAAGTAGTACAAGTGTTTTGTGCAAAACTTCTCATGGATTGCCTATCCCCTAACCAACCTCTTAAAAAAGACCACTAAGTTCCAATGGGATGAGTCTTACGATGGGGTCTTCCAGGACTTAAAGAGACGATTTATCACCATACCTATCCTGACTCTACAAGAGGGTTTAGAAGGTTTTGAGGTCTATAGTGATGCATCCATTCACATACTTGGTTATGTGTTGATGCAAAATGGTAGAGTGGTTGCATATACCTCTTGAGAGCTAAAGAAGTATGAGCAGAACTATCCAACTCATGACCTAGATTTAGTTGTAGTGGTGTTTTCCTTGAACTTCTAGAGGTACTACTTGTACGGGACCAAGTGTAAATTTTTCACACATCACAAGAGCCTCAAGTGCATCTTCACCTAGAAGGAGCTAAACATGAGGCAAAGGAGGTAGTTTGAGGTGGTTAAGGACTATGAAATTGAGTTGACCTGCTAAGAAGGTAAGGGCAATGTCATTGCAGATGCCCTAAGGAGGAAGACCACACACTCTGGTGTTGTTGTTGATCAGATGTTAGAAGAATTGTTTGGCCTGGAGATCAAGTTGATTCAGCAGGGTGATCTCGAGGTCTGTATGAGTGCCTTGATGATCAGTTCCATAGTATTTGAGGACATCTGGGCCAACCATGCCGAGGATGCTAAGATTGAGAGGATCCGTCGGAAGTTGCAAGAAGGTCAGGCCAAAGGGTTTTAGGTACATGATGATGGTAGCCTTCATTACAAGGGATGCTAGTGTGTACTATAGGGATGTTTAGAGTTGAAGAGCCAAATCTTGGAAGAGGGACACCAGACCCCTTACTCTGTCAACCTAAAATGCAAAAAGTTGTACAAGGATCTCAAGAAGGTGTAATGGTGGCCCTATATAAAGTGGAAAGAGGTTGAATTCGCCCCGATGTCTGACCTATTCGAAGGTCAAGATCGAGCACCACAAACCTTTGAGGCTACTTCAGCCCTTAGAAGTGCCAAGGTGGAAGTGGGATTCAATTTCCATGGACTATGCTAGTGGGTTGCCAAGGATTCAGAGTGGCTATGATACTATCTGGATCATCATGGATAGATTAACCAAGTCAGCTGTGTTCATTCCAATGAAGTCCACTCAAAGCATGGATTAGTTGGCCAATGCCTATATGAAGTACGTGGTTATTCAACAAGGGTGTTAGCATATATTATGTCAGATAAGGATTTGAGGTTCCTTTCTCACTTCTAGGGAAAGTTGTAGAAAGTCCTGGGAACAAAGTAGAAGATGAATACAGCTTTCCATCCCGCTACAGATGGACATACCGAGAGGACCATACAAATCCTAGAGGACATGCTGAGGGCCCGTGTATTGGATTTGTAGGGTTGTTAGGAGGAGCACCTGCATCTGATAGAGTTCTCATACAACAACAGCTACCATGCTAGCATAGGGATGGATCCTTTTGAAGCATTGTATGGATGGAAGTGCAGAACCCTCTTGTGCTAGAGTGATATCAATGAGATAGTGTTGTTGGGATCTAAGATGATCAGGGAGATGACCAGGTAGATCTGCCAGATTTAAGATTGGATGAGAGCTGCTTAGAGCCGATAGAAGAGCTATGTTGATCAGAAGCATTGGAGTAGCAACTTTAAGCCAGGGGAAAAGGTTTTATTAAGGGTTTCCCCTATTAAGGGCGTGTATAGATTTGGTAGAAAAGGCAAGCTGAGCCTAAGGTATATCGAACCCTATGAGATCTTAGAGCGGGTCTGAGAGGGTGCACACCAATTGGCACTCTCACCAGAGTTGGCATGAGTTCGCAATGTGTTCCACATCCTGCAGTTATGGAAGTATGTTACTAATCCTTCCCATGTGATCTAGCCCAACAAGGTCAAACTTGATGATTTCCTAGCGTATGAGGAGAGACATGTGTGGATCCTTAAACCAAGATTTCAAAGACCCACATAAGTGTGGTGCCTCTAGTAAAGATTCTTTGGAGCCGTCATGGGAGCGAAGAAGCTACTTGATAAGCTGAGAAGTACATTCGTGAAGCGTATCCGGAACTCTTCTCCTCAGGTATGATAGTCCCTAGTAAGCCCCTTTTTCTTTAAGGGGGTAGCATCGCGTTTTGTGCTTTTATTATCTGAATCATCTTAGCACTGCTTTTCCCTATTCCCTAATCCTAGAGTTTAAGCCAATGACTTCTGGGACGAAGTATTTCTTTAAGGGGGTAGTGATGTAATACCCCAAAATCCTAATTTAGAAATTAATAATAATATAGGGATTAATAGGTGAGATTTAATTAAATATATCATTTTTAATAAAATAATATTAATATAATAAAAATAATTAAAGCTAAAAAGGAGGAAAATAATGTAGGAATCAAATTAGCAGAGTTTAGGATATTTTACTAAGCTAAAATAAATTTTAAGTAAATTATAATAATAATTTATAAATTAATAAAAAATTAATTAATTATTTTTAATAATTTTATTAATTCAAAATATTTAAAAAAAATCCTAAACACCCCAACAACCTCATTTTTTTGTTCCCCATAATGGGCATTGTTGTATTTATCTTCCATTTATGTATTAACTTTGACATTTGTGTACTCTTGTTTTATTTATGAAATGTTGAAACTATTATGGTTTTATTGATTACTCGTATTCATACTTTTAGCTTCTCTAGCCTTGTGATTAGTATGAGATTAGCTAGGGGTTAATCTTATGCTAATTATGGTTGTAGCACCCCCGTTTTAGTGTATGGTTTTCCTTAACAAATGAAAATTTTCTATTGTAATTTTTGGGGGTATTACATATTACCTATACACCTAGTATAGGATAGGCACCAACCTCCCATTCTATGTTAGATTTAAGGTTAAGAAACCAACCCAATCAAAAGTAGATTAGAATGAGAAAGAATATGATACATAGATATTGAAGAAAACATTCACAAGAACAAGACCTCAATGGTCCTAGAATATTCAAATATACAAAGGAAATTAAGCCAAAGTACAGAATTTCAAATTATAGAAAACCAAAGTATGGTATAGCCCTAAACCCTTAGTAAATCAAGGACCACACAGAAGTCTTCATATTTCCACACTCTAAAAATCCACACCCTACACAAGGTAGGCCAACTACTGACCACCTCTAAAAACTGACAAATGGCCCTCTACTTGTGGGAATGAGCAGATGATGAGAAAATAGGTACATAAGTTCAATTTATATTGAGCAAGACAAATTACCTCCTCAACGGGAGTCACATGCACACACATTTCTAACATAATATGGAGATCAAGCTAACATATTTCGTGCTAATTCATTATAATTAGGTATACATGCTCTATCATGGTAATATAATGCATTAGTAACTCATACTATACACGAATCATCATGCTTATCAACATAATACAACATCATCGATAGTAACATGAAATCTACTAGGAAGATTATTCAAACTATTATTAAAGCTTCTATCATTCATTCACATAGTTTCCCATTGAGTCCATTTTTCCAACTTACATAATCCATTAGGTTATTTATTTATAAACTATTATCTCTCCTCCCATACCTTTCCTTCTTATTTTTCTCTTTATTTACATTCTTATTCCAAATTCTTATCAAGTGATGGACTGTGCGCCACTCTATGATCTCATATACTGTGAAAGTTTATCCAATCAATGGATATAAGGTCCAGCCAAAGCCAAAAAACACTTAGGTAGCTAGATCCTTTAGTATGGATACCTATTGATACATCATGAGTGTTTAGTATAGGTAAGGCATCAGGATCTATTAGGATCCTACACAAAGGCACCAATAAACACCCAAAGGTAAAATAACCCCTGGTAGCTAATTAAGGATCGGGTAATCCAAACCCATGCACAACTCGATCATCTTTCACTTTAAGTAATTAGTATGTTACTTTCAAGGTTATGTGATCATATAAGGACCATACAAAATGCAAGTAAGGCACCCACATACGTATTCCATCTTAACGATTTTCATTCCCCTAATGATGCGGTGGTCTTTCCATTAGTGCTTTATCAATACTAATCAATACATCATAATAATCCAAGTTTGGTTGATAATCCAAATTACGTTACCCTTTAAAGTCATACAATACTTATTCGATTTTTTCCACTAAGGCCTTTACATACACCTATAGAGTATGCCATGAAATATGATCCATTTAGTACATACATTAGTTGGTCAATACATGCCAAAAAAGACATTTCACACATTAAATAATCGTGTAGTAGCATTAAGCATAATATCAAAGCATATCAAAGACAAAAGATCAAAATCATACAATCTGGCCAAACCAGTTGATCAATTTTGCTCAACGAAACCCTGGTCTCCTTCAAATCAATTGATTGGTTTGGCCAAACTAGTCTACTATTTTGAGACCAGTCAATTTGTTCTACTAAACCATTTGATGGGTTTAAGTAGAGAACAAATAAGGTTATCACAAACCCATCGATCAATCAGATTTCCCCTAAACAATACATAATAGACATTTTTTTTAATGTAAATCACACTCTAAAGTCCTACCAAATCTAACCCAAAACATATCATAGAATCTCTCTAATTTTACTAGCTCTTAAACTGAATCATGCCTTAAATTCAAGAAAATCTAACCTATTTCCACTAAAATCATGTATTTTTCATAGATTTTACAAACAATTCATCATGTATCTGTAATACCCCATATTAATTAATCTTTAAATTAGACACATAGGACTTAAAGTTTGATTAGTAGGCGAAGTATGCCATAAGATTATTTATTTTTTATGTTTTGTTTATTTATTTATTTTTTTTAACGATCGCCTTGTTGTCTCGAGTAGGTCCATAAATATTGAGTTATAAAAATAACCCGGATTAAATGTAAGAAAGGGTAGAGGAAGTTAAAAATTGATGTCGTTAATAAAACCGATAATAAGAAGAGAGTAATTAAAATAGAAGGGGATTGTAAGAATAATAATAATGTTAGCAATAATTGAAAATAAAATAAAATAAGGGAAGTGATAAAATAATGATAATAATAATATTGATCATAATAATAATAGTATCATGATTTCTTTTTGGAGGAAATTAAACCTTGCTTAGGTGGGAATTCTTTTCCTAATAACCTTACTTGCTAGCTTAGTACTTTAGGAGGCTTTTGCTAATATTTTCCTAATCAAACCCCCACCTTTTTCCCCACTTAAAACAAGCCAAAAATGCCCCCAATCTGTCGAGCAACTTGCAGCCCATGCAGCCATGCATCCCATCACCTTTCCCCTCTCCTCCCCATGCATATGTCTCTTCTTGTCCAGCACTATCCTCCTCTTTTTGCAGCTTTTCCTCTTCCCCAAATATAGCCCTTCTCCTCCCTGCATTGTCCCCTCTCTCACGCCACCCCCAGCCCTGCATTTTGCAGCCATCAACCCAGCCCATCCTCCCTCACTTCACACACCAACCTGCAGCCATACCCTTCGACACCCATCCTTTCCCTTCCAACTTGCAGCCTCATCTTTCCTTTCCCCAACCTGCACCCCTACTCTATCTTTTCTAGCCATCTACCCCTCTATTTTCCCTCCTTTCCCATGCCATTACACCCTGAAAATTCCCAGCAAAACAGCCCAGCCATAACCATCACGTCACCCAGCTTTATGCAGCCCCAAATCTCACGTAACCCCAGCCCATCCACCAAGTTGCAGCTCTTATCTTCCCCTCCTCTCAACCTGCACCCCTATCCCACTTTTCCAGCCATCTATCCCTCCATTTTCCTCTTTTCCCATGCATTCAACTAGCCCATTTTCCTTCTCCTAAGCTTCGACACCCTCATCCCCAAAAACCAACCTGCAGCACCCTTCCCCACTCACCCTTGCAGCAGCCCTTTTGCTCTCTATTTTTTCCTCCTTTTATTAAGTCTCAACCTGCAGATATCACCCTCCTTCCTTCTCCCTTTAAGCCCTCTAATTTTCCCCTTGCAACCCCCTCTTTCCCTTCCCTAAATTCCAGCAACAAAAGAAAAGAAAGTGCAGCCCCAAACTCCCCTCCCCTCCACCGAATTGAGTCTCAAAAATATTCTTGCTTTTGCCTTGTGTTCTACCTTCCCCAAGCAGATATTTTTCTTCCCAAAGTAAGTACTCTATCCTCGGTGGGTTAGGTGCTTAAATTCATGCACCGGCCGCCTCATTTATTTTCCTAATCATTTTCAAGTATTATCTTATGTAGGTTGTATTTTGATTATTTTATTTTGCATAAATATTAATGCTTGTAGTTTGGATGGTGTATTCACTTCTAGGTAATCTCGACCCCGCTTAGAGTATTTGTGGAGGAAGCTCATGGTATTAATATTTCTTAGCTCAAGGTAAATTCAACTAATCCATAGACGGTAGAATTTTTATGTCAAAATGATAGGCGAGTTTTCTAGGATTAAATCATGATAGGATGAAGTTATCAAATTATTGTATGTTTGTGGGAAATGGGAGCATGATGTATTTATTTTCTACATGAATATCATGATGTGTAAATTTACGTGTGTTATCATGCAATCTTTTCATATACCTAAGTAATATTCTAAAGATTTGATGAAGTATATGTTAACGATAACGAACTTGAATTATGCTAGTAAAATGAGATGAATATGTCTAAGGTAAAATGTAGTTTATATGGAAGCATGTTTTAGTTCATTCATACATGAATATAATGAAGTGTAAATTAATATGTGTTATCATGTAATCTTTTTATATGCCGAAGTGATATTCTTTAATGTGAAAAAGTGTATGCTAATGGTAACGAACTTGGATTTATGCTAGTAAAATGAGACTGGTATGTTTAAGGTAAAATGTAATTTTATATACCATGATTGTGTTGAGATTTATTTGTGAAAATTGTATGAGCCTATCAAATATTAAAAATGCATGCTAATAGTGTTTACATGTACTATGTATGATAAATGGTTAGGGATAATATGGTCCTTTGTAGTACCGAAGAGATTGTCGGATGTAAAGTATCAATAATTATTTTATGCTAGCGTTTCATGACAAATGGCTTATGTAAGTAAACTCGGTAATAAAAGTGAAGGAAAATGTGGTAGTTATAGGTTGAGGGGTATTTTGGTCATTAAGCCAAAAAGGTGTTCCAAAGTGGATAAATGGATTAATTAAATTAAGTGTTGGCCTTAAAATAAATGTTGGGAATAATTGGATAATTGGTTTGAACATTGAATCGAATAATTATTCAGGCTATGGCATAATGCTTAACCGTAGGCCATGTTGGCTTGGAATGGTTGCGACCTCATGGTCTTTTGGATGTGACGTTGTTTGTTGATTGTTGACTAAGTTGAACTTTATGAATCTCGATATTCTAAAAGAAAATAATAACTCGGAAGTTCATAAGACAATAATTACTTAAAGAGAAAGACTCGAGTTGGAAAGGAATCTCGTGCCTCGGACTTGGTCGCCGAGTGCATAGTTTTGGGCCTTCGAGTCAAGGGGCTCACTTCTGCTCTATAGGTATTCCATACACCCTATAGGGAGTACGTTTACTAAAGGTCTTGAGTTCTGAGGTTTAGTATGGGCGACTGTTATGTGGTGTCACTTCCTTGGCGAGCTTTGCCCTGGAATCGAGTGATTTATTTTGGTACCACCCTCCTTGACGATCTTTGTCATGGATATGGGATTGTATTCCACTTGAGAATTGCTATGAATTTTATAACAGAATTAGACACCCACCATAATAATTATGTAATAATTGGAATAGGAATGACTTGACCTTGGTGAGATTGCTTGGAATATCACTAATTCTTCCTATTAGGCCATAATGTATGGTCGTTGGTAAGTTAAATTGATTATGAAATTGTAAGTGTGCCTTAAATGCCTTGATAGAGATTTTGACCTAGCTCGTAATGTTAAATGTGATGTGGTTGTGTGTTTCAAAATCGTGGCCTTGCATGTGAGCATATGTTCTCTTTGAATTCCGTACTTGTATGATGTTTGCTACGTGGGTATGCTACCTCTCCGGAGGCATTGTGGTTTACTCAGTACGAGGAAGTCGTACTGATGCTATCACTTTTCAGAGGAGTACGTCCATGGCATGCGTTTGCTAAAAGACTACGAGGAGCGTCACCCCGACGAATAGGTAGATTTAGGGAGCGAGTGGACCCCACCCCTTTTTCCCCTTTTCCTTGTAATTTGTTGGACCGTAAGAGTGTAAGGCAGACCATTAATGACTTTTGTACTCTATTGTTAATTTCTAAATGGTTAGTTATTTAATTTCCTAAACAATCATTTTTCATGGATAATATGTCTTTTGCAAAACTCTTGATTTCTTATTATACTTCTCTTATCTTTGGATGGGTCGATTTGTTTTTAAGCCTTAGCACTTGATGTAAGGATGATGAGGAGACCATACTTATGTCAAGTGTGGCGGTAACACCCACCGTTCTTTAATTTTTGCTTCCGCAAAACAAATTTTAAACAAAATTTTCAAGCCGTGATTTTGGGGTGTTACAGTATCAATCTGAATCAAAACTTTCATCCAAACCTATAAAATTAATGCATCACAGAATACACCACATCAGGTGTTTTTTCAGTCTAAATTTTAGAGATAAGAATGACTTGATGTTTTAACAAAATTTTCCACTTATGAGAAAAATTCAACCTAGAATATTCTCAACTTCCAAAATCTTAGAAAAAAAAGAGTTAAAAATTCAACAATCATTTAAATATTTTCACAACTTGGAACTTAAATTAGAGGTAAAAACAAACTTACCAAACCTAAGAGAAAAATAGAGGGAAATTCTATTGAATGAAACTTAACTTCCTCCTAAATCTAACTCTCCCATGCTTAAAGATAAAATAAGAAAGTGCTATAGAAAGGATTAAAAGAGAGGAAAGAACTCAAAAGCAAGCTCAAAATGGAGAGGAATGAATACAAGTGCTAGAGAGATAAGATATTTTAGAGGATGAAAGAAAAGTGAGAAGAAGGGATGATTAGGTTATTTATAGCTAATGAATTAGTTCAAGGACAAGTGGGGTTATACAATAGATTAGAAACCCTAATCATACCATTCAGATTTGAGTTGAATGAGAGAATTTATCAAAGATAGGTTGACTTCCCTTCTAGAGCTAAAATGATGATTTATTAGAGAATGTAGGTTGAATTCGTCTAGAAAATATCAAACACGAGAATGGTAATGGTAATAAGCATGGAAAGGAATATCCTAGCTAATTAGAGACAGTCTAGAAATCAAAGCAATAGTTTTAGAGGAGAGATTTAAAAGAAGACAAGGGTGAAGTCATCCGCTCCCTCAATTATTCAAATCAAACCCTTGAATAAGTTTAAGGCAGCAGTTAGAGCTAAATACATGACAAAAAAGGTAAAAAATCTCTAAATAATAGCTTAGAGAGGAATTATCAAGGTTCATTTTTGGTATAAAAAAAATTTACCTAAAAATTTGAGCTACAAAATATACTCAGCCTGACGAACCATCTAATCGATTTAGCTTACTAGTTGATTGTCCTACCAACCAGTTAATCAATTTCTTAAACCATTTCATTAGATTGGTCAAATAAAATTTTTTATCTGAAAAAATGAATCAGTTGGTTAATTCATAGAACTAGTTGATCGTTCATCCTAAAAAAATTTATTCAATTTCTCAAACTTTATTCAAATCCATCTTTACGTGAAACCCAATTATAGATCCAAATCAAAAATCAAAGATTATTAAATTTAATTAAAAACCATAGCATTCCATTCAAAAAATCTTGCAAAAATATGGGGTATGAAAACATTACCCCTTTAAATAGATTGCATCTCCAAAGCCTACAATCAAAGCTCTAGACACAATATATAACACACAACAATTCACATAATACTTTCAACAAAGCAAAAGGGGGTACTACCCCTTAAAAAAAATACCACACCAACAAACGTCACACTAAAAGAACTTTAGGTCCTTCACTCAAATCTCCTTCTAAGTGGCCTCATCGGTTCCATGCCATGGCCAAAGGACCTTCACTAGTAGAACACTTACAATACCCCAAAAATTTACTATTAAAAATTTTCATTTAATGAGAAGGTTTAATAGAAGAAAAATAACAAAACTATAAATTTTGGGTATATTACTGCCACACTTAGTACTAGACTGGTTCACTCCTACTGTTCTAGTACCTAGTGCTAAGGCTGAATAGGATTGTCGTCAAACACGAGCCAATACTTAAAAACGAGAATTCATAAAGGAAATAAATCGTTGACAATACAGAATCCAGAGTACGTGTAAAAAGGTTTACAAGCCAAAGGAGTACATAAATAAAGTTCTCAAGGAACGTAAAGTACTATACGATAGAACAGAACTAAAATAAAATGATACAACGTAAAATGTAATGAAAAGGAGAATTTGGCCATGTCGCTTTTAGTCCCTAGGCCAAGTCCAGGCTCAAATCTCAACCCTGCCCGATGCCTCGTAAGAATAGTAGGCATCAAAGATATCATCTCCTACCTGTAAAAACTCAGGTGGACCCTTTGCTCATGGGAATAAGCCACACCCATGAAACGGGTGGTCAATACGCTACATATTGAGCAAGGGAACCATGCAGCTAAGGCCAAAAACATAAGGCATATAACATAACATGATCATAAAGACCTCATACAACAATACAGATAGTGAAGGCCAGAATACAGTTTAGATAAACTTATTCTTTAGATCTTTTATCAATATACTCATTTCATACATGCTCTTTATCAATACATGCGAGTGCGGTAACCCTACTATTATAGTCGGTGGACCGAAATACATATAGGGCAGAACGCTCCTGACCATTATTATTACTCGTGGACCGGTCTCCAAGGCAGAAGGCTCCTGGCCACTATTATTCGTCGGTGGACCGGTCTGGCCCCGACTCACATAGTGTTTCACTGTAATTACTTAGGGTCTTTCCCATGTATTATCATTATTATGTTGGTTGTTTTAGCAACGAAACCCCCACTATTATAGCTAGTGGATCAGAAATCATGCAGGGCAGAACGCTCCTGGCCACTCTTATTCGTCGGTGGACCGTTCTCCAAGACACCTCGGCTCTTGGCCACTATTATTCGCCGATGGACCGGTCTAGGCCCAGCTCAACAATCTTTCCCTTTAAATGGTTAGTATATTATTCATTTCTTATTCAATAACTATTTCATCCTTGACACACATGTCACCAACCTTCTACTTCTATCCTCTCAAGGGGGCTCGTCCCATATCTTGAGACTTGTACACCCAATATCACACCCCGACATTCATTTCCCTTGCATTTACCCATAATGAAAATCAAACTCCTAAGGGTTTGGGTTAAGGCCCATCACCTTATGACATCCAACTGCACTTATTATCACCCTCTAGGGTTTCCCTTGAAACCCTAATTGGACCTATGTGACCCAACTTCCTCTTACTTCACTACCATTATTTCATTTATCGCCCAACTCCTCATCTCATTTAGATTCAACACCAAATCATATCAATTTACTCATCAATTTTGCAAGTGATCGGAAAATCCTACTTGGCCACTCCAAACACTAGCACATGTCTTCCCCCACAAGTAATCTCTCTATTTTTCACCTAACATTGCTTCCTTCCCATGGCACCCATACTCATCCCTCATATAATAAATTTCCATTCTTAACCTATACTCCACTCTTCCTTAATTGTTTTTACTTCCACATTTTCCCCCAGATTAGGGTTTCCTCCCAAAACCCTAATTAGGTCCCCTATATACCCTTACACCAACCTACTTACTATGTTTCATCCCAAGTCTCCAATCACTCCACAACTCTCCCCTTAACTTACTTACATCCTAAAACCACTTTTCTCATGTAAAGATCATCCCCATGCAAACTACATCCACCCCACACAAACCCTAGAAATTTCCCATGCAAGATTCGAATCACTCATTTATTTTGATCATATTCTTCTTTTATTTTCCCCTCATGGATCGTGAGATAATTAGGTCATTCTTATGTCCCTCTTAGTCAACTCACTTTGCATTTTTTCCTTTTTATCCTTTCACCCCACATCATATTATTAAACATCCTAGCATGCATGTCCTAGAGGGTCACGTCATATAATATCATAAGCACAACATAACAATCATTATGCACATGCCATAAGGAATTCACATAAGCATACCTCAACTCCAAGCTACGCTACAAGTAATTAGGTCATTATAATCATAAAGTATACAACATGGCATAACACATGGCACACAAGGCACATAACACACACATATTTGCTCTTAGCCGCATCCTTACCTAATACGACACCGGTCTTGGAGCACCTTCCTACGCCTATTTAGGGTTTTGACTTGATTCACCCATAAGAGGGAAAAACTATGGGTTAAATTCCCTCTAACCAAAATTACCATTCTTCCTACCTTACCTTTATCACAACTTACTATTAGGGCTAAAAATAATAATAGTACCTTTATAAGTAAAAGTAGGGTTATTATTCTTAAGGTAGCTAATCATGCTACTACTAATCAAAAATAGGTCTTAATAGCTACAACAGTTTATGTTAAAGTAATTATAGTAATATTTATATTATTAACGATAATAGCTTCAATGTTACTAATAATGATAATAGTAGTAGCGATAGTAAGGTTAGTGATATATGAAATATTAAAAATAGTGACAAGGTAATAAAAATAATGATAATAGTGGTGGTGGTGGTAGTAGTAGTAGTAGTAGTAGTAGTAGTAGTAGTAGTAGTAGTAGTAGTAGTGATGTAAGAGCATCCATTGAATATAATGATTTTCATATTCATTCTAATCCTCAAGGTAAGGAAGATGATTTAGCTTTCTTAATGTTGGAGCCTATCATGTTAAATATTCTTGATAATTCTTATATGCTTGACATAGAAAACCATTCAAGTTATTCTTGTAGGTATGTTACATATTTGCAAGAAGATGATGTCCATACACATTGATGTGTACAAGTATTCCAAGGCATGCAAGGCTATGACATACATGGGATGATACATTACAACAAGAGATAAAGTGATGATATTCATTATTTGTATAAACTTGTTGTAAACCCTAACCCTAAGTATATTTTATGTAAGTTAGGGTATGGCTATAATTTCATCTATGTATCTTAGTCAATTGTATAGCTTTGTATTATTAATCCTTAGTATCATTTAACCAATGATATTAAACTTCGGATTAAGGTTAATATGGGCTTAATTCAACCATGATTAATGAGCTGGATTAAGGTAGGATACTCGGCTGGTTTAAGCTAGTCACGAGCTTATTCTCTCATATATATACCTTCCTTGTGCGCAACATTTGTATGCAGAATATTGAATAAGAATTTTGATAAAAATTTGAGCAAGAGAGCTGAAGTTCAATCCTCCCTTTTGGGTTTACAATCAGTAAGGAAAATTCGGGATTAATATTTCCAAAAATCTATCTTCAATTCGACACCTTTAAAGGTCTTCAAATCTGTCGACACATCCTCTAACTTGTATCTTCAAGTTCTTCGCCTATAATCCATCAATTCACTTCATTTCTTTTGCATTAGATCGCGGGTGAAAGCTTCTAATACAAATTTTGATCCAACCTTCTGTTACTTTGATAAAAAACCATATCAAGTAGTAGTAGTAGTAATGGTAATAATAATAATAATAATGATGATGATGATGATGTTAAGAATAATACTAATAATAATAATAGAAACGGTAGTAGTACTATAAGGATTTGAATATTTACAATAATAATAAAAGTGCTAAGGTGCCAAAGTTATCTTTAATAATAATAGCAAGAACAAGAACAACAACAACAACAACAACAACAACAACAATAATAATAATAATAATAATAATAATAATAACAATAGTAATAATAATAATAATAATAATAATAATGATGATGATGATGATGATGATGATGATGATGATGAAGTTAATAATAATACTAAAGTTGTAAGCCATTAATAATAATAATATTAGTTATAAATATTTTGAAGTTAGGTTAAATAATAATAATGATAATAATAATAATAGTAATAACAATAATAATAATAATAATGGTAATAATATTAATATTAAGAATAATACTACTAAAAATAACTAACATTTGTATAAAAAGGGTTTAGGGGTTGGAGAGGTTAGAGGACCACCTAGGGATGGTGGTGGCACCAGCGGCGGCGCACGATAGCTGCGATAGTGGAGATGGAGGGAGAAGGGAGGTGGAGAGATAGTGGTGGACGGAGGAGAAAGGAGGAGGAGAGGGTGGTAGGGAAAAGTGAAAGTATGGGGAGGTAGAGGGAGCTCCCCTAGTTATTTTGGAGGACAGAGGGGGTGTTGGCTGAGGCAGGATTGGCGGTGGACGGTGGTGCGAAGAGCTACGAGGCTTAATGAGGGGCTGATCAGGAGGGGGACTTTGTATGGCGGGGGTGGCTCGTGCAGGGTAAACTGAGGGAGGAGGGAGGCTTAGTTTGGTAGAGGGTGATGTAGGGAAGGGTTCCGTGGGTGGCAATGGGTGGCAGTGACAGGGCATTTGTCTAAACTAGAGGTGGCACAAGGGTGGGTTTTCCTGGGTTGTGAATCCAAAGGGTTCAATTATGGCTGCCTTGATGGTATTTATAAGCTAAATAGAGGGAAAACCGAGAGAGGAGGCAGAGGAAGGTAGAAGTAGATGTTGTAGGCACGCCGGCCAGCGGTGGGAGGCCGGCGTAGGTCTGCTATGGTAGGGTTGCATTTGGTTGGGGAGAAGAAAGGAGGTGTGGGTAGACACGCACGAGGAGAGAGGTAGGTCGGTCGGTTGAGAAGGGACAAGCGAATGACCTAGGAGAGAGGGAGAAGGTGGGCAGGCGGCGCAGGTGGCTAGTTTATGGAGGCGGCTGGTAGTTGCACTGGTAGGCTATGAATTGCAATGGGGGTTGGGGAAGAAGGGAAAGGAGAAAGAAGGGGGCTGGACCAGGCTGGTTCAGGGAAGAAAGAAAAGAAAAAAAAGAGATGGGGCGGACCGGCAGGGGTGAAGGGCGAAGGAGAAAAAATGAGGTGGGCCTAGGCCGTGTCATAGGAAAAGAAGAAGGAACAGAAAACTGGGCCACGAGGGGCTAGCCTTTCTCGGAAAGAAGGGGGGAAATAAAGGAGAAGGGGAGAAAAGAAAGAAAAAGGAAAAGAAGGAAGAAAAGGAAAAAGGAAAAGGGGAAGAAATAGAAAATGGATAGGTTGGGGTATTTTGGGCATTTGGTATTTTTGAATATTTAAAATAATAATAATAATAATAATAATAATAATAATAATAAATTTCCTTTTTAGATTAATTTGGTTATTTTGAATAAATTTTCCTTAACTTCCATTTTAATTAGCAAAACCCCCTACTTTTGTTTCTAATTAAATTCTTTATCATTTTCCTCTTGATTTACCTCAATTGACTCTCTTTATTTTAAATGAAATAATTTGTTTAATTAATTTTTCTAATAAATCCTTATTTACCTATAATTTCCTAAATTAGGGTTTTGGGGTATTTTAACACTATTCATGCGAGTCAATCATATCTTCATTTCCAAAATGCTTATTAATTGTTTTTTCATAAATTAGAGACTCATCAAGCTCTAATGACTTCATATGGATGACATGCAAAGGGTATTCTACATACTTACTCAACTGGGATATGTGGAAGACATTGTGCACACGCGACAACTCCATCGGTAGGGCTAATCGATAATCAACCTTGCCAAATCATTCCATAATCGTGTACAATCTAATGTATCTTCAACTAAGCTTATCCTTCCTATAGAAACTCATTACTCCTTTAGTGGGAGAGACTCTTAAAAGGACTCTATCACCTCCTTATAATCATTGTTATGTCTTCTCAAATCTGCATAGCACTTCTGTCAATCCTAAGTTATTCTCATCTAGTCCTTAATCAATTAGATCTACCTAATCATCTCTAGTCTCAACACAGTTGAATTAGGGACCACTTCAACACATAGGACTACAACACTTCCTCTAGTACAAGTCTTTAAAAGGTTTCATCTTGATACTAGCGTGATAATTGTTTTTATATGAGAACTCAATCAAGTTCAAGTAGTCCTCCTTATTGACTCTAAACTCTAACACACATGCCTGAAGTATATCCTCTAAATTATAAATGGTCCTCTCCATATGACTATTCGTGGGTAGCTAAAAACCAGTACTTATTTTCATCTGAGTCCCAAATGCAGCTTGTATCTTTTTCCAGAAGTGTAAAAAAAATCTAGAATTTTAGTCTGAAACGATATCTCTAGGAACCCCATATATTCACACAACATGCTTCTTGTAAGCATTGTCTAGCTACTCCATGCGTCATGTCATCTTCATTGATATGAACACAATTGACTTAGTTAGGCAATGCACAACAACCTAGATGGAATCAAATCCACTATAGCTCCTTGGAAGACCCATCACAATGTCCATCAATATGATGCCCTAATTCCCTTCTATTGGTTGAAACTTTTTGGCCTCTTATTCTAAATCTTGACATTATGATAGGTCAAACATCGAGTAAAAAAATATGGCACCTCCTGCTTTATATGGGGCCACCAATATACCTTCTTAAGATCCAAACACAACTTTCCCCTCCAGTATAAATGGAATAAGGAGTAAAATGACCTTCCTATATGATTTTTCTCTTAAGCTTAGCACATCCCCATGGTATACACCACCTACCACGGTATCTGATACTTCCTTCCTCATGGAGATGAAACCCTTTGGCTCTACCTTATTTAATACCTAGATTGATCCTCTCAATCTTAACAACATCAAGTTGATTGGCTCAAATTGACTCAAATATTGAAGGTATAATGGTGAGTGGAGTAATTCTTACCTCCAAAATACTAGTGGTGATAAAATCAATCTCTATATCCCTAAAATATGGACATAGATGCTCTAATAACAAAATCATAATCAAGAAATGCAACATCTTCTAGCTAACTACATTTTCCATCACATTGGCCTTACCCTCATGCTAGGTCAATTCTAGGTTGTAATCCATGAGCAACTCTAACCATTAGTATTATCTAATATTCAACTCCTGCTATGTGAAAATGTATTTGAGGCTCTTATGTTTGGTGTAGAACTTGCACTAAACCCCATAGAGGTAATGCCTCTAAATTTTAAGGGCAAACACCAGTGTGAAAAGCTTTAAGTCATGTGTTGGGTAGTTCTACTAATGCGTCTTTAGTTGATGGGAACCAAATAACATCACTCACCCATATTGCATCAGCATACAACCTAACCCATGCTTAGAAGCATTGTTGTATACTTAAAAAACTTCGGGTCCACTTGGTAACATGATAGCTAGGGTGGTAGTCAAATGCCTCTTCAACTCTTTGAAATCCTCACCATACTTCTCATCCCATTGAAATTGTATAACCTTCTTTAGCAAATTAGTTAATGAGCAAGCTATTTTGGAGAAGTCTATGACAAACCTGTTATAGTAACCGACCAATCCTAGAAAACTATGCACCTCCTTAGTAGAAGTTGGTTTTGGTCATTTAGAAATTTCTCTAACCTTAGAAGGATCCACTACCACCTCATCCTTTGAAATTAAATAGTCAAGGAAAGACACTTGATCCTACCAAAGCTCATAATTCGAAAGCTTGGCATACAGCTTATATGGTTTGCACAATGCCATGATCTGTCTTTGATGTTGTTGATGATTTTCTTGATCACTAGAATAGATGAGGATGTTATCAATGAAAACCACAAAAAACTAATTTAAGAACAATTGGAAAATATTGCTCATAAGAGACATGAATGCTGATGGAGCATTAATGTGTCTAAAAGAAATCACTATGAGCTCATAATGGCCACATGTTATCTAAAATACTATCGTGGGAATATCTTACTCTGCTATCTTCAATTGAGGGTAACCTTTCCGAAGAAAAATCTTAGATAACACCTTGGGTCCCTTGAGTTGGTTGAATATAGGTCATCAATCCTTGGTAATAGATAATGCTTCTTCACTATAATCAAATTCAACCCTTAGTAATCGATGTACAATCTCCAGATCTCGTCTTTTTTTCTTAATGAATAGGAATGGTGTTCCCCATGGAGATATAATTATCGAATGTAGCCCTTCTCTAATAACTCATCTAACTAAGCCTTAAGATATTTCATCTGTATAGGTGCCATACAATACAGGGCTTTAAATACTATTTTAGTCCCTAGCAATACGTTCATGGTAAATTCAAACATTTTTTGTAAACTTAACTTAGCAATCTGTCCCTGCCAGTCTCATCTAATTTATTGAATGGATGATATAATCAAATCTCATTATGCAATATATCGAAATAATCTCGGATCAGTAAAACAAATTGTAACGGTCTCACATTTCCCTTAGTATCTCAAACCCTACACATAAAGAGTAGATACCCTTTATGAAAAAGGTTACTCTTCACGATTGTTGATACAACTTTTTTAGAGGGGTTAAGTTCTCATTTTCGATATGAGACCCTAACACCCTTTGGTCCTCGCAAAACCACAAGTTTATACACATAATCTATCAAAGTTTGGTACTTTTCCAACATTTCCATTCCGATAACTACATCAAAATTATACAAATGGAGCTCTATGATATCTAAGGGGGCTCCAATCCCCCAACTATCAAGGCTACCCCTTTATAGGTCCTAGAGCATGTAATCCTATCCCCCAAAGGGAACATAACATAAGTAGATATACTATTAGAAGGATATAACATTGCTCTAGCTAAAAATGCAGATGACACAAAAGAATGTGATACACCAAAGTCAAATAATACACATGCTAGAAAGGTAGATACAGTAAATATACCGATCACCAAACTGGTTTGACGCCCTGCATATGAATAGCCTTCTGTCTGAAAGAACTTATGTATCATTAGCTGATCCTTAACCCTAATGAAATGTGTGGGGTTTTTGAACTCTAGGTTAACTAGTGTGGCTAAAGCACTATCTAGTAATTGAGGAACCATTATAATCTATGGTTACTACTACTATGTAGATCTGGTCCTCTGAGCTCGAGACTCACCTTTCTAAACATTACCACATCCAATATGACACTTATAGGCTCTATGTCCCTCCATGTCATATCTGTGCTTCACAACCCTTGTAGTGGTAATTCCTCTCTTCAACACGTCCCCCAAAGTGACCTCCAAATCAGGGTGTTGTCCTCATACTCTACCATACTTAAGCAACATACTACATCTAGAGTAGGCCTTCATCCTATTATGGGGATGCTGACAACTCTCAAACTTTCTCTTGCCCCCAGTTGGGAACTTTAGGCATAGATGACTCAGGAAACCTCCAAAGCCTACTTGTACATTCTCAGCAAGTCAACAAAGTAACTCCCACTAATAGCTCTTAGTAACTAATCCCCAAGGCAATTTTGAAATGTTAAACCTACATTGCCTCACTGTCTTCTACCTTAAGAGCAAAATCAACCATGTCCATGAGCCTCACATAGTAATTTTCTATCAAAGGGCTATTAACTCATTGCACTTTTTCATACGGAGATTAGTAGGGTAGAATTGGGCATGAAGTGCGCCTCAAGGAATGGTCCCCAACTAGTAGGTTGTTTGCCTCTACATTAGATGCTCCTCCACCACGTGTCTATTTCCCCCCTAAGGTAATATGTCACCATGCAACACTCTTTTTCCAAAGGTTAACCATATGCAATGAAGGTCTTATCCATTTCTAACCCATCTCTCTATACTATCAAGGTCCTTCTTACCATCAAAGATCAATGGGTGATGATGCCTGACCGTCTTGAGCTAATACTCCAAAATTGGTGTAACTATTGGTGCTAGTGGTGGTTATGGTTATGGTGCTTAGATATAGCCTTCCATATACACGCCGATAGTATCCATAATTACCTCAATACACTCGTAAGAACTATTGGCAGCCATCGACTTCTAATAGCTAGGATTAATCAAGAATAGTTAGTTCACCAACTAATGAAGTTCACACAACAAATCAACATAAAGACTAGCTATAGCATATTCCCCAACCCACTCTCACTCACAGACATTCTAGGTTTGAAAAATTTTCAACTTTCAACTAAATGCTTAAAAAGGTGGAAAATCATTCAAGAAAAACGACCTATGGCATCAGTTAAAGTGCCTTAAAACAAAAAGCAATTAAGAAAAATCTATGATACCAACCTATGGTATCAGCTTAAATAACTTAAAACTAGAAAAGATTTTTAAAGAAGATCTAATACCAACCTATAATACCCTCATTCACTACTGAAAAGTTTCATTTTAAAAACCTTATGGAGGTAAAGAAAACTACTAAAAAATTAGGAAAAATAGGGCATTACTGCTATATTTAACATATGATGGTCACCAACCGCCCATCCCATATTAGATACAAGGGTGAGAGAATAGACCAATCAAAAGTAGAGTAGAGTGTGCAAGAAATGATACATAGATATTAAAGAAAATGTTCACAATAATAGGACCTCATTGTATTAAATAAAACATTTTTAAAATGAAAATTTTTAGAAGTGAACATAGACATTGTTAGATATGAGCTCCATCTTTTGCTAGAGGAGACACTGACACATATAAGATCCAACTTGGGTCTTGCTAGGTGTTTGTGTTCTAAGAAATCTTAGAACAAAAAAAATACAGAGAGAGAAATAGGGGAGAGTTGAGAGGATAAAAACTTATTCTTGATAATCCATTGAATCAGTACTTGCAAGAACCACCTAAGGTATAAACTCTTAGGATAAATACCATAAGATTTTTTTTTTAAAATCTTCAAACTCTTACACCTAGAGAATGAAGGGAAGCTCTCGGTTTTCTAGAGAGAATATATGCATTCAAAAGGTAAGTTGTTCTTCTTTATCCTTGACACTTATAGAAGAAGTGTAGGATTAAAGGTTACAACTTAACCAACTAATACATATGATTAGAGCTTGAACAAAGAAGAAAATATACCTAAGTTCTAGCCCATATGTTTCTGCCATAGGGGTGGACTTTATGTAGATTTTTTAATCCCCCTCCATTATTATCACATGATCTAATTCTTATAACAGACATAATACACAAAATTAAAGAAACAAATATCCTTTTAATCTTTTAATTAATAAATAGAAGTAAGGAATACCTTCTATCCTTCATTTTTCTTTCCTAAATCCCCATTGTTCTTTCCAAGTACTAAAAGTGACTTGACATCCAACATGAGAGGGACTTGTGGCTGATTTGTGTGGCTTCCAAAGGGTGAAGAGAGGCTGCATTTTTTATGGATTTTTAGGGCTAAAAATATTAAGGAAATTGGGTAAAATGATGGAAAAAATCTTGGAAAAAAAGTGTGGCCTTATGTGCCCTCCTTTTAGTTGGTTTGTGGACTACACAAGGAGGTGGTTGGTAAGGTTTTATGGATTACATGACTTGCATAGTTAGGTTTTTCTGGATAATTAAATTGTACATGTAAGGGGATTTTCTTTTTGGCTCTTGAACTTGGAAAATTTAATGGCATAATTATGATCATCAAATGAGGATGCTCCTACATAAGACACCAACTAAGGTTTTATTGTGATTGTTTTACAGGACTAGTATTACAGTTCAGTATTACAGGGCTTGGGGTTAGGGGACTTGAAGTATTGGAACATAACTCTTTTATGACCATTACAATAGAACCTTAGTTGCAAAAGGACATCCTTTGGGTGTGGTGGGTATACATGTATTATATTAGGGGTAGGAAATTATGGGATACACCTATAATAGGAGTTGGTTCACGGGGCTTAAGAAAACAAGTTAATCCTTAATCTATAGATGTATTATGTTCTTTAGAGTTAATTTTTTAATTCTAATGACTCATTATAAAGATTTTTCACCTCATTTGACCAAGAAAGGAAGAGGTGACTTGGTGGAGGATAGTGTGGAAGCTAATTACCTTTCCGAGATACAACTTCACTATTGTTTTATGGTCTAAGATAGATTAGCCATGAAAGACATAAAAGAGAAGATTACCATGGAGTTAGATTAAGAGTGTGTGTTATGTGAAGATGGTGAGGATAACATAAAGGCATTTACACTTTGAGTGGTCATATGCTCAATATATTTGGTGCACTACTTTTGGCTTTTAGGTGTATCCATTATGTGGTGGATTTGGAGTTTGCATTGAATTAGATGTGAAGTGGAGGATGAGGTTCCAAATGTCACACTATGTTATTACACAATATGTTTGCCACACTTTCTTATCATCTCTGGAAAGAGTAGAATTTGTCTTTTCTAATGTAAGAGGAGGGGCCCATGCCTTATTATCACATTGTCCAAGGGATGGCCAATTGGTAATAGTTGTCTCACATATTATGGGGATTCTAATTTGAATTGTAAAATTAGATAAAAGTTATAGAGATATGTAATTATTGATATATATAATACGCTACATAACACAATTATATTATACTACCTTTATTTTTCTAACAAATAAAACATAGAATTTTTTCTCTTAACTATAAAATTTATATTTTAATAGTCTTTTGATACACAGTTTTACTTTAAAAATTTTTATCCTTCTAACATTTTTTAAAGCAAAATTGTTGATCAAACCTTCATAATCTTTTCTTCCTATCTTTTTTTGTTGTTCCTTCCCTCTTATAAACTTTAGTGAATTTCTTCTTCTTCTATTTGTTTGTGTACAAGCAAAACTAACCTTAAATATGTAGACTCTAAAATTTTGAGACCCTATGTGACTGCTTAAAGAGCACGTGTTATTCTACAACGTTAAGGGTAGGATAAAAAGCATACACCATTGTAAGTCTAACACTAAACTAGTTATATGTATAAATAGTAGTGTGTGCACAATATAATCATATGCTTCTAGCAAGGTGCATATGAGCATATTCTTTCTTATATGAAACCATGTCTAATATATGTATTATATAAACTTGTTTATATGAATACATATCTAACAAGGAGAAAGCATATTATGTAAATTTGTTTATAATCTATTTTATAAACATATATATTATTATTTTAAGAGAAGCTACATATTAAAAATGTTTATTCTTGTCTTAAAATAAGTATATTATTATTATTATAAAAAATGTGTATTCATTGTAGGATGTATATTTGTACTTAAATGTATATTAATATTATTTAAGATGTGACTCTCTGTGTGCGTGAGAGAGAGAGAGAGAGAGAGTGGTATTTGTATTTTTGTGTGTGTGTTTTGTTAAATGTGTATTTGTATTCTATAAGACGTAGGTGTGTATATATTTTACAATATGTGTATTTACAAATATTTTATGTGTTGTACATTTATATATATTATGAAGGTTGCGTATTTATATTCTATAATATATATATATATATATATAGTATGCAATGTGTGTATTTATATACTGTAATTTATGTATTTATAATATGAAAGAAGTATACTTTGTTGAAAAATATGAATATTTTTATAAGATGTATATTGTTTTTATGTACATTTGTTTTTTAAAGAGTGTAAAATTAATGAACAACATATTGAAATGCCCCGAAAAGTTCTAATTTTAAATAGTATATTTAAATGAAATTTATTATGATAGTTAATTAAATATAAATTATTTGATTAGAATAAAAGGAAATTAATTAGGACAAATTAAGAAGAAAATTATTACTATTTTTTTATTAGGAGAAATTTGGGTATTTTAGCTAGTTAAGGATTTTATTTTAGAAATTAACAAAATAAATTATTTTATTTAAAATAAGGAGGATAAAATATTTCCAAATTAATATTAATTTTATAAATAATTTAATGGAAGAAAATTAGGGTGTTTTGCTAATTAAAATGAAATTTATGGAAAATATTTTTAAAAACCCGGAACTAGCCTAAAAAGGGAATTTAATATTTTTGTTAAATAAATATTTTATATTAAATACCCAAAATATTCTAATTAATTTATTTAAACCCAAAACCTTATTTTCTTCCTTTTTCCTTTTTCCTCTTTCTTTTTCTTTTCTCCTTTTCTTTCTTTTCTTTCTTCCTCTTTTTTTTCCGCCGATTGGGCCAGGCGCGGCCCAATCCTCTTTCCTTTTTCTTCCTTTCTTCTCCTGCGGCCCAGTGGCGCTGGCCTTCTCCCTGCGTGCGCCCAGACGCGGCGTTTTGGGCGATTGTATGTCGAGACACTGCGTCTCGTTAAGTGAGGGCTTAACCGGCGCGCGACCCGCCCGGTTCTCCCCTTTTCTTTTCCTTCCTCGGCCGACCGGCCCATCTTCTTTCTTCTTCCTTCTCCCTCCGTCTTCCCCCGATGCTGCAACGAAACCTTCGACCCCATCAATGGCCTCTTCGGCTACGGTGATTAATATCGGTCGTTTCTTGCCTCATTGTCTTCCTCTTAACTCCAGGAGTAATTCGGCATAATTATTGGACGTTGAATCTCGCTCGTTTCTTCTCCTCAGCCTCGCGAAAATTCGAAGCAATCCAAACGATGGCCGATCAACTACTGCCACCGGCCACCCAAATTCTTGCACTTATTACCTCCCTGTCGAGCTTCAACACCCTATTATACCATTCACTATCTATAAATAGCCTAGTTGTAGGAGTTTTTGGAGTTTTTCTCCCCCGAAAACCCTAAGCAGGGGCTGGCCACCGCCATGACTTCAGACGCTTCCCCTGCTGCTTATATTCAACCTCCACGCCACCGAAGCATTCTAATTTCTTCCCCGAAAATTTCTTTAGATAACTAAACCATTTTTAACCTTCGATTCCTCCTGTGTAGGCCTCCATAGTCGTGCCAAGTTTGCTTCTCACCTCGTCAGAATTTTCACCCAGAAAACCTTAAGCCGCCGTCCTCCGCCGTTTCCGCCACTTTTACTGCCCTGTGAACCACCCAAAAACTCCCTCTAATCCTCCTCTACCGAATCAAAACCTTATTTTAATTTTTCCCCTGCTCCTTCTCTCTTTTTCTTCATCTTTTTCCTTTTAGATCATTTTTCCGGCCACCTCCGTGAACCACCGTCGGTGCCGCCCAAGGTGAAATCCTAGACCTCCTTAGACATTATTTACTATTTATTGTAAATTATTCCATTTTTATTTTATTTATTGGTAACTATTCGAATATAATAATAATTTCCTTGCTATTAATATTATTATTATTTGATATAAAATTTATGCAGAGTTGTACTTGCAGGGTGGAGAATGCTAATAAAATAATTTTATTGTTAGTTCCGAATTTTAAGATATTAATTGAATTATTATATGATTATTATCATTTTTCTTATTATTATTAATATTATAATTATTAGAATAATTATTATTAACATTTTATTTATTATTCTGGAAAATCTTAGGCCCTAATTTTGTATTAACATTCGCACTTATGTATTTTAGTATTATTATTCCTATTGTTCTTATAACCATTAATAATAATATTATCATTATCTTTATTATTTCAATATCATTATATAAGTTATTAATTTTATTATTAATATTAATAAATATTAGGTCATTAGTTATAAGTAGGGTCGAAACCCCACTTTAAATTTTAAAGCTTATATATTATTGTTATTATTATTATTATTATTATTATTATTATTATTATTGATATTATCTTTATTTATAATATTTGGTTATTATATAATTATTATTATTATTATTATTATTATTATTATTATTATTATTATTATTATCTTTACTCATATTATTTTGGTGAATGGCAGAAACCCTTATATCACCTTTTTATTTTGAACTGCCTTAGTTTTATTATTAATATTCTACTAGTATTTGGTAGAGTCAATTCTAATATAATAATTTTTAATTAAAAATAAGGTCTTGGGATAAGTTAGAAATGATAGCATTCTTAAGAGAAAACCTAATCCTAGTATTTTTCCCATAGTAGGTGAGCCCAACCAAAGTCCTCAAGTGGTGTAGGAGCGTGCTCCAAGACAGGTGACGTTTTAGGTAAGGGGTGCTAAGGCCATACTTGTAGTATGTGATTTTATGCTATACATGCCATGTGATGTTAGTTATAGTGTATTTCGTGTGAATGTTGTATAATTGTTATTAATATAGCATGATTATGGGATTGAAGTATGTTGGTGTGGATAAATGGTGGCATGAGAATCATATGTACATTGATGTTGTTATTGTTGTATAATGTGGTTTCAAGACATGCATGATGTGATTGTAAAATAATGATGGAGTTGTAAATTATTGATGAGGTGGCTTGGTGATTAGGGTTTTGCATGAGAGAATAGGGTTTGCATGGAAATATTTTTTTACGTGGAGTTAGGGTTACATGGGAGCTAGGGTTGCATAAGAGTTAGGGTTCTGCATGGAGTTACATGGGAGCTAGGGTTGCATAAGAGTTTGGGTTCTGCATGGAGTTACATGCAGCTAGGGTTGGCACAAAATAGTATGGTGTTAGTAGTTTGCATGAAATAGTGGGGTGATATAGTTTTACACAAAAGGTTATGATGTTAGGGTTTGCATGGAAGCATGGTCTACGTGGAGTTAGGGTTTTACATGGAAGTTAGGGTTGTGCATGGGTACTAGAGTGTGTCATAACTAACTATAGTGGTGATGATTAACTAAGGTTGGAGGGGTCGACCTAAGATGAGGAGTAAGCATAGTGGGTGGCGGACGTGCAAGTCTTGATGATTTCTAAATAAGACACATAAAATATGAATTACGTAAAGTGGAAGATGTTAAGCCGGGCCCAGACCGATCCACCGGCATAATTGTGGCAGGGAATGTTTTCCCTCGCGACCGATCCACCGGCTAAAATAGTGACAGGGCATGTACCCTCGCGACCGATCCACCGGCTATAATAGTGGGGGATCCCGAGCTCAACAAACCAAACTATATGTGTTGTTAAGATATGAGAAGACACTAATTACTTACAGTGGAACACCGTACGACAAAGGGGCCAGACCGATCTACCGGCATATAATAGTGGCAGGGTATGTTACCCTCGCGACCGATCCACCGGCATATAATAGTGGCAGGGTATGTACCCTCGCGACCGATTCACCGGCTAAAATAGTGGAGTTCCCGTAATCGTATGGATTTGATAAAGAATATGGTGTGAAATTAATTTGATAAAGGATTAATGAAGTAATTAATTTAAACTATAAGTATTATTTTGGCATTTCCACCTGTTCGTTCTTTTGCCTTTACGCGTTATTGTTGATGATTATGCCTTTTATTATTCTGCATGGGTTATGTGTTTATGTGATGGCCTTAGTGCTCGGTTACCTTACTCAGTACATAGCGTACTGATCACCCTTTTCATGGGTGCTGCTCATTCCAACGAGTAGAAGGCCCATCTGATTTCCTGCAGGTAGGAGATATGTATTATGATGTTATAGATATCTATGGGACATCCAGTGGGGACAAGTGATGATCGGGCTGGATCGATTATCAGAGTGACGTGGCCGGTTTTCCTTTGAATTTATTATTACTATCTTATCTATTTATGACTAGTACTTTCGAAACTACTTCATTATTGTAGTTAATTTCTCTTTCCTGAAAAACTACCCTCGTATTCGGAATTGAATAAAGACTTGTGCGTATCTGATTTCCGTATCTGTGATTTTGGACTATTCCTTAATGCTTACTGAGTTGTTTCTTTAGCCTTAGCACTTAGTATTGGAACGGTAGGAGTGAACCGGTCTGGTACTAAGTGTGGCGGTAACATTTCCAGAATTTACGGTTTAAGTTATAAGTATAAAAAAAAAGTATGTAAATTTTGGGGTGTTACAAGTTGGTATCAAAGCGGTCGATCTTGTTGACCATGCTCGTTTTTGGAAAAAAAATTATTTTGGAAGTTGCTATTGAATTTTGAAAAGAATTTTCCACCTTAACGGAAAACCATTCTATTTTCTAAATTTTTGGATCCCGGCCACGGTGAGGAGTAAAAGAGTAGATTAGGGTTCCCTAAGTAGTAGAAAACCTTGCTAGATATTCTTGAACCAATGAGTTGTCTCTAAGTGTTTATTTTACTGCAGCGAAATGGTGAAAAACGGGAGGATTAACCGTTTAGAGGATGTCGTCACTGCTTTTCTTGAGTTCACCCAGCAAAACCATAGTGCTGGAGAGGATTGGCTTCGGAGGGTTACGGGACATCATCCTCCGACATACTCTGGGGAGGAGAATCCAGTGATTTTAGAGGGGTGGATCCGCGATCTGGATCGCACCTTTGAGGCTGTGGATTGCCCAGCTGGCCGGCGACCCAACATTGCAGCTTTCTTCCTCTGGGGCGTAGCAGACGCTTGGTGGGAAGAGTTTCGTGCCAAAGAAGGTTCCCCGGCTACTTGGGAAGAATTTAAGACCTCCCTACGCACCAGATTATATCTCGAGAGCCTGAAGAGGGATAAGCTTCGGGAGTTTATGCAGCTGACACAGGGGTCGATGACCATCCGCCAATATTATGCCCGCTTCATAGAACTGCTCCGGTTTGCTCCAGGAATTGCCGCCAACGAGTCCACAGTAGTGTTTCAATTTGAGCAGGGATTGAACTTCAGCATCCGTCGTATGATGGGTGCAGTGCCTTTCACCGACTTAGCATCCCTTTATGAGCGTGCTTGCATTGCAGACATGTTGGTACACGAGCAGGCTGCCATCCTTGGGAAGAGGAAGCCCGAGGTACAGAGTTCGGGAAGTAGAACTCAGCCTAGGTTTGGAGATTCCAAGAGGCCCCCACCGAGAGATCGCAACAGAGATCAAGGACCCCCAAGAGGAACAGTTTGTAGGAAGTGTAGCCGTAATCATCCAGGTAGAGATTGCAATGGCAGGTTGGTAACTTGCCAGAATTGTGGGAAGCGGGGAAACAAGACGATTGAGTGTTGAAGGCCCCCGCGTTTTCAACAGAGTCAACCCCGATCATTTCAGCAAGGGGGAGCTCTTATACCTCAGCAGCAGGCCTATCAGCAGCACCGACAGAACTCGTCCCAGCAGTATTATCATAGAGCACCTGCTCCATCTGGTGCCCTAGTTCGAGAGACAGGGGGAAGACCACAGGGACCTAAGCCTCATCCTCAGAAAGGAGGCCAGTCAGGAGGGCACCTGAACGTTATCAGTCAGGCCGAGGCAGACCGACAGTTGGATGTTGTTACTGGTATGTTTACCATTTACTCATTGCCAGCTTATGTGCTATTTGATTTGGGAGCCACATTATCTTTCATTTCTTCTGCTTTTGCTGCTAAGGCTGGTTTGTCATCATCTGCTAGAATAGAACTATCTGTTATGCTTCCATCGGGTGACAGGATGGAGTGTAGTCGGAGGTTTTCCCTCACGACCGATCCACCCGCTAAAATAGTGGCAGGGCATGTACCCTCGCGACCGATCCACCGGCTATAATAGTGGGGGATCCCGAGCTCAACAAACCAAACTATATGATGAAAGCCCAAATACCCTTAGTACCCTTACTAAGAAAAGCACCAATTATCCTTTAAAAATAATTAATTATATTTGTATTATTGTCTTGCAGGATAATCAAGAAAATTGACAATCTAAGCCAAGCAAGCGGGGAAAAGGATTCAAGACGGTGCTATCAAAAACGGGACCCTGTTGCTGAGAAGACATACTCAAGTTTTAAATTATTAGCGAGAATAATGGCATTATCGCCAATTAGCAAAATTCTACTATTATTATTATCGTTGTTTTGTTTATTTAGTTTTATCTTGTAATAAGGGTATTAAGCAGCTAGTTAAGTGGGATTTTCCTAATCCATCATTAAAACCACCCTCAAATTACCACATCTTCCTTAATCCTACCACACCCCAAAGCCCACTAAACGCACCCCGTCTCCCCGGTCCACATCCTTTACGCCTGCCCCGTCTCCCCGGTCCACAGCCTTTACGCCTTCCTTCTTTATCAAACCCTCCAGTCCAACCCGTTCGGTCAACACAACTTTCACCCATCACACAGCCTTCCCGAGTCGTCTTCTCCCTCTGATCTCGCCTTCTTCGTCGGCCACCATTAATGGGAGTTACCCACCTTTAATTCACTCTACCCGCTCCACCTTTTCGACCGTTGCCCAACGTTCGACTTCCATCTACCCTAGCTAGTTGCTGTCCTATATAAAGCTTCGATCTTTATGTAAGAAGAAACTTAGTTCGAATCGATTTCAGCATATGAAATAAAGCTTTTAGCTTAATTCTTACGATTTACATCGTTTATTGTCGGTGTCCGGCATTTTTTTTATTCTCGGTTTCGAGGATTTAGATCGGGCAGTCCCGATCTCCCTATCCCTGTTCCTGTTCGGTTGTTCTTGCGTTTTTCTGTGTAATTTTTGCTGAACTCCACTTGGAGTTCGCTTCAGCTGGTATCAGAGCGTCGATCTGCTTCGCTCATCTCTGAATTAATGTTTTCTTTTGTTTTTTGTGTTCGAAACCATTCGGATCTGGGGTTGTGTTAGTGTCGATCTCGTGTTAAACTCCTATCTTTAATTCCCAGTGTCGATGTCGTATTTTGTTTGATTTCTGTCTTGATTTCCAGTAGCAATTTTTCTGTGTTTCAATTCCATGCCTGTTTTGAATCGAACGAATAATCGTGCATCTCCAGTATCAATTGTATGTGTTGATTTTCCGTGTAATTTTTCTGTGTTTCAATTCCATTCCTGTTTTGAGTCGATTTGCAATTCCCTGCTGTGTCGATTTTGACAGATTGGTGTTTTCTATTCTATTTTATTTTATTTTATTTTATTTTTTTTTTTTTATTTTTTTTTATTTTTTTTTCACTGTCCCAAACAGCCCCCTGTTTGGATTGTCTGGTGTCGACCCTTGTTTAATTCTACCGTGTTAATTTTTTTTTCTTTTTTTGGGTCATCTGATTTTTTATTTTTTTTTTAAAAAAAAAACAAAAATTTAGATATCACCTAGTGATCCGAACTTGATACCAAAATTAATTTGGTATCCAGATATGGGGCAGGATATCGAGTATTAGGCGGCGATTCGATATTCCATATCGTTTAAGCCACCAGCTCGGGAATCCGCCCTATCGAACAGTCACGGGCTAAAAGCCCAACATTCTAGTCACCTATTACGTAAGTAATATCAATCGATCGTGTGACAATTTAATACAGATAAACGGATTGAAATGAATTCCCGAACCAGACATGCAATGTCAGGACACGTGTCGGAAGGATCCGATAGTAACTCAAACCCTATTTCCGCACAACTACGTATCCTAATAGAAAGACTGGATCGGATTGAACAAACAATTAATAATACAACTGAACCTATCCAGTCACCCCAGCCAAATAGACATCCAAGGAACTTCCACCCCGAACCAGATATTTTCTCATCCGACGGCCCATCAGCCCAAGAACATGCCAGGATGGGACATCGACCTCGCCGACATCCAAGACGGTACGATCAGGAGGACCGGAATCTGAATAATATCAAATTAACGATCCCAGCATTTAGTGGAAAAAACGACCCTGACGCATACTTGGATTGGGAAAGAAAAATAGAGTTGGTCTTTGATTGCTACAATTACGCCGATGAAAAAAAGATCAAACTCGCTATTGTTGAGTTCACCGATTATGCCATCAATTGGTGGGATCAGCTTGTTACTAACCGGCGCCGAAACCACGAGAGACCGGTAAGAGATTGGAATGAGTTCAAAGGACTATTACGACGCAGGTTTATACCTAGCTACTACTATCGAGAACTCTACCAAAAACTACAAAACCTCGTCCAAGGCCCTAGAAGCGTTGATGAATATTATAAGGAAATGGAGATCGCAATGATTCGGGCCAACATAATCGAAGATAGAGAGGCGACCATGGCTAGATTCCTTAGTGGACTTAACAAAGAAATAGCTGATAAACTTGAACTCCAACACTATGTGGATATTGAGGAAATGGTTAGATTAGCCATCAAGATTGAAAAACAGATCAAAAGGGTCAGGACCTTTAAACCCCAACCCAACTTCCAATCCGGCCATTCAAAAAATCATAACTGGAAGCAGCCTCCTAGAAGTGAAGAAAGGTCAAGAGTCCAGTTTGACAATAGGGCAAGCCCTCTTAAGGAAAAGGGTAAGGAACATACAAGTGGTAATTCTAGCAATGGACGTTCAAGAAACATCAAATGCTTCAAATGCTTGGGGCATGGTCATATCGCGTCCGAATGTCCCAATAGGAAGGTGATGGTGGTTCGACCCACAGGAGAGGTTGAGTCCGAAGATGATGATTGTGTTGACCACTCCCCTACTCCTATTGACCCCTATGATAGTGACCCTGGCCATGATGAGGTATATGCTTCCGAGGGAGAACTACTCGTCGTACGACGTGCCCTGAACGTACATGCAAAAGTTGATGACGAGCGAATACAACGTGAAAATATTTTCCATACCAGATGTCGAATCAGTGACAAGTTGTGTAGTTTGATCATTGATAGCGGTAGCTGTGTTAACGCCGCAAGTGCTAGCCTAATTACCAAATTAGGGTTGACAGCCACGAAGCACCCTCGACCCTATAAACTACAATGGCTCAACGACACGGGTGAGGTCAAGGTCTACAAGCAAGTATTACTTGCAATCCAAATTGGGAAATATACGGATGAAGTATTATGTGATGTCATTCCCATGCACGCTAGTCACGTTCTACTTGGGAGACCATGGCAGTTTGATAGGAAAGTGACCCATGACGGGTATAAAAATAGCTACTCCCTTATCAAGGATGACAACAAGATCACTCTAATGCCGCTATCACCCCAGCAAGTCCATGATGATCAACTCAAGCTTCAAGCTGAATTCAAGAGCATGAGGGAGGAGATAAGTAAGACCTCAAAATCCAACATGGAAGGCCAGAATAAACCACTACGTAACTTTTTCGCCCGAAAAAGAGACATCTCTTATGCCTTCTCTATTAAGTTACCCATCTATATGCTCTTGCGTAAAGAATGTTATCATAGTGATTTTACTCTACTTGATTCTGTTCCTGAGGACATACGTACCTTACTCAATGAATACTTTGAGCTCTTTCCTGAAGAAATTCCACAAGGGTTACCTCCAACTAGAGGAATCGAACATCAGATTGATTTCGTACCTGGGGCTTCCATTCCCAATAGACCTGCATATCGAGCTAACCCTGAGGAAGTAAAAGAACTAAAGAAGCAGGTAACTGAATTACTTGAAAAAGGGCACATTCGAGAGTCCATGAGTCCTTGTGCTGTTCCGGTGTTACTAGTTCCAAAGAAAGACAGAAGTTGGCGCATGTGTATTGACAGTAGAGCTGTTAATAAAATTGCCGTCAAATACCGATACCCCATCCCTCGGTTAGATGAAATGCTTGACCAATTGCATGGGTCTATTATATTTTCAAAAATTGATTTAAAAGGTGGATACCATCAGATTCGCATGAAGGCTGGCGATGAATGGAAAACGGCCTTTAAAACCAACTTTGGACTCTATGAGTGGCTGGTGATGCCCTTCGGCCTGTCTAATGCACCTAGTACTTTCATGCGACTAATGAATTATGTGCTCAGACACTTTATTGGTAAATTCTTCGTCGTATACTTTGACGACATCCTTATATATAGCAAGTCTTATGAGGAACACTTTGATCATCTACGATCTGTCCTTGAGGTATTTAAGATCGAGAAATTATATGCCAACCTCTCCAAGAGCCGATTCTGTTTAGAAAGTGTTGTGTTTCTGGGATTTGTAATAGGCAAGGATGGAATATCCGTCGACGATGAAAAGGTGAAGGCCATACGAGACTGGCCCGTACCCTAGTCTATTACAGAAGTAAGAAGCTTCCATGGCTTATGTAGCTTCTACCAGAGATTTGTGCGTAACTTCAGCACTATAGCCGCTCCCCTCACCTCTGTTATAAAAAAGGAAGTCGGGTTTAAATGGGAGAAAGAACAGCAGAATGCCTTTGACTTATTAAAAGAAAAGCTGACTAATGCCCCCATATTATCGCTACCTGATTTCGATAAGGCTTTTGAAATTGACTGTGACGCATCAGGAATAGGTATTGGAGCTGTCCTATCTCAAGAAAGAAAACCTATTGCCTACTTCAGTGAAAAATTGAGCGGTGCTACCCTTAATTACTCCACCTATGAGAAAGAATTATTTGCCCTAATTAGGGCTTTGGAAACTTGGCAACACTACCTATGGTCCAAAGAATTCATCATTCATTCAGACCACCAAGCACTCAAATACCTAAAAACTCAGCATAAGCTAAATCGGAGACAAGCCAAGTGGATTGAATTCCTTGAATCCTTCCCATATATGGTTAAGTACAAAAAAGGTGGTGATAATATTGTTTCCGATGCCCTAAGCAGGAGATATACATTGATTGCTACCTTGGATGCTCATTTATTAGGGTTTACCTATATTAAAAATCTATATGCAACTGATGATGACTTTTCCGAATTATTCAAAGCATGCGAAAATACCACCATCGGAAAATACTATTGTCATGAGGGCTTACTTTTTCGTGACAATAGATTATGCATACCTAGATGCTCTATGCGTGACTTGCTTATACAAGAAGCCCATAGTGGAGGTCTGATGGGCCACTTCGGCCATCTCAAAACTTTAAGTATCATCAAAGAGCATTTCTATTGGCCCCACCTCAAACGAGATGTGCAAAGATTTTGTGATCAGTGCGTGACCTGTAAACATGCTAAATCCACTTCTAAGCCACATGGGTTATACACACCTCTTCCCGTCCCTAAGCAACCTTGGGTTGACATTTCCATGGATTTCGTACTTGGACTACCCAGGTCTAACAGAGGGAAAGATAGCATCATGGTAGTTGTCGACCGATTCTCTAAAATGGCACATTTTTTTGCTTGCCACCGTACCAATGATGCTACCACAATAGCTAATTATTTCTTCCAAAATATTGTGCGCTTACATGGTGTGTCACGTACCATTGTCTCCGACAGGGATGTCAAATTTCTCAGCCACTTCTGGCGGGTCTTATGGGGAAAATTGGGGACAAAGTTGCTATTTTCTACTACATGCCATCCCCAGACTGACGGCCAAACCGAAGTAGTAAATCGCACTCTTGGTAACATGCTTCGAGCTATCCTGGATAATAACATTAAGCATTGGGAATCCCACCTACCACATGTGGAGTTCGCATACAATCGGACCATCCACTCCACCACCAAAAAGACTCCCTTTGAAATTGTCTACGGGTTTAATCCTCTTTCACCCCTTGATCTTATTCCTTTACCCATAACCGATTATCCTAACTTTGATGCAGAAAAAAGGGCGCAATCCATAAAATCATTACATGAGTCAGTGGAGAAACAGATAAACCTACGCAATCATCAGATAGCAAGCAGAGCAAACAAACACCGCAAGAAGATTATATTCGCCCCAGGAGATCTTGTGTGGGTCCATTTACGAAAAGAAAGGTTTCCTACCCAAAGGAAATCCAAGCTCGCACAAAGAGGCGACGGTCCCTTTACCATCTTGGAACGCATTAATGATAACGCTTACAAGATCGATCTTCCAGGAAAATATGGCAATATCAGTGATACTTTTAATGTTTCTGACCTATCCCCATTTTATGATGCAGGTTCGGTTTCGGTGACGAAACCTTTTCAAGAAGGGGAGGATGATGAAAGCCCAAATACCCTTAGTACCCTTACTAAGAAAAGCACCAATTATCCTTTAAAAATAATTAATTATATTTGTATTATTGTCTTGCAGGATAATCAAGAAAATTGACAATCTAAGCCAAGCAAGCGGGGAAAAGGATTCAAGACGGTGCTATCAAAAACGGGACCCTGTTGCTGAGAAGACATACTCAAGTTTTAAATTATTAGCGAGAATAATGGCATTATCGCCAATTAGCAAAATTCTACTATTATTATTATCGTTGTTTTGTTTATTTAGTTTTATCTTGTAATAAGGGTATTAAGCAGCTAGTTAAGTGGGATTTTCCTAATCCATCATTAAAACCACCCTCAAATTACCACATCTTCCTTAATCCTACCACACCCCAAAGCCCACTAAACGCACCCCGTCTCCCCGGTCCACATCCTTTACGCCTGCCCCGTCTCCCCGGTCCACAGCCTTTACGCCTTCCTTCTTTATCAAACCCTCCAGTCCAACCCGTTCGGTCAACACAACTTTCACCCATCACACAGCCTTCCCGAGTCGTCTTCTCCCTCTGATCTCGCCTTCTTCGTCGGCCACCATTAATGGGAGTTACCCACCTTTAATTCACTCTACCCGCTCCACCTTTTCGACCGTTGCCCAACGTTCGACTTCCATCTACCCTAGCTAGTTGTTGTCCTATATAAAGCTTCGATCTTTATGTAAGAAGAAACTTAGTTCGAATCGATTTCAGCATATGAAATAAAGCTTTTAGCTTAATTCTTACGATTTACATCGTTTATTGTCGGTGTCCGGCATTTTTGTTATTCTCGGTTTCGAGGATTTAGATCGGGCAGTCCCGATCTCCCTATCCCTGTTCCTGTTCGGTTGTTCTTGCGTTTTTCTGTGTAATTTTTGCTGAACTCCACTTGGAGTTCGCTTCACTATATGTGTTGTTAAGATATGAGAAGACACTAATTACTTACAGTGGAACACCGTACGACAAAGGGGCCAGACCGATCCACCGGCATATAATAGTGGCAGGGTATGTTACCCTCGCGATCGATCCACCGGCATATAATAGTGGCAGGGTATGTACCCTCGCGACCGATCCACCGGCTAAAATAGTGGGGTTCCCGTAATCGTATGGACTTGATAAAGAATATGGTGTGAAATTAATTTGATAAAGGATTAATGAAGTAATTCATTTAAACTATAAGTATTATTTTGGCATTTCCACCTGTTCGTTCTTTCGCCTTTACGCGTTATTGTTGATGATTATGCCTTTTATTATTCTGCATGGGTTATGTGTTTATGTGATGGCCTTAGTGCTCGGTTACCTTACTCAGTACGTAGCGTACTGATCATCATTTTCATGGGTGCTGCTCATTCCAACGAGTAGAAGGCCCATCTGATTTCCTGCAGGTAGGAGATATGTATTATGATGCTATAGATATCTATGGGACGTCCAGTGGGGACAAGTGATGATCGGGCTAGATCGATTATCAGAGTGATGTGGCCGGTTTTCCTTTGAATTTATTATTACTATCTTATCTATTTATGACTAGTACTTTCGAAACTACTTCATTATTGTAGTTAATTTCTCTTTCCTGAAAAACTACCCTCGTATTCGGAATTGAATAAAGACTTGTGCGTACCTGATTTCCGTATCTTTGATTTTGGACTATTCCTTAATGCTTACTGAGTTGTTTCTTTAGCCTTAGCATTTAGTATTGGAACGGTAGGTGTGAACCGGTCTGGTACTAAGTGTGGCGGTAACATTTCCAGAATTTACGGTTTAAGTTATAAGTATAAAAAAAAGTATGTAAATTTTGGGGTGTTACACATATAATATGAAATAACACCATATATACCTTTTTAGGTGCATATAATTGTAAAATGGAATGTGCCATATAAATTACTTAGACAGTAGGGCATGAGGCAGCGTAGCTTGTTTTTGAGAGTTTGTACATTGACGCTGCATTGGAGGTAATAAAGCACACATTACTTACCAAAAAAATCTACCTAATAAGAAAATGGTTAAAATACTAAAAATATCAAATAGCATGTGTGTTTCTTACCCATAACTTTAAATTGAAATTACTTTAAATAATAATTCAAATAGTTATCCTTAATTTTGAGAGCTTTGGTTAGCAAAATGAACACAAAATTGTTTGATATTATTCAAAAATTACACACAATAATGACTTTATTTCTTCAATGGCATAGCGTAGATCCAAGTGTTCGAGGGAGTTGTTTTAGGGAAAAGAAGGCTTATATTTGTTCTTACACTGGCACTGACATTAGGTTTAAACTAAGAATGATAATGGATCGGGTCTCAAACTTGAATCAAGATATATTTCATTTAAAACAAATACAAGACCAAGTATTTTGAATCCATAGAGTATGGGTGTATATATATAAGTCTGGAGTGGAATATGGACATAGTAGTTTCAAACCTAGATTTAGCCCGCCAATGTTATTTATGTTGTTTTTATTTACATACATATATGCGTAGTACTAATTTAAAAAAAAAGTAAGAAGAAAACTAGTTTCATATTTTTCATCTTTACATATATTCTTATATACTTATGTATTAATTTCAATTTTTGTTATAAGTTAATAAGTAATTCCATATTTATCATATTTTCTGTAATATTATATTATATGGGCTCTTAGTTCATATTTTTAATTTTATTTACGTGTATTTATTTTCTATGTATAAACAATCTTTAAGGTATTTTATTCTAAAAGTATTAAACTATTTGGAAATTCCAAATTATTTATTTGAAATATATTTCATTTTATTAAGTAAATTTGTTTTAACAAAATTATATATTATGATATATAAAATTCAATTACACTAATATTTACATAAAATACTTATTTTTAAAATTATCATAAAATTCATTTATAATCTATACTTGCTAGATTGATAAGTCTAATATTCTATATAAACTTGTAAGTTCCAATGGATAAGATTAAAATGTAATTAAAAAAATACTTAAATGGACATCGGACACAAACCCACATAACGTGACATAACCATTGGCAGAATTAGGGTTGCGCCATAGTATCCCATGACATTATATAATCCCAACTTATATATGTTTTAGTGTTATATTATATCCAAAATATTTAGTTGGTCAAGTGGCGGTCACCGTAAGATTTGAGATGTAATTGGAGCGGGAGGTTACGGGTTTGAGTGTCCACTCAAGCTACTTTTACATTGCTGCAAACATGAATTTTGGATATAAAATTAAAACATTCTTCATGTGTCTTTATGACGATTTGAACTCACAATCAGTGCCGTGTAACTTCAAGCCTCAACCACTCAATTAAGAATTGATTCTTACTCTTTCCACCATATATACATTATATATCAATTTTCAACATCCTTAAGCTATATTATACTTCTTATATTTTAATCATATTTAATATACTTATTTATTTGATTCTAGTTATGCTGGTAGCAAGTACAAGAATCTAACTAACTATTTTTTATTATTAATAATATATTTTGAAATTATATGAATAAATGAATGGTTTAATTGGTCAGATTTTTTAAATAACAATAATTCAAGATCATTATTTTTAAAATAAATAACTCAAACCAACAGTATAGTTGAACAAGAGAAATATTATATTATTTTTTAATGATAAGATATTTTAATTAATAAAAATTAATTATTGTTGTTATATAAATACGTAATAAAATTAAATATCTAGTTCCATCGCCCGACCGGACACAAACCATTCGTCATCCATAGCCTAAAAGTAGGATCCACTAGAAAATATATTGTTTGCCTAAGCGCTAAAGACTCAAGAGTGCATTCAGGATGGAGGAGCAGCGATGTTTGTCATGTCATGCGTGAATTGATTGCTTTGAACAATAAATGCCCCTACTCTCCGACCTAGCTCAAACTGCTCAACGGCCAATACGCAACCACAACGTAAGGCATTTTCAAACCAGGCTTTCGAACTGCTGCACTATCATACGCACAAATTCTGCATAGTATTAATGAATGAACTTAAAGAATTTTTTTGTAATGGACACGTATAAAATCATCATGTATATTGACATGCACGTCGAGGCATGCCATCAACTTGAACATCATGTATGTTAGAAGTATTTAAAATAAAATAAATGTGCCCAATAACATATATATACACACACCATATCAAATAAGCATAAAAAATCAGGTTAGATATGGAATTTATTTGAAATTCCTAGATCAGATATCTGACTGTTTCAGTGCAATCTGAAATAAGAATCACAAACTTAAAAATAAACAATAATAAATTAATTAAGTTACCCACACTACGTTCTAAATACAATATAATATCATCATTATATTCTAACTACGGTACCATACACAAAAAAGTATAGCTCTGCCCAAATATAGTGTGTATAACATTATACACAAATTCACATACAACAAAAATATAATTGTAATGTCCCATCTCTTTTTTTTTTTTTTTTTTTAAAAAGAAGATCAAGCTTTTATTAAGCAATAAAATTAGTACAACTTAGTTCCTACAACCTATCTAAACACTGCATCATATAGGAAGTCAAGTATGTAGCTGAGACAATATATATAATTTTCTTAACAAGGTCCTTCCATATACAATTGATATTGGAAAAAATCTTTAAGTTCCTGGCAATCCAACACTCATAGATGCATACTACACTTAGTGTATGGGCTAAATGAATCTTCTTTTTTGAGACCCTTGTTCTTTGGGCAAGAGTTGCTATCAAATCCCCTTCAAACCAATAGCTGCATAAGCATACTTTAAGAGGTACTTCATTACTGGACAAGTAAATGGACGATGGGGTAGGGTTTCATTGGCATCACAAAAACAACAAATTTGATCCTCCACAATTGAATACTTTCTAAGAATATCTTTAGTAGGAAGCTTGTTATGAGCAGCAATCCAAAGAAGGAATTTATGTATAAGGCTAGCATTATTCATCCAGACAAATTTCCACAAATTCACTGGATTACCTTTATGCCTTAGATGGTCATAAGCTGCATTGATTTTATATGCCTATAAAGGAGTAAAAGTGTGAAACACATAATGGAGATTATCTCTTAACTTAAATAATTTCTTAATTATCCATGATGTAGTAGATGGAAGCTTAGCATTCCATATGACTCTCCCTTTATATAGAAGCTGTGAATCCACTTAACCCATAGATTGTTTTTCTCTTGGGCTATATGCCACAAGTGTTTTCCCATTGCTGCTGTGTTCCAAATTTGAAGATCTAGCATCCCCAGGCCACCCTCCTATTTTGGAAGACATATCGTGGACCATGCAATTAAAGCTCGTTTGGAAGGCCCGACTTTTCTTGTCCCCATAAAATTCCTACATAAACTTATAATCTTGAGGATGAGTTTTTTAGGAAGGATAAGAATCTGGCTCCAATACATCTTAATACCATTAATAACATATCTAAGCAGCTGCAACCTTCCTGCATATAATAGAAATCTTGTGGACCAATGTTGTATCCTACTAGTGATTTTCTCAACCAAAACCATCATTTGATATGATCTTAAATGAGCAGAAGAAAGAGGGATCCCTAGATATTTAAAAGGCATTGTACTTCAGGAAAAGAAAGGAATTTTGTAATTTTAAGCTTCTCCCTCTCTGGAACCCTTCCAAAATAAATGGAACTTTTCCTGGGGCTAATATATAGGCTTGATGCACTACTGAACTGATAGAACTAATTCATTAGTAAGGTGACTGAATTTAGATTACCCCTACAGAATAGTAACAGGTTATTAGCAAAGGAGAGATTAATGATGAAGGCTTGGATTTCATCTTGGTCCTCTTTAGTTGCTTCCTCCAATGTATCATAGAGACATACTCTAGTTGTCTCTCTCATGTTTAAATTGAGACCTTCAAGGAACCTTGCACAAGTGTGTTCCATCTTCTCTTGGATGTTACAAATCAATGCCAACTTCTCAAATTATCTGATATATTCTTCTACACTTATAAATCCTTGCTTGAGTGTGGTTAATTTGATGATGTTGCCTTGCTCATAATCTTATGGCACAAACTTTCTTTGAAGATTTAGGTTCTGTTTGGTTTGTAAAAAAATAAGAAGGAAAGGAAAATGAGATGGAAAGAAAAATGGAGGAAAGAAAATGGGATAAATTGATTTTCTTTTCCTTATTTGGTTGTTGGAAAATTTTTGTAGAAAATATGATTCTTGGAAAGTGTTTTTAGTGTTTGGTTTGTAGAAAAAAAGTTCTAAGGAAATTTGATTATTATTATTATTATTATTTAAATACTTTTATATATTTAATAAAAACTAAAGTGTTATATTGATACATAAAAAAATCCATAAAGTGTCTAAAAATAATAAAAACTCCATAAACTCAACAATAATTCTAATGTTTTTTAGAAGCATTCTAAAATATTACATAAATAACTTACAATGATCACAATTTTTTTTAAAAAAAAAATACAAAATATTCCATATTCTTTTCCATTTCAAACATGACACAACAAACATAGGCAAAAAAAAAACAGAATAACTCCATGATTACTATGCACTTGTTAGTTCTATAAAATATCAATAACCCATTATTTTATTTTATTTTATGTATATGCTTGGTACAAACCTTCTAACACTTAATAATAAACTATAGAACAAATAACACTACTTTCTAAAATTCATGCTTACGAAAACTTGTTATCATCAACTAAAAAAAAAGAAAAAAAACTTATTACACAATAAAATGTGTGCATCAAACAACCATAAATAAATTTGATTAAAAAAAATTAGTAGATGTTAGCCAACATAGCTGCACACTTTAAGTAAAGCTAAAATAACCAATGTTTGAGTTCCAAAATCAATCACATACCAATCAAAATGTGTAATATCCCATATTTTTTTAATTCAATTTTCTTAAGCTTAATGATTTTATTAACGTAATTTGATGAAAATGTTTAATTATTTTAATTTTGATTAGTTTTATGATTTTATCAACAGTTTCAAATTCATATTAAAATCTAGTTAATCGTTGTCATTGTGAATTATTCTAGATAAATTTGTTTATAACTATAATTTTTTTTTATATTCACATGATTTCAATTCCATTAAAAAATATATGTTTTCATTTTATCACGTGTTTTGAATTTTAATAATTTAAATTTATTTTTTTATTATATCTTCATCGTGTGATTACAACTTTATTTTAGAGTTATATTTTGTTAATTAAATAAATTATTTACTTTTGTAAGATCGATAAGATCTTGGAAAAATTTTAAATTAAAGATTTTCATAACTTATTTATGATCTTCTTTCATAAATTAATTTTCTTTTATTTTTTATTTTTTATTTTACTGATAACATTTTTCAAAAATTATTTAAATTAACTCAATTTCTTAGCATATGATATAAGTATTTTTTTAAGTAGTTTTAAATATTTTTTAAGGTCATATTATGTATTTATATAAATAATATAAACTGTTTTGTTCGTAGGTATTTTCTTCTGAAAGTTTTTTTTCAAATCCTTTGAATAGAGTTTATATTAATTTATATATATTTAGTTGTAAAATAATTTTTATTAAATGAATTTTAGATAAAGTTATTTATTAATATTTTCAGATATTTTATATTCTTTTGTGTGTGTGTGAAGAAAAGAAAAAAAAACTGCTGCTATGTGCTAGTTGTTGCGGGCCTCATTTTTTTCTTCTTCACTTCTCTCTCTTCCTTTGCCATTTCTTTTCTGCAACCTTTTCCCGACCTCCCTTCCCTTTGACCATCAACCTAGAATGCCCTGTCGAACCACCGCCACAACATTACCGCTCCAGCCTCGTCACCAACCAGGAACTGTCGAACCACCGGAAATGAGTTGTGTCGCGAGTTACAACAGTAGCAGTGACAGGCTTGCGAACAGGGGAGCAACCTCGACCCAACACCGGCAGCTCCGCCTCCATCTCCCTTTGTTGTCGTAGACCACCACCGGAGCCTCGCTAGCAGCAACGGACCACCGGCAACAACGGGTGAGCTGAATGAATGGTGTTGAAGGAAGGGGAGTTGAGGAGGATGGTATCGGGCAATCTTCCGAAAATTTTTCCTCGATGGTTACTTATTTTCCATATGTTTTGGCGAGGAAAGGGATGTAATACAACTTTCCCTAATTTTTTCCTTCTTACTTTCTTTCTCTATAATTTTTCTGATAACCAAATACTGAAAAATCAGTTTCCTTCTAATTTTCTTTTCTTTCCTCACTTTTTTCCTTAAACCAAATGGAGCCTTAACACCCCTAAATTTTGAACAAAAAAAATTCTCTTTGAATATAATGCAGAAGCATTGTTTAAACAAAAGTATGGGATTTTACCACAACACCAGCTAAGAAAAAGGGTTGATAATAACCTAACTCATGCTTGATGCAAGGTAAAATAAAATAATGGACAAGAGAATGCATGTTATAATAATATGATGATGATAATGATAAGGATGAGAATAGCATAGATAATAGAGAGAGAGAGAGAGATACAAAATCTAAATACAAGAACTAAAGACAATAGTTTAAATAACCAAAAAGAAAAAAAACATCCCAACACGTTGGGTAAAATACATCTAGCCAGTTAGTCTAACTCTTAACCAATAAAAATATAACTCTTGATCCCCAAATAATGGTTATCTCCTAGCTCATATCATCATCCTCAACTTACTCTAGCTTAGAATCATTACCATGTAAATTATCATTTACTCACCAAAAAAAAATTCAGATAATCACAGTGACCACATAAATATTCTACCAATAGGTTAAAGTAATGGTAAAATAAACTACCTAAAAATAACCTATACATTGAGGTCATATGATAACATGATATGTTATATGCTTAGGAAAATAATACATAAGATCATGGATAATATATATATATGTCATGGCAAAGGGTTCACATATCCATACATGCACGAGTTTCCATATCAAGTCATATAAAAGTAGAATATATAATGTTAATATTCTATGATAAGACTAACATAGGATTGTCTCACCCACCACCACATAACACTATTTCCAAAGGGATTTTCTCAATGATCTTCCTTATTTACCACACTTGGTCTCCCAAGAGAGGAGGTATACACTAAATTTTGGATCTCCCTTACCCAAAGTACATTTTCATGGAATCAAACCATTATTTATATCAAAGACTAGGACAAATGTAGCACTATAACTCCCACCACTATTTCACTCTAGTGCCAAGGGGCTTTTCTCAATGATCTTCAATGTCTACCACACTTGGTCTCATAAGTTTCATGGCATATGTTCAATTTTAGGTCTACCTTAACCACCATACTAACACTAGTGCTGAGGGATTTTTCTCATAGACCTTCAACATCCCCCACGCTTGGTCTCCAAGGCTAAAGGGCATAAAAGATAATTAAATCTTAAGTACGCATATTAGGAAAGCCTTTAAGATTCCATTATTTGATTCTAAAGATTAAACCAATTCGGCATTTTAAAAGTTAACACCAAACACCAACCAAGCGTACAAGCCACCAAATTTGGTGTTTAAAGACAACATAAAACTCAACGATACAAGGCACCACAATATAAAAATTTTAATCCACATTAAATTAAGATTAATTATGGTTTAAATCATGATTAAAATGCAGTAATTACATTAAAAATTAAAGATAGAATTCCCAAAGAAATATCATCAAATAACAAATAAGCATGGCAAACTAAAGAGAAACTAGCAGATCGGTTTATCAGAGCAGTTAACTGGTTTAGTCATACCAAACCCAAGGCAAAATAAAACACATCAAAATCAATCGATAGCTTGATCCAACTAATTGATTAATCGTAGAAACTAGTCGATGGGTTTGGCCAAATCAATTGATGTGTCTAAGTAGAGGCCAAAACCACTCTAGTCACAAAAGAAGTAATTGATGGGTTAGGAAAATCAATCAACTATTTACGGAGACTAATTGACTAGCTCATCAAATACTAGACTATTAATATGACCAGTCGATCAATGATAGCAAGCCAGTAAGTTGGTTAGGGTTAAACAATGATAGTCGCATAAAACACACTTAATCAAAATAACCAATCTTTTCCAAATTAATCTTGTCATACTATTTTCTTGTAGAAAATATAAAAAGACATATTCCACATATCAACTCACATGAAACATGATAGAAATTGATGCTTAAAAAATTCATGCTAAAATTTACCAAACTCATGCATAATATCAAAATACTCATAACATGCTTATAACTTTTGAGGTAAAAACGTTACCACATACTTGAATCCAAGAACTTAATTAACACGTGTACATCACAAAAACATACCAAGAAAATAAAACCACAACAAACAACACACGACCTCATTCATATTAGAGATAAGAATGGCTCACCTCTAAGAAATTCTTCAAGCATAATAATACTTCTAACTTTATGGTTTTCTACCAATTTCTTAAGAGAATCAAGAATTAAAACAATTAAAACCCCTTTTTTAAAACTCCACTAAAAATTAAAAATTAGAAGAAGAAGATCATAAGTATATCTTTCATAACCAAAATCAAGGAGAGAAAACCAAGATCTTCAATCCTTTCTTGAAACAAGAATCCTTCCTTACTTAAGAAAAATAAGGCATAACTAAGATAAGACTAGGAGAATAAAGAAGGGGAAAGGATCCAACCTAGGATGGAAAACAAGAGGCAACCTCTAAATTTTTTCCAAGTAGAGAAGGAAAAGGGGGAAAAGTGAGGACATTCCAACAATAATTAAATTTTGATCCAAGGTAAGGGAGAAAAAGAGAACGTGTTGAGAACCAAGGTGCAAATGAATTGGGAGGGAGGTTCCTCAATCATCCTTATGCTCAAAAAATCAAGGGAAGGAGAGAGAAGATAGTTAACTTATATTGAGTGTGGGGTACCAACGTGTAAGAAGGTGAATGATGAGAGTGAGGGAGATAAAGTGAAATTGGATGGATGAAAGGGAGTAGACAAGTCACAGGGAAGGGTGGAGCTTGACTTACACACATCCATGGTTGTCAGAGGAGAGAGGAAAGTTAAGGAGAGTGAGAGATGGTGAGAAATACCTCAAAAGTGCTTTCAAAAATTTTTAGCTAAATAAATTCATAGAATAATCCAAATAAAATAAAATAAACCTAAAGCATAAAAATATGTTTATTAGCACAAATAGATTCTAATTAGAAGTTTTCATAAATTTTAGAAAGATATTTAAACCAAATATAAAAAAAATATGTGAAATCATAGGATAAATAGTCAATTAGTTTAGGCAAACCAATATGCTAGTTTATCATGGAATAAAAGTGCTAGTTTTTTCGCATACCAGTCGTTCGATTTAGGCAACCAATTAACTAGTATGCTTAAAATTCATATTATTATTAAAAATTAAATCCTTTTTCAAAACCAAAATTAATTTATTTTACATTAACATAACTCTAAACATATTTTAAAGGATTTTGGGACAAGGTATTACAGAAGGTTCTTTTTCAACTTCTCCCATGATTTGATCTTAGTATTTCCTTCTCTCTCCCTTCCCGTATTTAAAATTTTGAATCATGCTCTAGAAGACTTCTTAATTCTTGAAACCACCAATTTGCCTTTTCTTTCATCATCTAGCTCTTTAAACTCATAAATTGACTCCTTGGTTTATGTTCAATCTAAATAGGCCTTAGGATCTATACTTACTTCAAAATAAAAAAAGATAAAATATAATTAGTTTCTCTAAATCATCATAGAGCCATCTTGAATTTGAATCACCCCCTAATTGTTGTTAATAATCTCCTCATCTTCACTATCCATTCAGTTAGCCATGTATGGTGTTGTAGGTTGTCTCCTCTATCATAGCCTCCTTCGCATATCTACTCATATTTGATTTTATGTCTCCGTATTATTAAATAATCCTTCTTCAATTCTATACAATCTCTCTTGTTCCCTTTTATCTTGTATAGCATGTTGAGACATAAGTAGGTAAATTTAATTCACCGAAGCTTCATGCTTGTCATTTCCACCCATATTTGGATTTTGTTTGGACATGGATAGATTAGACAAACAAAATCATGGCCTCTCCATCAATGATGAAAAAAATAAAAGTTTTAGAGGATTTATGATAAATTCTTGATGAATTATTAGTAGAAGAGGTTGAATTCTTGAAGAAAAATCAATTTTGTTATGCTTTACTCTTATGGCGTGTGATAATGGATAGTTAACATAGGCTTTGATACCACTTTTGATGAGGATTAGAATCAAAAAACACCAAAAAGAAAGTAATTAACACATTCCACATAATAATTAAATTAAAATAAGAAAAAGAATAAATTAAATTGAGGGTTAGTATTTCTGTTTTAGGAATTAGGGTTTATAACACGAGTTTATGGAGCTATTAATGATGGTTTTATGGTTAATAATTGGGGTTAAGTAATGTATGGTTAGGGTTAAAACTAATGGGTTAGTAATTGAATAAAAAAAGCTACATGGAAGAGGGTTAGGGTAAGAGTTTCAAGAGATTGAAGATGGATATGTGTGTCTATATGTAAGGATGATTTGTGGATTTAATAGTATGGGGATTGAATATGACCAATTGAACACAAAAAAAAAATCACTCAAATCACACAAAAATTTAGTACAAAAATTGATTATGAATTACCCAAAAATCACAATCAAAAAAGAACTCACAAAGATATTTAGCTCGAAGAATTAAACTTAACTTGGTTGTATTCAGTTCAGATCAACATGTACATGGGCCATGATTTATGATTGAAACGTAAATAATTTGGTCAAGCTGGCTAAATAATGTAGTGAAGGAGTGATGCATAGAGAGTTAAAATACATAGAAGAACAAGTTAGGGTAATTTTTATTAAAGAATACGTTTTTATAAATTTTCAATAAAGAGCAAATTTTTTTTGATATTTTAAATTTCAAAAACTCATTAAAAAATTAGTTTTATATGTGTATACAAAAAAATTGAAATAATTGAATACATAATACAATGATTAAAATTGTTTCAAATATATAAAATTATTATGATGATGTAGATTTTGAAAAAAAAATGTAGAAAAACAAAATTTTTGAAAAGAGGTCCATAGATTATAAATAATAAATTCCTAATATTCTTTAAAACAATTCTAGATTTTTATAATATGACTAGCTACACACTTCATAAGCATATTTCTATAAAATTAAAGATTTTCATCAAATTCAAAAATGCATTTAATTTTCAAAAAAAAATATAAAAGTTTCAACTTGTTATTAAAAAATTCTAGAATAATAAAAGTTTCAAAAAATTTTGAAGATATAATAATAATAATAATAATAATAATAATAACAACAACAACAACAACAATAATTTCAATTTAAAATAATGTTAATATTTTATTAAACAATGATTCTTTAATTGTTAGAATTTATCACCATAAAAATTTATAGATATCATTAGAATGATTGAAATATATATTTTTGTTTGAATTTTTTAAAAGAAAAAGGATTTTGTGGGAAATGTTTGAAAGTTATCCAAAAATTACAAACTTTTGGAATTTTAATAATTCTTTGATTCTTCAAATAACATTTAACTTTAAAATAAATAAAAAATAACTTTTGGTAAATATAAAACTTTTGAAATAAATTGGATTCTTAAGAATTTTGGCAAATACACATTTTTAATTATTTTTAAAAAAGTTGTGGATTTTTTTAAATATCAATAATTTTATATTGTGTATAAAATGTTGGAACCTTTGTAAAATTTGATAACTTTGAAGACATTTTCAAAAATTATTTTGAAATTTTCAAAATTCATTATATGTTTAAAGTTTGAAAGTTCTAAGATAATTTAAAAAATATAGAATTAGTATTTTTCAATAATACATTACACAAATGTTTTTACATGGTGTCATCTAAATTTTATACTAATGCATATAAAAATCAAGGTGCATATATTGATGAATAATCCTAATTTGTTTCATTTTAAACTTTTGTATATGAATTAATACATTACACAAATGTTTTTACATGGTGTCATCTAAATTTTATACTAATGCATATAAAAATCAAGGTGCATATATTGATGAATAATCCTAATTTGTTTCATTTTAAACTTTTGTATTTGAATTTTGGATATGAGGGGGAAATAGTAATCAATGATACTTGTGATAACTGATATAATGTAGAATAATATTGTTTTTTTAGATCGATAAGAGGGCTTGTAAAGGTAAGTACAAATTATCATATAGGTGATGACATCATTAAGGTATTACAATACCGAGAGAAAGGTGGTATAATATTGAGAAAGGGAGGAGAGGCATTCGAACCTAGAACCTCTGATACCCAAGAATTAGTAGTTACCACTAGACCAAATATCATCTGGTATAATATTATATACATTGTAATCTATTCTGATGATATTTAATCATGATAGTATGTAATTAATAAAATTAAAGGTAGAGATGTATAAGGTTTATTTTTTGACATGGGACATAGATGGGGAAAGAGAAATAGAGGAAGGGTAACACTTGTGTGCTCAATGAGAATAAACCTCGAGGCATCAAGGGCGAGTTGTGGAATGATAGTCACTAATTTATAGGTCTCTTCCTAATTTGTATTAATTAATTAAGAAAATAATAAATTGTGATAATTATGATGAATATTTTTAAGGAATAGTAAAATTTTATGAAATTAGAAATCTACTTTTGTTAATATACATTTAAGATAATCGTAACTATTTATACACATGTACACTTATCTTCATTGATTACACACGTACACTCATTTCAAAGATTCAAGTTTAAAATGTTAATTTTTTTAATGAACGTTTTCTAATAAATAAAATATATATAAAACCAATAAGTTAAATGATATTTAAGTTGCTATAAATTATAAGTTTATTTAAAATAATCCTTGTAAGGTTTTTTTGTTCAAGTAGTTCATTGCATATTAATTTCTCCTAAAATCATCCTTTTGACATGTCAAACAATATTAACTTCACCATGCATTGTCTTATTTATTTATTTTTTCTCCTTTGTGGATCAAACTCTTTGTGGTTTTAAACAAGTGAAGATTGTATAAAATAAATAAATAAATAAATAAGAAGTATATGTTGTAGGATTTTATTTGAAATGTTCATTTAAGGATAGAAATAGAGCTATCCTTAAATTTAACTAGTTAGAGAAACCCTTTAAAAATGATCTAGAGTAACATTTTAAGAAGAAGAAGAAAAATATCCTAGGGGCACCAAAATCACATTTCACTTCCAATTTTTTTATCTTAACTTATTAAATAAATGCATTTGAATATATTTTTTCCAATGTATAATTATAATGAGTATGAATATTGGTGCAATGTACAAGATTCTAATAATAGATTAATATAATCCATATATAAATCTGACAAGATCGAGTGCTAATTTATCAAGATTAATCTATAATATATTGTGGAAGCGTACTTAAATCCATAACGAAGAAATTATCGATGGAATCGGGATAAGGTCAGTACTGCAGTCTTCTGAGTCGAGCACAAGCTTTTCGGTCTCTATTGACTGATGGAAATTGAATAGGACGAAGTGTGTGTGACCCAGGGACAATGACCCTATAAATAGACAATAGACATATTGTCTATTGGATTAGTCTAGTTTGGTCCATCAACAAACTAAAATACCCAATGTCTCTACACATACAAGCCTACATCTAATTAGATACATTAAGCGCAATAAGTTATACGTAAATATGATCACTTATATACAGACTTAATATATATATGACAACCCACAATTCTTATAGTTCACATATATGCCCAATACGTTGGATAAAAACCTAACAATCTCCCACTTGGGCTATATGTGTGACCTTATAACCACAATTATAAATTAACTGAATGAGCTCAATATTGTTGTCATAATAAAATGTATCTATAACCAATCCAGTCCATTAGTCTCACCAACATGGGTTCAAAGCGGCTTTTGTCACATTTATTCGCAAGTAATCCTTCAATAGTCACATATACATATATAACTAAACAACATAGATCAAGATGTGGATGTGCAGCATAAAAATTTCATGTAATGTAATCTTTGACATGCCTATTCCTAACTGGTCCACCTTAAAACTTTAGTGAGATCAAATCACAAACAAAGATAGAAAAGAAATAAACTGAAACTTTATTACTGCAAAAAACATATGGTCAAAAATGTCCATAAGCCAAAACAAAGTGTCCATACATAGAGCAAACAAAGTGAGAGACTCCCACTAAAACTAAACATTATCAACTAATATAACATCCATATGAGCAACATGCTCAAGGAATTGTTTGGGTGGTAAAGCCTTAGTGAGTGGATCCGCTATCATGGAGTCTATATTAATATGCTCTATAGACAATTCTCCTTTCTATACTTTCTATTTAACAACCAAGTATTTGATATCAATATTTTTGATTTCTTAGAACTTAGGTTGTTATTAGAATATTGAACTGTGGCCTTATTTTCACACAACATCTTGAGCGGTCTCTCCATATCATCAACTATACACAACCTTGTGATAAAATTTCGCAGCCATATACCTCAAGTAAAAGCCATATAACATACTACGAATTCTTCTGCCATAGTGGAAGAGGCCACAACTATTTGCTTAGCACTCTTCCAAGAAACAACACCTCCAGCCATCAGAAAAACAAAACCTGATGTAGACTTCATGCTATCTTGGCATCTAGTAAAATCAGAGTCAGAATATCTTATGATCTCAAGCTTGTCTGAACTTCGATATGTGAGCATGTAATCTTTTTTTTTTGTAAATACTGCATGACTTGTTTGGCTGGTGTCCAATTGTCGAGTCCTAGATTCCTCTAATATCTTCCTAGCATCCCAGTAATGTATGCAATATCCGAGCGCGTACACACTTCAACATGCATTAGAGTTCACATTGCTAAATCTTAGGGAACATTTTACATTTACTTTTGTTCAAAGTCATTTTTAGGGCACTAACTAAGACTAAATTTTTCTCTTTTAGCAACAGGGGTATTTTCTAGTTTACAATTCTACATGGCATACCCCTTAAGAACCCTTTCGACATAAGCCTTTTGTGACAACCCTAGGATACCTCGAGAACGATCCTGATGTATCTCTATGCCCAATACAAAAGAAGCATTACCAAGATATTTCATCTCAAAACTCTTAGCTAGAAATTTCTTGGTTTCATGCAACAAACTTATGTCATTGCATGCCAATAGTATATCATCAACATAAAGGACCAGAAAAATATATTTACTCCCACAGAACTTATGATATGCACATTCATCTACCAAATTCATATCAAAACCAAAAGAGGTGATAAATTGATAAAATTAAAAATACCACTGTCGAGATGCTTGCTTGAGCCCATAGATGGATTTCTTAAGTTTGCAAATCATATTCTTTAGGTCTCCTGACACAAAGTTTTTTGGTTGCACCATATAGATCATTTTCTCAATGTCACCATTAAGAAAAGAAGTCTTAACATTCATCTAATGTAACTCAAGATGAAAATGTGTCACTAATTCCATGATCACCCTAAAGGAATCTTTAGAAGAGACCAGAGAAAATGATTCTTTAAAATCGTCCCCTTCCTTTTGTATAAATCCCTTGGCAACAATATGTGCCTTATATCTCTCCACATTGCCCTTTGAATCCCTTTTGGTCTTAAATATCCATTTGCAACCAATGGGTTTCTTTCCTTCCGAAAATGGGACAAGATCCCATACATCATTGTCCATCATGGTCTTTATTTCCTCATTCATGGCATCAATCCACTTTTGAGAATTGGAACTCTCTATAGCATGACGGAAGCTAATTGGATCATCTTCTATCATCCCAATGCCTAACTCATGTTCTAGGGGAAATACAATGTAATCATATGGAATACCACTTCTCCTTTCTCTAGTGGATTTCCTTGGCTCTTGAGGTTGTTGAGCTTTTTCTTGTGGACCAATCACCTCATTCTCAATAGGTGGTTGTTCGACATTATCTTGTAGAGGCTCTTGATTTTCATCCTGATCAATGGCAGGTGCAGAGACAATAATAGGAATTGTAATCGATTCCTCCTCAAAAAAATGTCTTTAATCTTATTTCTCCCCATAAGCTCAATATCCTCAAAGAACATGACAGTTCCTGTCTCAAAAATAGACCTAAGTGTGGGATTATAGAACTTATAGCCCCTTGATCGCGCAGAGTAACCAATAAAATAGCTACCGATTGTTTTGGAATCCAATGTCCTTTCATGTAGCCTATATGGACTAGCCTCAACTGGACATCCCCAAATACGAAAAATGCTTTAGATTAGGTTTTTTGCCTGTCCAAAGTTCATAAGGTATTTCAATAGCTGCTTTAGTTGGTACTCTATTTAGAATATAATCTGTTGTCTTTAGTGCTTCCCACTAGAGTGACTCTAGTAAGATAGAATGACTAACCATTCTTCTTACCATATTCTTAAAAGTTTGGTTTCGTTTTTCAGATACACCATTCATGCTAGGAAAACCTAGTATGGTGTATTGTAGAACGATTCTACACTCCTCTAGAGATCTAGAAAAGGTCTTGGACATTATTCACCTAAACCGTTATATCTACCATAGTATTCACCACCACAGTCAGATCTAATGTACTTGATTCTTTTGTTAAGTTGGTTATCAACTTCAAGTTTAAAAGATGTGAACACACCCAACAACTGTGATTTTCATGAATGAGATATAAGTAGCCATAACGTGAGTAATTGTCTATAAATAATATAAAATACTATTGACAATTCCAAGAAGCCGTAGGGAACGGTCCAAAAATATCCATGTGAATCAATTCTAAGACGTCTGAAGATCTATTTGCACCTGTTCTCTTTATTTTGGTATGTTTTCCCTTAACACATTCAACGCAATTGTTTAAATCTGTAAAGTCAAGAGAAACTTAAATACCATCAGACACAAGCCTCTCAATTCTTCCTTTTGAGATATGACCTAAGCACTTATGTCCTAATAACGTTGAATTATCTTTGTTTAATTTGCATTTAGTATCCAGTAATTCTATGTGCAAGGTTTTATGATACAAAGTTATGACATCGAATAAATATAGGTTATCATATGCACACAATGAACCAACACCAGTAATATTTGAATTTAATGAAATGTTAAATTTATTATTTCCGAATGAACAATAATAGCCAGATTTGTCCAATAAGGAAATAGAAACCAAAATCCGTCTAAAAAATGATACTACAAAAGTGTCTTTCAAATCCAAATAATGACCCAATTCTAACAATAACCTAAAAGTGCCAATCACTTCAACCATAGATGCCTTACCATCTCCTACATAGATGTGTCTTTCACCATCATTTGGCTTTCTACAGCTCAAGAAACCCTACATAGAAACACTTATGTGAGTCGTAGCACCAGAATCTAGCCACCAAGTGTTTCTAGGTATTGAAGCTAAATTAAGCTTAGAACAGACCAAAGTAAGGATTGTACCTTTATTCATACGCCATGCATGATATTTTTAGCAGTCCTTCTTAACATGTCCACTTTTTTTACAAAATAAGCAACTATCTTTTTCCTTATGCTGTTTCTTTTAGACTGGACCCTTAGGAGCAGCTTCATTCTTTTTCTTCATAACTTGACTTTTAGGGGTAAATATTAGATAAGCACTTTTAATCTTGTCTTGCTTCAATCCCTCTTCCACTTGCACACAATATAAAATGAGCTCATTAATAGTCAATCTCTCCTTTTGGCAGTTATAACTGACCTTAAATTGACTGAACTGTATAGGAAGAGAAATCAATACTAAATACACAAGTAAGTCATCTGACAAGGACTGAACTGTACAGGAAGAGAAATCAATACTTAATACACAAGTAAGTCATCTGACAATTCGATCTTTAGTTCCTTTAGTTTTGAAGCAATGTTAGACATCTCCATGATGTACTCCCTTATATTTTATTTACCTTTATACTTTAATAAAATCAAGTACTGCAAAAGAGTGCTTGTTTTAGCCTACAAAACATTTTTCAATTTCGATAAGGAAATATTTAACATCGGTGATCTCATCAAAGAATCCCCTACTAAAATCCTCTAGAATGTTGTGCTTGATGATCATAAGACCCATGCGATTAGAGCGATCCACTTCTCAAACTTCCTTTTTTCATCAGATGAACTTTCGACTATCATATTAGTGGGTTTCGCTAACCAAAAGGAATGGTCTACATCCATGTAGCCAAGGATAAGTAAAACATTGTCCTTCCATTCCTTAAAATTATTCTTGTTCAACATAGGAATGGAATTCAAGTTGGAAAATATAGTAATAACAGACATAATTGTACAGAAAATATAATAACAACATAAATATACATACTCATTGAAAAATTCATAATAAACAATCAATAAATTTAAATAATGGCAATCTCATCACAAGAATCCGGTGTAACATTAATATCAAGTCTTTGGACAGTGATATTAACTACAAGTGGAGTTCTTGTTATAACGATCAAATAGTAATAATAAAGTCCGTTAGGTAATGAGATCATCTTTGGATTAACTCATTATCCACATGGCATCCAAATAATTATCACATACTTATCACCACACACACACACACATATATATAATTCTGTGAAATATGTGTCTTCCTTTGAGCCGACAAAATATTTGCATGAATGAATATATATACATAAACATCCAATAATTTCAATAAACTAATCTTCACAAAAGAGGTCACTTTGGCGATAAATTGTGTCAATTAGTCTATCTAATAATATTAGAACACCAAATTTTAAATAAAGTGATCCCTCAATTTTATTCAAAATTTTTGAACCTATAAAATAGGGACTAACTTTATTTAGATTTACTATCAATAAAAATATATTAAATCTAACCTTATTAACATTTCAATAAAATTAATGCCAAATAACACACATAAAAGGCTCACATAATAATTTATTAGATAATAATAAATTAAATATCTAATTAAAGTAATTAGGCTAATTATATTAAATTAAAATTATTATTTCATTAATTTTTTTTGTTTTAAATACTTTATTTACATTAGTATGTATTGTGTAGCAGTCAGATACTTTATTTACTTTAATTATGCGGCAGTCAGATAAAACACGCATAGTTCCAAGGCTATGCTTTAGACGATGCAATAATTCAATTACTCTAAGAATAATTAAATTAGTTCAATTAATTTGACACTCTCACTAATTTTCATATAAAAAATCATAAATTTTAATAACAAACTTTGACCATAAATATTTTTTAATATAAATTTATTAAAAAATATAAGAAAATAAAATTGTGAAATTATTTTTAATAGGAATATAACTACGTTTTTATATCATAGTAAATTATATTTTAAGATAAATAAATAGTCAAAATTTATCTTTAAAAAATGAATAATTTTCTTTTAAAAAAGACGATCAATAGTACGTAGTAGTTAAATCAAAACCACGTACATGTTCTGCATTTAACTTGTACCATTTTTGGGCAGGAATTTGGTGTCTTGGTTTAGAAAACATGTGTCCACTTTTATATAATTCATATTTTTTAAAAATATTTTTGCTACTTTTTGAGACTAAATTATAATTAATAATATTTTTTAATATATGTTAATAAAAAATATAAAAAAATATTGTTATAAAAATATTTTTAATATGAATATAATCATTGTATTTTTACAACATAATATATTATATTTTAATAAAAAAATTAATAGTCAAATATTATCCTCAAAATACATTACAAAAGTCTTTTTAATACAAAAATAGTAACTAATATGGAGTATATGTTATAAATAGATTATAGATGTGGACTAAGAAATGCATAAATAAGGTCTAGCATCTATGCTTTCGAGGGCGTGGTAACTACGGAAGACAACACCAAAAGATGATAGGTAGAGTTATTGTTATAATAAGTTGATAACTACCTATTTTCAAAACTTTAATTTAGATTATTGAAGAGGAAATATGTTATTTCATACAATACAAGTCTTGATTAGTACCTTGATTTGTTTTAATAAAATAATATTAAATATATAATTTTTATTATTATAAAATGATAATAATAATAATATCCATTGATTCATTTAACAAAATATTTGAGTCATGTGGATTGATGGATTCATCTAGGTCGGTGGTCGACCGACCAACCTTCTTGCCTTCAGAAGTTTTGTTTTCTAGCTTCCAATGTTTTATAAAACTCTTAAAAAAATTATAAGTTTGTGTTTGAAATGTTATTTTGAGGGTTTTCTTTAGTTTTCTTAAGTTTTGGAATTATTTAGGTATTTTTTTCTAATAAATACCTATTAAATTAGATTTTCCTCTAAAAATTGCATGTAGACTAATTGAAAAAAAAATTAGGAGCCCTTAGACCTTGTTTAACACTCATGACATCATATCTCGACCCCCTATGACCGGTCCTCTTGATTTATGCTCTTCCATTAGGGTTTTAACAATACATGTCTACCTTTTGATCTAAACCCTTGAAAAATCAACAACAAGCTATCATGATCCCTTAGCTTGTTAGTATACTCAAGTGGATGAGCTTATATCTCCCTCTCTCACTGTTTACTCCTTATGTGTTTGGTGAACATGATTGTTATTTTGATTTTTAAGTATTAACTCTTTCCTTTCTCCCTTCAATTTTCCTTTCATCCAAAATATTTCAAAGTGTGTGTTCTCTCCTCTTTCCTTTTGCCCTTACTTGAGTCGAGCTTCCTACTACTACTACTACTACTCATTTTCTTCTCTTAATCTTACTTCTAATTCGTTTGGTATAGTCCCCTTTTACTTTTTTTAAGTAAAAGGTAATTAAATTTAATGATAATTGAAGGAATTCCTTATTCTACCCTTTCTTATTTCATCCATTTGAAGAAAATGTGATTTTATGCTCTTTCTTAACTTCTTTATGTACTTTTTTAAGTGTGCATGGTGTTTAAAAAATTCGTACTAGATTTAACTTCTATTTAAAAAGATAATCAAGATTCTTAAGATGTGGATTAAACTAGCTAGAGCCCTTCCTTATTTCTTTGTATTTTTAACTCTGAATTTAGGTGACTCCAAAACACTTAGAAGATGAGATTTTGGTGTTATCATGAATATTTTCATAGTATCTTTAAATTGAAAGTATGTATTTGAGTTTGAATACATAGCATGTAAATAAGTTGTTTTGTCAAAATATGTGTAAGAGCATATATTATGTCTAGTATAAAGTGTTAAGTGATCATGTGAGGTTTTCTATTTTAACATGATAGCATGTATTATATGCATTTTAGGATATTATAGTGATATACTCATGTATGACATTAAATGTATGAAAATAGTTTACTTTGAGAAGTGTAAGGCTCTTAGCCTATAGGCCTTGTTTGGTGTTTGAGTTTTCTTTTGCTTGTTTTGAGTGTTATATTGTGTTCATTGCCTGCTATATTAAAGTTTCATATATTATTTGGTAAGATTTGAAAATGTGTAGAGTTTGTCAAAGCTTATATCGCTCTAGAGGGGGTAAAAAGAGTATTTAACAAAAATAATGCTTAACTAAAATTTTACATAATGACTTATAGTGGCACAAGCACCTCAATGCACCTCTACATCCGCTACCAAACGGTAATCCATGTTGAATTTTAAGTCTCCATTTATTGTATGTTGATGATAATCACTCTTCTAGGTTTATAAGGCTACAATCTCAATGACCTCTTAAAAGTTTATTTACACCTTATCCTAGTTATTCTCTCTTAGGTTTATGAGTCTACAAATTAAATGACCCCTTTCGAGAATGCTAGATACACATAACCTCTTTGACAATGTGTTTTGAAGGGTGTTGTTGTGTTTACAAATGATTCCTCAAAATTACATAAATGATAATGTAAAATAAGTTATGAAGAAGGTAAACAAGCGAGATTTACAAGTATTACAACTATAAGATCAATCTAACTAGAAATGAAGAATAAATTGAGCACTAAAGAAGTATAATTTAGAGTTGAAAGTGTATAATAAAATAACTCTTTGATTTTTTTTAAAGATATGAAAAATATGATTTTAGAATAATTATGCTAGCTTCATCAATTTTCATAAAAGTATAATAACTCTTATATATAGTGCTAATAAGATGAGAGAAATCAAAACATGTCATTTAGAGTCATTGGGTGTAAAAGTACTCCAATAGTTAAATTCCAATGGATAGAAGATATATCTAGTGACCAAATTAGTCAATCAATTTATCTAACTAGACTATGCATTGAAGTCAAAGTTAAAAGACATTATTTTGAAAAGTAAACTAATATATTGGTATTCAAACCAATCAATTGGTTTGGCATATCAGTCGATTGGTTTGGCTAACCAGCTGATGTGTTGAAGCCAAGGATAAAACACATATTTTTTTTTTGGAAAGTAAACTACTCAATTAATTTTTAAGCCAATTAATTAGTGGAACACTTTTTAGCATTGCAAACCTTTACAAAAAGAAAATATAAAACTTGAGATACAAAGCTCAGAATTGAGTGTCGTCTTCTTTCCTTAAAAGAAGACATATTAAGATTCCAAAGAGGTATTGCTAACCAAAAAATAATGTCTATAGATTTTATGTTAAATTTTGCAAGTTAGCTTAAAAGTGAAAAGGCTTAAGAGAGAAATGAATTTGAACATTCTTTTGACTAAATACTTATAAAAAATTATACATGAAATCATTTTATAGGCCTTTCAAAAGTATTTTTTTAATAGGATCATAAATATTAAATCATTGAAAAAAATAAATGCTCAACAAATCAACATATTAAAAGAAAAACCTAAGACTTAGAGATATCACCAAAGACTTGAAATCGTTATTTATCTTCCTTGTTCATCTTTGATTTCTACTCAAGATATGATTTACAAACATCATCTCTCCAGCACTCCTTGACATAGTTAAGTGTTGAATACTTAATTTTTTTATGATATTCATACACAATTAACAAGATAAGCCATATTCATCATTAAGTTGGTTATCATCAAAACAAATGTTGAGTGACCTATGAGGTCAATAGTTTGAAATTCATGATAAAATCATTATTAAGCATAAAGATATTTTTTTCATTTTAAATGATTTTTGGATTTTTTTTTTCCCAAAAAATATGTCATCAATATGTATTATTATGTTAAGTATGAAAATAAAACATGAAATGGGGGTGTATAAGTAAAGAGTTATGTAAAAACTTTTAGGCCATAAGATGGTAGAAATTAAAGGCTACAATTAGATATGGATGTAAGAGAAATATATAGGAACGGTGGAAAATGAAAAATAGGGGTGGGTTTTAGTTGAAAAGATTTATATACTATACACAAACTCATCTAATTTCTCATACTTTTTTCTCATTTAACACCGTAAAAGTCCCATACACTCTACTATAGGCATTTTAGTGATAGGTATTTTATTTAATCATTGAATTTTTATTAAGTTTTTCTTCATTTTAAATGATTATGTTATTTAAAAGTTAACCTTTTAGAGTGACCATAAGAAACTTATATCACTTCCCAAAAAATTGTCAAATATTATACAATACAAAATAAAAATATTATGTAAATTATCATTCAAATATGATATAATACCAAATCTAGTTATTTGCTCCAAAACAATGCCATATATGTTCAAATAAATCTATTTTAAGTTGTTGATGGACTAAATGGTCACATATTTTAGTAAATTTTTGAATATAAGAATCAATGTTGATTATCAAACCATAATTAACCAGAGGCTAGGAATAATTATTGTTTGCATTATCAAATTTATCTATATCATAATTACCTGTTTACCCTAACTCTTAGACCTATAAACTTATTCTGAGAATGGGGATCTCTTTCCAAGGACTCCACTTATCCTTGCCATTGATATACATGGTGAACTACTCTATTCTTCACATAGTCATCTACAAATGTAGTATCGGTATGACTTTCTCATACTAAGCAAATACCTCACAAGAGTTAGCATGCTCACATTACACATAATTATGCCACAAGCCAAAAATATGATCAAAGCACAAAGCACATGCTATATCAACATACAATAATCATGGGATAATGTAAAAAACATCAAAGTCTCATGCTCAGCAATAAATTATACTCAATAATGTCACCTCATCTCAAAGTACATAGTAGCCATACCAAAATCCATGATCATAATTAACTAATCAAATCATCTCTAAATACCAAAGTAGGGCATCGAGGAGAGTAACAAAAAGAACCATCAAACCAAGTAGTGTATAGTGGCAACTTCTAAACCACAACCAAAAAAATCCATTTCATTCATATTCTTACACAACAATACCTTTCATTTTTAATTACTTGAGAGAGGGATACAATCAAGCTAGGGAAACTAAGGTACATCCGGTCATACTAGTGCCTAAAGGCAACAAAATATCTTTACACTATGAATGAAGGACACTATGATACACTCGGTTATATTATTACACATAGGCAAAATAATATTCTCTAACCTCAATCACCTAATCCTAAATTATCAATACTCCCTTATAGAGCCCATAGGCCACTTATAGAGTAGACTAGGGCCTTATTGAGACACATTGACACAATAGAAAATGAACTCAAATGAGGGTTACACCTCATCTTGAGGATAGCTAACCCTATATAGCAATAATTCCCAATCTTTATGTCTTCCCTTTTAAGTATTAGTATTTTATGAGGTGATCACAAATATCACGTACTGCATAATAATTCTCATTTACATATTTAACCATTTTTTCTTTATTTCTAATTATCAAGGTAAGTCTTAAGGTTATTGGTCTATGGAAAACCTAATGTTAGCACTAAGATCAACCTATCAAAGTCTAAGGCCATCATATGTCCAATTATCCACATTAGGTGCATTAGGTAAAAAATGACCAAAATTCCCACAAAACATTAATATTACCATTATGATCTAATTTCATACAAATTTAAAGACTTAGCAATTGACTATAATATCCATTTTGCATGAATTGTGCAACTTATGTGTATAAAACCCTAATCATTATTTTTAACATATCATATATTACTGGTGTGGTTGTAGCCAGCACGTAATTGAAACTCTTTTATTGTCAATTATCACTCTATATCTGGGATTAAGATGGATCATATTTATTTAACTAGCTCAAAAATAATAAAATAAAAGACTCTAAATCACATTAAAAGTTAATAAGAAAAAACATAATTATTAGGGTTTTCAAATAGAAAATAATAAAAATAATAAACAAAATAAAATAATAAAAATAAATGAATGCAAATATAATGAATGTGTTAGGAAAATCAAAATCTACTACTAGACTAGGTCAAAATATAATTATAATAATTTTAAGTCATCTTTTAATCATAAGAAATAGACTGAATAAGTTGCGAGCAATAAGTAGGTCTATGCAACTTATATTCTTTTCCTAAAATAATTAATACGATAATGTTTTAATATTAAATTCTATTAAATACTAGCTGTATAGTTGCAACAAATGACTCATATATTTAACTAGATATGAAGCATTAAAAACAAGTGGAATGATGTTAGTCTAAGTACCCACATTAGTACATCAAGCGTGTCTAGTTTTATTCCTCTCCTTTAACCCACACGTATCTAAATACTCCACTACTTCTGTTAGAATCACAAAACTATTAGGTGAATTGTTATATACCATAGTTGCAATTCATACATATAAAATTTAAAATCTTCATATAGCCACTTAGAAAGCATACAATACTATATACTGTCACTATGAGAAAACCAGGATAAGGCATGTACCATATAGATCATACTGGATAAAATTACATATATAAATGATGGCAATTAAAGTATAGTCAAAGAACAATCTCATGAAATAAAGAAAATTAACATCACATCTCAAACCATAATCGATGGTTTTAATCTATTCCCCAACAATAAATATTTAGCCAATCATAATAAATAAATAAATTACACAAAAAAATATATATCAAAAATATATATAAAAAATAGAGAAATAAATAGCCAAAATTAATTATGGATGAAATTTTAATAATTTATTTAGATGAAAAATTATGAAATTTTCATATGAAATAAACTCTTATGGATCTCTTTTCTCCTTTTCTCTCTCCTGGTTGCCTCTGCATTACTTTCTTTCTCCTCTAGCTTTTCTTCTCTTGCAATGCTTTTATTTTCACTCCTTATATCACACTGTCTTTTCTTCTTTTGTTGTGTCACTTCTCTCCTGAGCCTTTTATTATGCACCCTCACCTGTCACATGTTTTTCCTCTCTCTTCTGTTGCATCATATGCCCTTTCTCCCTTCTCTAACTTTTTCTTTCTTTCTATGTGGAATGTTAGACCTTCGTTAGTCCTACCTACTTCCTCTCTCTCTACGTCACACCGCCTTCTTCTCTTCTCTCTCTTTCATTCTTCTACGGTGCCTGTCTCTTTCTTTTCTCTTCTTATTTCTTTTTTCTACTTTCCTCTACCAGCAAGCACATCCTTTCTCTTCTCTCATTTTTCTTTCTTTTTGCCCAGTTCCTTCTCTCTTATGACTGTTACCCCTTCTATCTTTTATAATTCATTCATTTATTTATTTTACCTATAAAATAATATTAGATGAATTAATAAATAATCTTATACTTTAAGCCCGTTCATTTTATATCATTTTAGCTCAAATAGTTAAATATATGGGATTATTATCACTCAAGAACAAAATTATAATTATCCTCATATATTATTCAATCAAAAGACCAAAAACTAAGATTAAAGGGGTATAAACTATGTAAAAATATGTACTCATCAATACTCTCAAACTCAGCTTCTTGCTTGTCTTCAAGTAAGCTTTGATACAAATTGAAGAAAAAAAACCCTAACTAGCTGCTTTTGTAGGTCTCACGATTGGACTTAGCATATGCAACAAGCCGTTTAAATGCCTAGATCATCCTTAGAAGGTAAGTAAGTTCTTGTGAGGGTTTTGTAGATGATATATCCACAAAACCATACACAATTCAAATAAAAAATTAAAAACACACCTCACACCCTTAACCAAGGTTGTCTCATAATCTTTTACTTTCATAACACCAACATTACTAATCAACCAAGATTCAATATTGGGAGATTTAAATGATTAATTTTAACATAAGGTTCACACATAAACATGACAAATATGGATAAAGAAATAATATGGATGAAAATTTACCACACATTAATCAAATCAATATCCATCCTTACAAAATATACACTCTATTTTTCTCTCTCACATTCATGGGTAAATATGCATAAAACCACTCAGGTATGTGAGACAAAATGATAAAAATAACAAGAGGCTCACATATATCAACAAGGAAGCTCACATTTTTGTGAATAAAAACCTTATGAAGGATATCAAATACCTTCCAAATGAACCAAAATACATACTCAACTCTTGGGAATAATCTCCATCAAATCAAAGGTTTTCCATCTCAAGAATTAAATAGGAGTTACTTATAGGTTGTAACGAGGCTAAATTATGAAGGGTATGAATTATTCTAGGATTATGGTGCTACAAAGGCCAAGAACTAGTGGAACTCTAATAATCTAATGAAATATAAACATCAACTCACGTGGTTATGACTTATATGTTTCAAATGATTATGTGATTTTCATATCTACATATTCAAATGTATGAGAACCTTGAGAATTGACACATTTAATAAGATATGAATCACTTAAAGAGAAAGATTATGTGAGACAAGGTTGATGTGTTGTATATCCATTCCATTGAACGATAGTAGTGGTTAAAGTGTGTTTTATTCTAAGAGTTGCTCTAAACCAATCCATTAGTTTTAAGAATAGTGAGGTTCATAGGCTCAACATGAACAAGAATATTAACTTGAGACAATCAATAAAAATAACATATTAATCACTTAAAGTGAAGTATTATGAGTTAGGATCAATATGGTATGTTCGTTCCATCAAATAATAATCATGGCTTAGGAGCATTTTGCTCTAAGAGTTGCATCAAAATAGTAGTCAGGAGTATATTGCCCTAATATTTGATGTAGAATCATATCTATATCAATCTCAATATTATTCTTCAAATGATAAAGAACAAGAAAAATTAGCATACTTGGAGATGGAAACCATTGTACTTGAAAATTCTTATACTTATAATGTTTTACCAAGTAATTGTTGCAAGTATTGCATATGCTTGCAAGAAGTTCAATCTATTGAATATATTTGATGTACAAGATAATGGCATGGTATTACAAGAATTACAAAGTGCATGGAACAACAAGGCTACAAAACACAAAGTTGGATTACATATGTTAAATCTGTGTGTTACATGATTAGAGTTTGTGTAGTTTTGTTATTTTGTTATGCACTTTATAATACTTGTAAAATGTCATTATAACTTTTTTTTATATACTTGTGCCATGCATTAGGAGGTTCATTTCATTAATAAGGGCCAAATGATGGGCTTGTTAATGAAAGGGGCATGCATGGGTACATGTATATATAAGGACTTGTACACCTTGATCTCAGTAGAATCAATGAGAATTATATACTAATTCGAGAGAAAACAACACAAGTGTCGTGTGTGTGTTTCTTCTTCTTCTTCTCTTCTCCTTCTTCAATTGAGATCTTTGGAGAGTAGTACAGAGTATTATAGTGAGAAATATAATATGTCTCTTTAGAAGGCTAAAGATATTAGGTTATATCTTTGTCACCTTCGAAGTGTTATTCAACATCACTTCACGAACTTCCATATCATTCAAAAGTTTGAAGATTTTGCAAGACTTCAGGCCACAGGAAAAGTTTCTAAAAACGTTGAAGATTGTTCAATGATGATCTTCCATATCAAAATTGGTATCAAATCATGGCTATTGGTGTCACTAACTCAAGTGCAAAGTTCATTGAAGATTTCGACATCAACCTATGCTAGCTTAGAAGTTATTATAAGATTATTGATCTTCTTGCTTGAGTCCTTTAAATCTTGATGCATTCATTTTGTATTATTTTAAAAATCTACATGTTCTAAGTGTCTTTACATTTGATAATACGATCGTTCATGGTTCTTGATAGGATCTTGGTTGTTCTTGCATGAAGGGTTTGACTTAGGTTTTAAAGAAAATTTTATATGTGTAGTGCGTGCAGAATTATGCATGTTATATGTAGTTTTAAAAACATTTTGAGTTGTGTGTTTTGCATAAAAACTTGCATGTTTTACTTGCCTTTAATTTTTTGTAATCACGTTGGTGATTACAAGTAGATATTAGATGCAAATAAATGTGCGTGAATTTAGAGAACACTTAGTTGCAATGTTGTGGTCGAGTAAGTGTGTGTGCGTTTTATGAATTCTACTAGTGTGTTTTTGTTGTTTTAGTGTTTGAATAATGAACTCCTTATTTTTTAGGGATAGTGCAGATTGATAGGTTTCTTTTCCTACATGATCTTATGCCATATATGCTCAAACACTAGCACAACATTTTGAAGGGTTTGGAGCTAACGTTTTGAAAACTTACTAAATTCTACATCAAGAATTTAGTAAGATAAGTGTTTGTGAAATTGTTTTTGCTGTGTGATGTATATTTTTACTTGCTTACTTTGTATATTAGATTCATTGAAATCAAAATTTTTGTACAACAACTGAACAAGAATTACATTGTCAGAGTGAGTGACTTTGGTATAAACAATTAAAATAAAACCTAGTGAAATCTAAGTGTCTAGAATTATAATAGTTGAATCATGGAGGGGGAACAAAATTTCTAAGCCATTAAAAGACTTTCAAACAATTTAGATGCCACTAATGCCCAACTTAGACAAATACCTACAATACAAACTCAACTATAAAAGTTAGAGTGTAGGTTTGTAGAACAAGAATAGATTCAAAATGTCCAAGAACATAGAGAGTTCTATGGAAATTGATTAAGAAGTACTATAAGGTCAAATAATCTAACTAAGGGAAGGTACTTGAATTCATGAATAGACCATTATTAAGATTCTATAAGGATTAGAAGTAATCAAATCCTCCATAACCATAAACTAAAGTATCATAAAAAAAAATAAGATAAAGGCATTGAGCTTGATCTTCCTGATTTTTTATGATAAACTTGATGTAGACTTGTTTCTAGAGTGGTTACATGAAGTGGAGGCTATCTTTGAGTTTACAGATTATCAAGATGAGAAAAAATATAAAATAGATACTCTTAAGTTTAAGAAGTTTTCTAGGATATGGTATGATAATTTAAAGATGACTAGGGAATGAGAAGGTAAATCAAACATAAAATCTTGGGAGAAACTTAAAAAGAATATAAGGAATAAATTAATTCCCAAAGATCATAAAAAAGATAACTATATTAAATTTACTACCTTTAGGTAGTGACTACTAAGTGTCAAAGAATATGTTAGGGAGTTTGAAAGGTTGACACTTGTATGTGATATCCATGAAAGGAAGGAACAAACTTGTACTAGATTTTTAAGCAGCCTTAACATGATGATTTAAGATAAAGTAGAAATTTATCTATATGATTCCTTAGAAGACATTATTAAACTATCCATAAGATTTAAAAAATAAATTAAATCCACTAAGCCTCATGATAAACAAAGTACTCCATCTAGAAAATACTACTCAAGTACTCAAGCTACAAAATTTGGAGAGAGTACTTCAACCTCTACAAATCTTGATAAAAAAAAAATAAGGAATTACTAGAGAGGAGAAAGGAAAAAATAAAGTAAACAAAGTATCTGCCAGGCAATTTTTTAAATGGTGAGGGTTTGGACACTTCGCTCATGAATGTCCTAATCAAAGGGTAGTATCTATACAAGAGATTTAAGTCATGGAGGCATGTGAGGAAGATCTTGAGTTCGAGCCTTTTGAGGAAGTTTATAGTGAATATAAAGAAGAGAGTGTTTATTATGTCTTGGAAAGAGTACTTCAAGTCCAAGCCACTAAGCAACCTACTAAAATGGATAATATATTAGAGATAAAAAGGAAGATTAGGAGATATGGTTTGTCATATTATCATCGATAGTGGATCTTGTATGTGATGCAAGAGCATCCATTAAACATAATGATTATCATATTCATTCTAATCCTCAAGGTAAGGAAGATGATTTAGCTTTCTTAATGTTGGATCCTATCATGTTAAATATTCTTGATAATTCTTATATGCTTGACATTGAAAAACATTCAAGTTATTCTTGTAGGCATGTTACATATTTATAAGAAGATAATGTTCATACACATTGATGTGTACAAGTATTTCAAGGCATGCAAGGCTATGACATACATGGGATGATACATTACAACAAGAGATAAAGTGATGATATTCATTATTTGTATAAACTTGTTGTAAACCCTAACCCTAAGTATATTTCATGTAAGTTAGGGTATGGCTATAATTTCATATATGTATCTTAGACAATTGTATAGCTTTGTAATATTAATCCTTAGTATCATTTAACCAATGATATTATGCTTTGGATTAAGGTTAATATGGGCTTAATTCAACCATGATTAATGGGCTGAATTAAGGAAGAAAACTCAGTTGGTTTAAGCTAGTTCACCACCGAGCTTCCTTCTCCTATATATACCTCCTTATGCGCAACATTTGGAGCAAAATATTCAATAATAATTTTGATAAAACTTTGAGCATGATAGCTAAAGTCTAATACTTAATTTTGGATCTACATTGAGCAAAGAAAATCTGGGATAATCCTTCCTCAAATCTATTTTCAATTCGACACCTTTGAAGTTCTTCAAATCTGTCGACACACACCTTCAACTTGCATCTTCAAGTTCTTCGCCTATAATCCACCAATTCACTTCATTTCTTTTGCATTATATCGTGGGTGAAAGATTCTAATACAAATTTTGATCCAATCTTCCATTAATTTGATAAAAACCACATCATTTTTGGTATCAAAGCTTCATTTGTTCGAAGCTGATACAACTAGTGATTTCTGTCGACCTGAAATCGTGTTGTGTTCTTTCACCAAGAACTCCACGGATACTCCACCATTTATTTTAATTCTTGATTCTTGATGAAATTATTTAATTTTTATTGAAGTTATTTCTCAAATTTATTGCAATCTTGCAAGGATCCTGTTGCATTTCCCCTCAACTTTCCACATAAAATATCAACAAACCTTGAACCCAGCAACGCCCAGTTTGGTTCGTCTATTTGCAACGCTCTTGTATGTCTCTCCAGCACTTGATTTCTATTGTATTATAATCTATATTAGTGTGTGATCAAGTGTATGACAACCCCTTTAAAGTTCTCTTCGTGCAAGCAAGCAGAAACGCGCCAAAGTGTTCGACATCCTAGACAGCTCCTAATCACCCGAGATTGACCTGGAACTTGCAGGCCCTCTATTCGATTCATCTCTCATAAATTTCTCTCAATAAATTAGTCCATCATCTAACTCTGGATCTACTCTACATTTTCTATAAAGACTTCAACAGGAATATCCCACTGGAAGACAAGCTTTTGTTGAAAACACAGAAACATGTTCTATGATTTTATGTGAATCAATTTCACATCTATTATTACTAACCTTTCATTGTTTGTGTGTACCTTCGTGTAGTGCCTATTATTGGGGATAAAATATCTCCTTTGTGCCTAGATAAAGACTGCAGGTAGTGTTTGATATTTGTTTTATAATTAGAAATTGGTTTGTGCTTTGTTTGGTTGTAGGCAAAACAAATCCAGCACCTACACTTGTGGAAGATATATTATGTGCAACAAGTAAGGTTGTGTGTCAACCTTCACCATGGCTAGTGAAGAGGTGTGTGCCCTGGTAGAGTCCATCAAAAGCCTCACCACATGCGTGGATGCCCAACTACAGACTCAAAACACGCTGCAACATCAACTCCAAAGTGTAGAAGCAAAGTTGGTCGACCAAGAGAAGTGTAAACCATGGCAACCTCGAATGGAAACCACAAATGATAGTGTGGACGGTAGAATGAAGCCTATGTACCATGCCAAGAATGGATGTGGACATCTCAATATTTCTCATCATGAATATGGAGAAGAGGAGGCAAATTCTTTTGGCTCAAACAACCAAAGAAGAGCACCTACATTCCATGTAAGAAATCCACACCATGAAGATCAAGGTATTAACTTGACCTTCCTGAATTTTATGGTGATTTGAATGTGGAGTCATTTTTTGAATGGTTGCATGAGATTGATGATATTTTTGAGTTTAGAGAATATGATGATGATAGAAATTGCAAATTAGCTACTCTAAAGTTTAAAAAGTTTGCTCGAATTTGGTATGATAACTTAAAATGAACTAAAGAAAGACAAGAGAAGTCCAAAATAAAATCTTGGGAAAAACTTAAAAAGCACTTAAGAAAGAAATTTATGCCTAGAGAGTATGAACAAGATATGTATGTTAAAATGACTACTCTAAGACAAGGCTTATTTAGTGTAGAAGAATACACTAGAGAGTTTGAAAGACTAGCCCTTATTTGTGATGTTCATGAAAGAAAGGAACAAAAATGTGCTAGATACTTAGGTGGCTTGAATAATTTAATAAAAGACAAGGTTGATATGTACTCTTATGACTCTCTTGATGACTTGATAAAATTGGCTATGAAAATTGAAAGACAAACCAAAACTACAAAGGCCTATGTTAAATCTAATGTTTCTACTTCAACTAAACCCTATTCTAACACCTTTACCCCTAAATCAACATTTTCATATGATAAAAAGAATAGAAAAGATGAGAAAGGTAAAAGTAAGGTGGTTGAAATGGCAAATAAACAATGTTTTAAATGTAAAGGATATGGACATTTTGATAGAGATTGTCCTAACCAAAGAGCCTTAACCTTACATGAAATAGAAAACATGGAACCATATAGTGATGATGAATTAGAAGTTGAATCTCCCAATGAAATATTAACTATGGAAGAAGAAGGAGGAGACCCCTACTTTGTAATTCAAAGAGTCTTGCAAATACAACATAGTATTACACCTACTCAAAGAGAATAGATTTTTAAAACTAAGTGTAAAATAGGTGATATGGTGTGTAGACTTATAATTGATAGTGGTTTATGTACTAATGTGGCTAGTGAGGCTATAGTTAAGAAAATTGGTTTGGAAACTACTAATCATACTAAACCCTATTCTTTACAATGGTTAAACAAGATTGAGGCTATTAAATATTGGCCAATGCTTAAGGATATTCATGATATGAGTAGTTTTCATGGTTTGGTAAGTTTCTATAAGAGATTCATTAAGGATCTTTCTATTATTGCTGCACCAATAACACAACTCATAAAGAATAGTGAATTTAATTGGAGTGAGGATGCAACTAAAGTCTTTCAAACTTTGAAAATTAAGCTATGCAATGCACCAGTACTAGCTTTACCCGACTTTGATAAATTATTTGAGGTTACATGTGATGTAAGTGGGATAGGGATAGGAGGTGTACTCTCACAAGAAAAATGAGCTATTTCATTTTTTTAGTGAGAAATTAAATGGAGCGAGACTAAACTATTTAACATATGACAAAGAGTTCTATGCCATCATACGAAGTCTAGAAATATAGAGTCATTACTTAAGAGCTAAGCCATTTGTTTTACATTTAAACCATGAGATTTTGAAATATTTGTATGGGAAAAAGAATATTAGTCCAAGGTATGCAAAATGGGTTAGTTTCTTACAATCCTTTTTGGTTTTTATCAAACATTTCAATGGTAAAAAAACATGTCGTGGCAGATGCTTTGTCTAGAAGATCCATGATGTTAGTTATTTTGGATATTAAATTATTAGGTTTTGAAATGTTAAATGAAAGAATTGAATTCTTTAAAAAACTTCATCAACAAATTAAAGAAAGCATTGAAAAATTGAATGCTAAATACCAAGCTCAAGCAAATAAAAACATAATTCAACAAGTGTTTAAATCGGGAGATTTGATATGGTTGCATCTGAGAAAAGAAAGATTTCCAAACTTAAGAAAGAATAAACTAATTCCAAAAGTGGATGGGCCTTTCAAAATCTTAAGAAAATTTGGAAATAATACATATGAACTTGAATTTCTCGAACATTATGGAGGAGTATCTAGGACTTTCAACATTAATGACTTATCTCCTTACTATAGTGATGCTAATTTAAGGGAAAAATTTTCTTTACAAGGGGAGAATGATGCAAGAGAATCTCTAGATCACTCTCAATCTTATTCTTCAAAGGATGAAGAATACGAATAATTAGAATACTTGGAGATGGACCCATTGTACTTGAAAATTCTTATGCTTCTAATGTTTTGCCAAGTAACTTTTACAAGTATTGTATATGTTTGCAAGAAGTTCAAGGTATTAAATATCTTTGATGTATAATATAAGAACATGGTATTACAAGGATTACAAAGTTCATGGAAGAACAAGGCTACAAGATACAAAGTTGGATTACATGTGTTAAATCTATGTATTACATGACTAGAACTTGTGTAGCTTTGTTATTTTGTTGTATACTTTGTAATACTTATAAAATGTCATTATAACTCTTTCATATATACTTGTACCATATATTATGAGGTTAATTTCATTAATAAGGGCCAAATCATAGGGTTGTAAATGAAAGGGGCCTACATAGGTGCATGTATATATAAGGACTTGTACACGTTGATCTCAGTAGAAAGAATGAGAATTATATGCTAATTTGAGAGAAAACAACACATGTGCCATGTGTGTGTTTCTTCTTCTTCTTCTCTTCTCCTTCTTCAATTGAGATCTTTGGAGAGTAGTAGAGAGTATTTTATTGAGAAATAGAAGATTTCTCTTTAGAAGGATAAAGATCTTAGGTTAGATATTTTCTCCCTTCCAAGTTTTATTCAAAATCACTTCATCAACTTCCATATCATTAGAAACTTTGAAGATTTTGTAAGACTTGAGGCCATAGAAAAAGTTAAAAATGTTGAAGATTGTTTGGTAATGATCTTGCACATCAAGAGTAGTTGGATCCGTTCCACTAGATGATAATAGTAGTTCGAATATGTTTTTCTATGAGAGGTATTTTAGATCGTTCGTCGATTTAAGAATAATGTTGTCCCTAAACTCAACATAAATATGAAAATAGATTATGGTTGTAACTAATGATGAAGTTATAGAAATCGTTATTATCTTATATTATGTTAACATGCTTGCTTATACTTCCATATGATTTATGTTATGTGTAATGTGGATATGGTTGTATTGTTAACTTACTCGGTACATGGCATATTGATCATCCTTTTTTGTATACTTCTCATTCATACGAGCAGATGACCCAGTCGATGCTGATCATTAAGGACCCATTGGATGATTCTATTGCTTCTGATGCCTTGATTAGGGTATGGGGTTGAGATCGAAGAGTTATGTTATTTACTTCCTTGTTTTGACCCAAATAATTATTGAAACACTTCGTCTAAGGCTTTCCTTTTTGTATTTAGATATTTTATTCGCAATTAGCGCCGAAAACTCTTGTCCATGTTTATGCAAGTTTTATTATCTTATGTTTATTATATTTTATATTATAAATTATTTTATTTTGTAATTAATGTGGGGATGGTATATAAGTCGAACTTGTGTCAATTACAGTAGTAACATCCATTTATGTTTGTTTGACGCTTCTACTTAAAAAAATTTATTCGTAAATTTTAGAGTATTACAAGAGGTTTTATATTTAATTCTTGAGAATTTTGATTTTGTAATTCATTTGAATTAGCAAAAGACGAATTTTCAAATAAATGTAAAAAGTTAATTCATTTAGATCCATTATGAAGTGGTAGATAAGAACATAAAAATTGAATATATTGATATGTGGAGAAATATAGATAGTTAACACACACACACACACGTAAATATGATTGTTGATAAAGAAAGTAAGTTTAGGAATATATATATATATATATATATATATATATATATATATATATATATATATATATATATATATAACGCTTGTATTTATGTCATTGATGGAAGAAAAGAGCCATTGACAGAAAAAAAAAAGGGTGGGGGATGAAATAAAATAAAATAAAATAAATCTTAGTTTTATATTTGGAATGACAATTTTTCATCTGATTTAAAACACAATAATTATTGAAGGAATTTTTGTCTGGTGGATTTTTTTATAGATAATAAATTTTATTAATTTTAAAATAATTAATTACAATCCCACATTAGAAAAATTAAAATAAGGAAGACAAATAAAATTCACCTTATAATAATGACTAACATGACCAACTACCAAGAAAATTGATCAAATCTAATACCTAATTTTAGTATTATTCATGTTATTGGATATATGATAATCAGATCCAATATCCGAATTGATCTGATCCGAAATATCAAATAACTGATCCGATATTTTTTTTCAAATCAAATATTCGAATATCCAATCCGACAAACACAAATAATATCTAATTCAATAAATTATGTACATTAAATACTATTTATTTTTCATCAAATTTTATTTTATATAATCATGTATGTGTGTATAATTTGAAATAAGTGTTTATTGTAAGTAAATTTTATACTTTTTAATTATTATTTTGACTAAATATTTAATTATTATCTAAAATTTAAAATTACTAATTGAATATAATGTAATTTAATATTAAAATAAAATCATTATATCATATTTGTTTAAATTGAATCAAATTTTTATTTTTTGATTGAATAATTTTGTATCCAATATGTATCAATTATGACCCGTTTAAAAACTTCATATATCCGATAGATTATTTGTTATTTAATCCGAAATTTTTAATATTTAAAGTATTAGATATCTGAAACTTTTTTTAAATATTTAATTTTTTAAGTATTTAAAAAATTTTATCAAATATTTAAAACATCATATATCCAAGATAACATATATCTAATTTATAAACAATCCAACATATATATTTCCTCCTCCACAGCCTTGATTGAGAGACCAATACACGGCCCGCACGGGCATAGCCCCACCGTCGTGGCACGGTTAGTTGGTGTAGGAGGTCCTAGGTTCGAATTATAACAAATATAGAGTGAGAGTTTCAATCCTTTAATATAGGGATGGCTTTTTATAGGCACCATAAAAAAGACCGCTATGTTTTCGATTGTTAGGTCACCATAACTTATCTCCTCTAATCAAAACTGTCGGGCCAGTAAGTTGGGCGCCAAGGACGAGGGATTTCGCCTTTTTGGTGGAGGAGAGACCAATAATCGGATCTCCTGCTACCCCCGACCCCAAATATGCCATCTGGCCCATCTCTCGTGCCTGATTCGTAATCTCGACCCAAAGGCTAGCAATAAAAGGACAAAACAAAAATAAATGATCCCTAGTCTCCAACCGTTGGTGACATATGACACAAACGCCAATGTCAACTCCTACACTATGCTGGATCAATCTGTCGTCAGTGAGCAAGCTATCATGCAAAGCCAGCCACAAAGGGATCCGGTGTCATGGTAAAATGCGTGGATCCTACAAGCCTACAACAGTTTTGCCCACCTTTTCTTCCCCCCCCCCCCCCTCCTCCACCCCGGTCGGGTTTGAACAGTGTCATAAGCAGCCTTGATACCGCACTCCTCGAAGCCTCATGCCTCCCGAGTTTGAATGAAATACTTCGAGACAGACCAAGATCTTCGAGATCTAAAAAGTCAAAAAAATATAAACAGTGGGGCTACAGTCCCACACAAAAGATTGCATAATATACACCGCGTGAGACCACTTGATCCAAAGGGAATCTTAGGGTCAAGTTTGGTGGATTCTAGTTGTAAAAGTCCTCTGATGCCATGCCTAATATAAATTAATAAAATCACGGTAGGTAGACCAAACTTGACCGGGCATAAACCACTTATAATTTCAAATTGACCTTATAGATTTGAGACTAAAATTGACCCAAAAGCGATTAAAAGCAAAGTAAATCTGATTAAAACCCATTATGATAATGTCATGGATGTAAATCCAAACCAATTACTATGTGAAATCAAGATTAATATAGCTAGCATAAATTCCAGTTAAACCCGTCTAATTACGACCCGAAACCATCATTAACCGAAGGTGGATTGAATAGAAATTTCAGATTCAGAATTGCTGCCTAGCATTAGCATGACCTGACTTTCGTCAGCATAAAGTTGGCAAAACATAACAGGGAAACAGCAGAACAGTAAGTCCTTTGGCTTGTCTTCAGGCGTGAGTCAAAAAGTTAGGGATCTCAAGACAAGATTTTACCTGGCCTTCATTTAATAAGCAAAGATTTACCTGGTCTCATCTCCTGAATGCTAATTACATAGGCCTGGATGATGATTATTACTTTTTTTTTTGGTTACTAGTATTTTCATTTCCCTGCTTTCTGCCTATCCACTGAACTCTGATATTGTCTTGTTAATCGCTACAGTTGTTTCTGGCCAGGCATGCTGCTGATATTTTAATAGTACTCGTTAATAACTGCTCGGCCAATAACAATTAGGAATTGTTTATTTTACCTTAATTCAGCAAAAGCAGTCTTTCGCCCAATTAATGCGTCCTTCCACCCGTTCTATGAACTTTAAGTTTTTATAATCCCTCGGGTGAAGAAGACTCTTCTTTCGAGAGGAAACCTAGGTGTTGTCGTGGCTTGCTTGTGTCTGTGACCTCCTTTTTAATTTTTTGACAGGGATGGCTCGTGTGACTCGTGCAGCGCTGTGTACCGGGATGTGCTTAGGGGCAATAATAAATCAAATTTACATCGGATTCGACTAAACTTAAATTTATTTACATTATTTAAATTCAAATTTAATATAAATTTATTAGATCTTAAAAGTTTAAATCTAAATTCAAGCCTTCCAAATTTAAGTAAATAAATACAATTATTTCTAAATGCTTTAAATAATATATATATATATAGTTTAATATATTTTTTTTTATTAAAATTTTTTTGAATAAAAAATAATTATTTTTACTTTTTAAAAATATTTTGATATTTTTAAAATAAAATATTATATAAAATATTTATAAAATAAATATATAGAAATAAAGTTAAATAAATAAAATTTTTAAATACTATTACAATAAGAATAAAAAATATTATATATACATATTAAATGGATGTGCATTACATCAAAATTTAAAGCTACTGGATTCTAATCTAAATCTATTTAAATATATATAAATCCAAATTTGATTTAAATCTATAGAATAAAAATTATAAACCTAAATCTACTAAAAATAAAAATAGATCTAACAAATCTAAATTGATCCAGAATCCCCCTAGACTTGGCTCATCCGATACCAAAAGGGAATAAAATAGAGTACTTCCCATTGTAAATAAGAAATTTAAAACTATTAATTGAATAGTTGCGACAAAACAACAATTCATACATTCATTTCATTAAACCTTCGGTAATAATAATATTATTTTTGTTGCAAAGATGGTTCAAATAACTAAATTCAATAGTGGAAGAAAGTAAAAAATTGGTTCGTAATTGATTACAGTTTACAAATAACTTAGTAAATATTAAAAAATACCTTCATGATGAGTAGAGGTGGTAATCAAATCGAACAGGTCAGGTCATCCTTGAATCAAATTAATTTCTTGTTACTTGTGTGTAGGGTCATTTTATTGTTTGAGTCATTCGATTTGGATTTTGATCATTAAAAATTTGTGTCGTATCTGATTAATATATAGAGTCGGGTTTAAGTTATTTTGGAATAGTTTATTAGGTTGAATTGGATTTGTGTCATGCTAGCTTATGTTCGATTGATTTCATTTTAAGTTTAAATTACCTTGACGGATTGAGTTTTTTTAGGTTTGATGAGTTAGGTTCTGACCTAACTAATTTCGAATCGGATCACTTCGAATTTTAGTCAAACCGAACATTGACCATTAAAATTTATTCAACTCATTAACCTCATAAAAAATGATTAAGTTTAACTTCATATAATGATGTGATTAAAAATGTGTTACCAACTATTACTTGTTTATTAATTGTTATTATTATTATTATGACTTTTTAATATATATTTTTTATAAGAAAAAATAATAAAATTATAATATCTTTAGTGAATAAGTATGCTTACGATAAAAATAAGAAAAATAAATAACATATATAAAATAATACATTTTCAAAATTTTAAATAAATATAATTTTTTATTAACATAACTCATTAATATTAAATTTTATCTTATCAATCAAATTTATAAGTATTCAAATTGATGTCAAAGTACAAGTTAGGTTCGGATTAATTACATTAAATCAACATCGGATCATGTCAAATTCAAATCAAATTAATTTTTATTATTTTATCATGTTAGATTTTACACGGGTCTAATTAACTTTTAGCAATTCTACCCGTAAGGCTATGCTCTTCTCGTTGCCACCGCAACCTTCTGTTTTGATATCTATGTCTTTACACTAAGTGCTTGTTTGATACGAGGATAATATAGGTAAAAAAAACTATCCTTATATTTTATATAATCTATTTAAAATTAAATATTTTTATTGTAATAAATATTTATTTTAAATTTTAATTTGATATAAAATAAAATTTTTATTAAAAATATATTTATTATTATTAAATATTTAATATAAAAGATAAGCCCTAAGTAGTAAGATAGAATACGATTTATTATTTTTAAGACTGCCGTTATGAATATTGAATTGCATGTCCCATTCATTCTTCCTTCATTTTATATCAGTTCATTGTTAGAATTCATAACCTTTGAAGTCATGTTTAGCTAGTTTATTGTTAGAACACAGGAAATTTAAATATTTTATTATTATAGTTCTCGAAGTTAGGAACTAATCAAAAAGGTACGTTTAAATCTAGTCCGGATTGATCCAGCACTATCCCGATCCGGTTTTTATTCCGTCCAGACTCTCATCCAATGTTTTTTGTTAATTCCGAGTCTTCTATCCATCTGATTTGCTCCCATTTTAAACGGACGGCCAGTCCTAGAAGAGATGAGATCTATACCATTTTCTGAATACGTTAAACTTTAAGGCTTGTTTGGTATGGGGTAATAGGGGTGGAAAAATTTTCCCTCTATTTTGTACCTCTTATATTAAGTATCTAATAATAATAAATATATTTTTAATGAAATACTCATTTTAGATCAAATTAATATCTAAAATGGGTATTTATTAGAATAAAAATATTTAATTTTAAATAAATTATACAAGATATATAAAATATGGGGATAATTTTTCCACCCCAATTACCCCCATACCAAACGAGCACTTAGAAAAAATTATATCTTGTCCGACTCTTAAACTTCAAGATTAATTGAGGAGGGCCAGGCCATGCAGAGATATTATACATATCAATCGTTAGATACAATAATTTTTTGCTATGACCGGCATTTTGGAAAAGTTGTTGCAATTGGTTGTTAACGGTTATAACTAGCATCTTTATTTCAGCTAAGAAGTAAATTTACTAATATAAGTATAAACTAGATTTATTTTTATATGATGCGCATATAAAATTATTTATTGATAACATAAGGAATAAATTTCGTCCATACTTAAACACAATTATAGAAATATATATATATATATATATATATATATATATATATATATATATATATATATATATGGATAATTATTTATTTATTTACTTGTTTGACTGAAAAACATTATATATTGTTAGAATAAAATTGATAAGAGTAAGATGAGGGTGGAGAGGAGGCTACAGAAAGTAAGAAAGAGAAATTGTAGAATTTTTTAAGTTTATTAATTTAAGAAGTTAGTTTTTGTGGGAAAATAAAGGGAATTATATATACCTAAGGTTGTAAATAATTTAAATTGGAGTGAGCTCCACTCAACTTGTCTACTATACGAGACTAAAAATAAGGCTCGTGTTCAACTCATTTATAAATGAGAGGAGTTTTTAATAAATCGAGCCGGGTCGACTCGCAAGTTTTTATACTAAATGAATCAAACTCACGGAACTTTTGCATTATAAATGAGCTCGAGCCCAAATACTATATACTGAAGTTCGACTCGTTTATTAAATGAGACTAAAATAAAGATCAAGCTTCGCTCGTTTAGTTAAATGAATGAGTCAAGCCGAGTCCAAAAACTTCGTGAGTCGACTTTATTCATTTACAACCCTATATATACCATGTTTGTATTATCTGACAATTATTTAAACAATTTCTTATAACTATTTGGACAATAGAAATAGACAATAAAGTTAGGTATATTTTTTGGCAACTATTGCAATATCACCACTATTTTAAAATATATATTTAGAGATTCATGACATCTTTTAAATAAACTTGGAACCCTAGTTCCAATTCCACCGAAATATATTACATCATGCATTCCAATTAATATCATTACCCATATTCGTGTATATGATATCACATTTCACTTGTTTTGCTTATATCATATATCAATTTCTAATACATAATATTACTAATGATGCAAGAGCATGTATGGATTCTCATGATGCGTCTAAGGAGTTTCATGATGATGATGATTTGGAATTTTTAATAACAGAGACTATTATAATTTGTTTCTTTGATGATATAACTTTAACTAGCTATAATAATTATATTTTAAGTGATTCTTATACGTATGTAACATATTTGCAAGGAGAAGATTCAAGATGTCAACACATTTAAGATCAATTATTATGTTACAAGTCATTACAATTCAAATGAGCTATTATGAATGTAAGTCAAACTTTCAAGTCAAAGAAGACCTAGTTATCATTCTTATGTAAATTAGGATTTTTTGTTAGTTATTTTCATGTAATAATTAACTAAGTTTGTTTGTAACAGTTTGTAGTTTGATTCATGTATTATATAGGTTAGTAATATGTTGCTGTTAAAGGTTAGTGCACTAGTTAGCCATGTGTGCATTAATGTGGCTATCTTAGTGTGATACTTAGCAAACTTGTCACTACCTATATAAGACATAACTCGGTACCCTTGTACATGAGAAGAAGAAGAAGAAGAAGAAGAAGAGTTGAATCATATTATATAAAATCACAAGTTTAATACTTGGTTATCTTTCACTTTTTTGAGCGAATTTCTTTCTAAGACTATTTGGATCAATCTTCGCTAGAGCCTTTGAATGTGTTCTTGGATAAACAGGCAAAGATATATTATTGTTGAATTCTTGTTGAATCTTGCTTGAAGATCCAAAGTTTTATTTAAGTCTTAGTTGAATCTTGCTTGAAGATTCTCAACTCTCTCCTTAATCTTCAACCCATCGAGCCCACCCTTCAATCTAACCTTCAAATTCTCTCTTTTCCTTCGAATATTGGCACCAATTAACAACCAACACATAATATTATCCATATCCAAAATATGATAAAAGGAAAGAAAAGGTGAGGGTTTGGTCGACCGGTATGGTTTTTTTTAGTATCTAAACTAGGATAAAGGGTGATTTCATCTAAAGTTTATTTAATAAAAAATTTTGGGTAAAGATCCAGAAAATAAATAATATTTTTATACAATTTTAAGCAACTAATAATAATTTAGCACATTTTCAAAAATTTCCTTCGTAAACCAAAATAGGAAAATGGAAGAAAACTATTTTTGAAAGGAAAATCATAAATAAGTTACAGAAAACTTAAATATATAATTTTTTCAAATATCTTATTAACCTTGTAAAAATAAATAAATTCTATGATAAAAGTAATTCACACAAATTAATTCATTAAAATGATTTTACTCAAAATATAACCTTAAAATAGATTTGTAATTGCACAACAAAGTTATACTAAAAAGTGAATTAAAAATATTAAAATCAAAACACGTGACAGAAATATAAATATACTTTGAATAGAATTTAAATCATATGAATTTAGTAAAATCATATTCATGAATAAATTTATCTAGAATAATTCGTAATAAAAATGATTAAATAAAGTCCAACATAAATTCAAAAACATCAATAAAACCATAAAAAGAATTGAATTTTATCAAATATTTGCAAGAATCATGATTTAAATAAAATAATCCCATGAAAATTTAAATTAATATTTGAAACTCAAAAACTAACATTGATATTTTATAAAAAGTAGGCTTTTGAGAAATGGGGTGTTATATCTACAAATCCAATGACCTTTTTTATGAATGCTAGACACACATAGCCTTTTTGATATTATTGTGTTTACAAATGAATCCTCACAAGGTAGATGAATAAGTATTACAAGTGTAATATCAATCTAGCTAAATTTGAATAACAAATTGAGCACTAGAGAAGTTTGATTTAAATTTTAAAGTGTAAAATTAAAATTTTCTTTAATTTTTATAAGATATGAAAATGATGATTTTTAAAGAGTTGCATAAGCTTCTTCTTCTTCTTCTTATTATTATTATTATTATTATTATTATTATTATTATTATTATTATTATTATTATTATTCTTCTTCTCTCTCTCTCTCTCTCTCCCCCTCTCTCTCAATTAAGGGTTAACAACTAATATTTATAGTGCTAAAAAAGATGACATAAATTGAAACAAGCTATTGGGCGTAAAAAGTACTTCAATGGGAATACTATTTAACTCATATACCTCAAATTAGTGGTTGATTACAGATAATTAAAAGAATTAATAATACTACCTATATCAATAAGGTCCGCCTTCCTTTTTAAAAATTCATCATTGGAGAACTCTATAATTAAACATGTTAAGTTTAGAGTAGTCCAAGTATGAGTGACTTGTAATACCTTGATATTTTTTTAAACCTAAATTATATTAAATTTCCTTATTTTAGTCATTTATAAAATATTTTTATTCTTTTAAAACAGTAGTTGCATTTTTAGAACATTTTTTGAAGAATCATTATCCTTTCTTACTAATTTATGTCCTATGAACTTATAAGACACTTTTAGCCTCTAAAATATTTCTAGATGCATCCGTTGTGTGAATATTTTTTATACTCATATTTTTCTAATTCTCCTAGGCTTTTTCAAAATTTCAAACCAAATTATTTATAAAAGGGAACTATTTATCATTTTTATAAGCCTTAACCGTGTGTTTTGAGCCCGTTAAGCCCATTCTAGTTATCATAATTTCTTAAAACTTTAGGAATCATCCTATTTTGTATTATTAATCTAAATATGATCTAAAATCATTATAATAATTTCATTAAACTTTGGGAATCATCTCATTTAAGTATTATTAAGCTAAATATGATCTAAAAATATTTCATTATTATTCATATCATTTTTGAAACATTGGATAGTTTTGAACTTTAAAAGTCTTCAAATCATACTGCTTTTCCTCAAATATTATCCAAAATTTATGAGAGTTGATCCTAAAATTTAATTATTTTTTAGTATGGATTATAACCTTTTATTTGATCCTAAGGAATTTTATGTCCCTTTGGTGGTTGTAGCAAAGTTTGACTTATCTTCTATGTTAGATATTTTTGTAAAAATATCTTAAGGTTATCATAATTTTCTTGTCATCTCTCCTCCACTCATTTATTTTTGTATGCCTCAAATAGAACCATCCATTTCCCCCTCCCATGTGGCACAACCATCTTGTGTCATTTCACATGATATTATTATTAGATATTTTTCAAGACTTAAATCTTAAGTCTTCTAAATTTCTTATGAAAACCTATATCTTTCTATTTCTATCAAGGACTTGCCATTTTTGTTTCCTTTACCCTCTCCATCACTAAAACACTTTACTTTTATTTCTTCCTCAAAAGTTCTTATCTTTTATTGTAATACCCCATATTTTTAAAATCTAGATTTATTAAGTTTAATGATTTTATTAGCATACTTTGATGTAAACAATTAATTATTTTAATTTCGATTCGTTTTACAGATTTATCGACGATTTTGAATTCATAATTGAATGTAACTAATCATTTTCGGGAAGTAATATTTTATCGACGTTTTAGTTAATTCAATGTAATATTTTCGGCACTTATTTAAGAATATTATTTTGAAATTAATTTTCTTCCGTTCTACTCTTTTTAGTTTGCGAAAAATCGATTTCGAAAATTATTAAAATTAGTCTTGATTTATTAGAATTTGACTTAAATATTTTATTATAGATTTTTAAATATTATTTCAGTGTCTTATAATGTATTTCCGTAAATAATATAAATTTTTACGTTCGATGGTAAATTCTTCCGAAATTCTTTATATAGCTTTTTATTAATTTTAAGCCTTCGGATCCGTTCGAAATAAATTTTTGTTAGATAAATTTTATATAAAATCTTCCAATAATATTTTTATATTTTTATATTTTATTTTATGTGTATTTGTAAAAAAAAAAAAAAAACAACCGGCCTCGACCCCGACCCTCTTCCTTTTCCTTTCTCTCTTCTTTTCTTTCTCTTCTCTTTCCTGTGCGTTGTGTCCCGCAACCCTAACCCTAGCCGACCTCCCTCGCCTCTCTCCTTCTCCCCAGCCCCTCCCTCCTTGGCCTGCCGAGCTCCGACCGCCACCGACCCGCACAGCAGCCGCAGCCGACCGCTGCTCCAACAGCAGGTAAAGCCGCGCGACAGCAGGTACGCAGCAGCGGGCAACGATAGCAGCAGTAGCAGGCCACGCTGGTTGCGCCACCGCCCGGCCACCGGCGAGCCTTGCTGACCACCGGCGAGCCACCCCCGACTCCCGACGAAGCTTTCCCGGCCTTCCTTTGCCCGATTTATCAGTTTTTGTTTGGTATAATTTCTGAAAAACCCTAACCCTTATTTTGATTAATTGGGTATGAATTAGCTTATAAAAATCTAAATTGATTGTTCGATTGTGTATATATGTGCTGTAAGAATGATTTGGATAGGTTAATTGTATTGTTATATTGAGATTTTGGAAAATTTGGATTTTTGGCAGGGTTATGCCCGAATTTTTTGGATCCGTCCGTTTTTGCGATTTCGGACAAATTGATTATACAATACATTTTTAAATGTATCCAATTTCATTTTGGAACCGTCAATTTGAGAAATTTATGCAGGTTTTATCGAAATTTGATCCCTAGCTCAAATTTTGGGTGTAGTGAAATTGGGTCGTATAGTTGAGTCATCCCGCTCAATTGATTTTATAATATCGTTTAAAATGTATTTAATTTTATATTGAAAGTGTTGATTTGGGAAAATTATGCGTAATTGATCAAATTTGGATTTTTAGGTCAAAACTCCCGCGGGTTTAAATTGGATTGTGTAATCAGATTATTTTATTTAATTGACTATATAAACTACATTAGAATATATTTAATTACATTTCCGAACCGTCAATTTATATGTTTTGGTAAGAATTGATCGGATTTGCGTTCCGGGCTCAAAAACCCTAATTGTGCTAAATTGTGTGTTTCTTTTATTGGTTTTGAGCAATTGATTATTTGATATGTTATAAAATATGTTTAATTGCATTTCTAAACATTCAATTTGAGTGAATTTATAGAATTTTACCGAATCGTATTTTCGGGCCTAAAACCCTAGATTTTAAGTGAGATTATGAAATTGGTTATTTATATAGTTGTTTCGCTAAAATTAAATTTATAAAAGTAGTTGAAATGATCCTAATTGTATTCTAATACCTTTAATTAGAAGTAATTGATTTGAATTACCTGAGTTTATGTCGTGGGCTTTAAAATGTTAATTTTGAAAATTGATCATCTGGAATTGATTTATCAGAAGATCGTTTTGTTGAAATTGATTGTCTAGATTTATCTAAAATTGGTTTAATTGTGTTTTAAAACTATCAATTTGAGGTAATCAAAGTGATTTGGCCGATTCGTAGTTTAGGTATTAAAAACCCTAATTTTCGGGGATGATTTTATAGAATTGATTTTGCTATGTGTATTTTATCTAATCGATTTCTATCATTGGGTTTTAAATCATTTAAATTATGTTTTAACCTAATCGGTTTGGATGTGGTTCTATGTAAATGGTTGGGTTATCTATTTAGTTGTAAAACCTAATAAATAAGTTATTTTCGATAAATTAACTTATGATCGATTATTCTTTCTCAGGATTTCCAAATTAAGTTGAAATGTCCCAAGTGATATTTGTATAAATCCGTTTTGATTTAGTTTTAACCTTAAATCTTAATAAAGCTATGATTTTAAGTTCTAAGTTTTGGTCACATTTTATAAGAAAGATCATTTGGGTTGTTTGTGTTTATTTAATTAGAATATGTGAATTATTGATTTATAGAATAGTTTCTAATTTAGTTTTCGATTTCTATCGGATCTAGGAAAGCTTTCTCGTGGATCCACGAGCTAGGGATCTCTCTCCCTCTTATCTCGCTTAGCTAGCTTTGGATCCAGGTAAGTCTCGACTTACCTCTACTTATGGGTATTTCGCAAGGATGTGGCTAAGGTCCCTACGTGTTATGTGACTTGTATGCCTTAGATGCCTCGTATGATTATATGTTGTGTTTTACATGTTGTTACCTTACCTATTTTATGTGTAGCACAGTTTGGAATCAAGGTATGCCTTTGTGATCGCTCTTGTTACGTGTTAATGTGGATGTGCTACAAGTTGTGACATGATACTGACCCTCTAGGACATGCATGATAGGGTTTTGGTAGCATGAAATGATAATAAAAGAACATGGGAAAGTGGACGTTTGGGAAGTTTGTAGGGGGGAACTAGATCTTGCATGAGCATGATCCTTACGTGGGAAAAGTTGATTTGGGTTGTAAGTAAGAGTTTTGGAGAGTCTTAGAGTGATTGGAGACTTGGTATGAAAATAGTACGTGAGTTGGTGCATAAGAGACCCGATTAGGGTTTTGCGAGTAAGTGTGTGTTGGGAAGTCTGCATGGAGTATTTAAAGTCTGCATTGGGATGAATCTTACGTGAGGAAAGTTGATTTAGGAAGTAAATAAGATAATGTCAAAGTTATGGGTTTATTGGAGACTTAGGTGTAAAATTCTACGTGGGTCGATATAAGGGTGTCTAAGGGACCCAATTAGGGTTTTGAGAGAAAATGAGGAATTTGAAGGGTACAAGGGTAAAAGTGATCAAGGAATGAGGGGGTATGGGGTTGAGAGTGAGAATTCACTTATATAAAGGATGAGTATGAGTTTCTAAATGAGAGAAGAGGTTTTGGGGTGAAAGAGGGAGGTTACTTGTTGAGGAAGTAAAGTGCTAGGGTTTGGCCTGGTCAACTAGGGTTTTGGATGGTCAACTGGGGCCTGTCGGTCACATGTGAACTAGGGAGATAAAGTATTACATTTGGGGAATTTTCTAATAAAAATGAGGTGCGAGATAGAGAACAAAGTAACGTTTGGGTAAGTAAGAAAGAGCTAGGCCACATAGGTCCGATTAGGGTCTCCGAGGAGGAACCCTAGAGGGATGAGGACATGCGGAGTCGATATCATGTGTGTTGGGATGGCCTATATTCTTGGAGATTGTGCCTTATTATATGCCACTATGCCTAAGTCTACGGGGGATGGATGTCGGGTGTGAGAAGAGGTACGAGTCTCAAAACACGGGACGGTCCCTCTGGAGGGGAAGAAGTAGAGTATCAACCGCATGCATGTCAAGGGTGTGATGTGATTCAATAAGACACGGATAAGACATTAATTACGTAAAGTGAAAGACTGATGAGCCCGACCCAGTCCGGTCCACCGGTTAGAGTAGTGGCCAGAGGCGTTATGCCCTGGGTGTTTATTTCCGGTCCACCGGCTATAATAGTGGTCAGAGGCGTTCTGCCTTGAGTGTTTATTCCGGTCCACCGACTATAATAGTGGGGGATTCGGGCTCGACAGACCCAAACGAATAAGTTAATCCACTGGGAAAATACTAAGTACTTACAGTGAAACATCATGTGAGTCGGGGCCAGTCCGATCCACCGGTTAGAATAGTGGCCAGAGGCATTCCGCTCTGGGTGTTGATTCCGGTCCACCAGCTATAATAGTGGTCAGAGGTGTTCTGCCATGTGTGTTTATTTCCGGTCCATCGGCTATAATAGTGGGGCTCCCGCACTCACATGGACTAATGAAGAATGCGTTGAATGAATACGAATGAAGTAATCCATGAGAAAATACTAAGTACTTACAGTGAAACACCATGTAAGTCGGGGCCAGTCCGGTCCACCGGTAAGAATAGTGGTCAAAGGCGTTCTGCCCTGTGTGTTTATTTCCGGTCCACTGGCTATAATAGTGGTAAGAGGCGTTCTGCCCTAAGTGTTGATTTCCGGTCCACCGGCTATAATAGTGGGGTTCCCGCACTTACATGGATTATTAAAGAATATGTGTGGAATGAACATATTATTAATGAGAATAAAGAATAAGTCTAATTGGACCATGGCTGGTTTTTATTACCTGTATTACTACATGCTTACGTGTGGAATGAACATGCTTACGTGAGCATGCCACGTATTGAGTTTTAATAATATGGATTATTCCTACCTGAGGCGTATGAGCCACTTTATATTTCGGTTATACCACGCTTATATGTTTAATAGGATGTTACATATGTTTTAATGTGTTACTCTAGGTGTATGGTAAGATTCATGCTATGGGTTGTGTATATGCATGATATTGTATCAACATGTTGTACCCGAGTTTAATATGCACTTGATGATATCTCTCCTATAAGATAGGGTAGTGGGACTTACTCAATATTGGACCCGTACTGATACTACCTTGGTTGAATGGGTCCTGTGATGATCCACCGATGGTGGGGAGCAGACCTCTTGTGCAGGTTGACACTATGTTGGGGTGGAAGGCCTGACTTGAGTGAGTAGGCAATCCGGATATTGATCCTTCGGGATTTGTTTTTGTTTTGCTGTATTTTGTATTACATTCCTGTTTTGAGAAACATATTCTGGGTTTGTAATCCTAAATCGTATTCTAACTTATGTTCGACTTACCTCTTGTTAAGGATTTATTTTAAATGTTGTCTTGCATTTTGATACTTTGTACTAAAGGTTGATCGGATATAGCCCTAGCAATTAGTACAGGAACGGTAGGAGTGAACCGGTCTGGTACTATGTGTGACGGTAATACCCCCGAGTTTACGGTTTTATCCTTTGCTTCCGCTAAACCTTTTGATTTTAAACGAAATTTTTTAGTAGTAAATTTGGGGGTGTTACATTTATAACCATGCTTCACCATTGTTGAAGCTTAATATTGCTTCCCAACATTGAGGATAAGTTCCTATTCCCTTTTCTTTAATGATTTCTCTTTTATGATGATTTTATGAGCTTTTTTCCCTAGTATTTTCTTTTTTATTCCTAGGTTGTATTTTACCCTTTTCTTATAGGTAAACCTCCAAAACCCTAAGTAAATAAAAACTATTAATGTTATGTATTAAGTTTAAGTTAAGAATGAGTTATGAATGTATTAGTTGGTTTGGCCCTTTTGATTAGATGTTAATCCTTTTTGGTTTTAGTTGATATATCGTTGCATGTTGTAGGTTATAATTTTTAGATAATATTATAACATGCCTTGATTTGAGCTTGTTTTAATAGTTTAATTTAATCTTAAAATATTAGCAAGTTTAGGTTGTTCAAAGTGTTCATGAGTGTTCTTGTTTTTCTTGAGCATATTCAAGAAATAATGATGAATTTGTGAGTTATGCTAAAGTGGATGATACCAAGACATTCCTTAAAAGATCTATATAGATTTGATGTGTAACACGTTAGCAAATAACCATGTTTTAGATGTTTTAATTATGATTGAAGTTCTACGTGCTCTCAATTATGTTCTTCATGTTCTCGATAACACTAAAAGTGCTTTTGGTTAATGATGCTCTAAGTAAACTAGGTAGGATATAATTCAAGATTAATCATGTTTTGGAGATAAATGATCATAAAAATGACATATTTACCCCTAAAAGGCTTTTACCATAATTAAGGATCAGATGTTGACCGTGATATTTGATTATTCTCTCTTAGCCCTCATGAATAGTAACTATGTATAAATAATAAATTTTAATGAACAGTAATTTTTGGTAATAAAATATTTTTAGTTTTTGGATTTAACCTTCTCATTATAAAATGATGTTTATTGTCACTAATGAAAAGTAATTTAAAAAAAATAGTAAACGTCCTAAAATTGGCATAAAATCTTATTTTATGGTAGACAAGCCTATTATATTTGAGCTTTTCATCCATTCTCCCTTACGATGTCTTTTGGCTGAAAGCGGTAATTTTAAATAATGTGATATTTTGAAATATGCTTCAATAGATTATTTCAACTAAGTGTTGAGTAATCTGAGCCTAGGATGGAATTAGAGCCTTGAATAATTGAATCGAACAGAGTAAGTTGATAGAATGTAACTAAGAAGAAGGATTTTGGCCAGTTGGTCGAACTTTCAACCTTTTATGGTTGAGAAATGGTGTGGCCTTGGTGGTTAAGATTTTTTGAGAATTTGAGTTAAAATTTATATGTGAATCTTGGGATCCTTTTTTGAATTAATATGTGCTAAGAGAATACATTAATCATTTCAAGACAAAGAATTATTGAGTTAGAGGAGAAATTGATTTGTTGTGAGGTTATGACTTGTTGTCTAACGTTAGCATTTCATGGCTAGTTATGATTTTATTATAAGGGAGTGGTGTGGTGCCTAACCTTAGCCTTTTATAGCTAGTTGATTGATGTGTCTTGCTTGTGTAGAGAACTTGGAATTGCCTCATAATGGCCCCCGAGTGAAGAGATAACGTGTAGGTATTAAGGCCCAATTCTACTTCTATAGGAGGACTCATAAACCCTATAGGTAGTATGTGTACTTAAGAAAATGGGGCTCTAGAACCTTATGGTACACTCTCAGACTAATTATCTGGGAAGTGAGAGTAGTAGTAGATAATCATTGTGCACTACCCATGGTATGAGAATAGTGCTAGATGCCTATTGTGCACTACCCATTGTATGACTAGTGGTAGTTGCTCGTTGTTCGCTACTCAAGTGTTATGTTGCTTTTTCATTATTATATGTGGTGGTTACTTGTTGCGTACTACCTTTGTTATGTTGTTTTATGAGTTGGTCGATAAATGATTATTAAGATGGTTGGATGTATTATATGTTGGTACATATATTATCTTGAGTTTATATATGAATTGTTTATGTTGTGTTGTGTGAGCTTCGTGTGCTTTGAGCATGCTAGCGTTTAAGCATATTAATACACCATTGAGAATGCGTTCCTACTTCCTAGTAATTGCTAAAACCAAAGAGTCATCAAATATGTTATTGGTAATCGATAATATTGAGGGGCCATTATGATATTTCGGTACCGTCTATACTTTATAGATTACCCTATAAAAGGTATATACACTTAAGGATTAGGCTATCTATAAAAGTCATGACAGCATACATGTCACAATATCGGGGAACATTCCCCCAAGTGACCGTTCTAGGATCAACAACTCCTAAATATTATTTATGGTTGAACATTCCACTAAGAGTTTGTTTAATATTTTAAACGAGGCCGAACAACCCCTAAGTAGTGTTTCAAATATTTTTGTCATCTTGGCTAAAGACCTTGTATGGTGGGTGCATATAGTTCATGGTTTTGTTTTAAGGTTTAATATCATTTTGGAATGCAAGGTATTGTATGCTTTAAAATTTATGAAGTATGCCCATTTCGTATATTTTTATTATCAATTAATATAGCGCGTGGTTGAGTGAAGCCTATAATATGTTACATATTATCCATATTTTTGCATAAAATTTAATCTTAGCGTTATATATGTAATAAAAAAAATATGTCCGTTTAGTGGTCACTAGCTTATTTAATAGACAAATCAAGGAATTGATGTGTAGGGCTCTGTATTCCCTTTGATGTAACAACCTACTCTCTAGAGATGACCAGTGAAACTGGCATGTTAGGGTATGTGCCAGCTAGAGTGAAGCTAATTGAAACCTAGCTTTGTTTCCCCTTCCATGAGGAATGTTATAATTGTATGATTTCACCATCGTTTTCAATCTGTGCTCCTATGCTGCTCCCCCCGGGGGGGGGGGTGGATTGTTGTTAAACTTTATTTATAAATATATTTCTGAAAAACTAATATTAAAAGCCGCATTTTGAAATAGAACTATTTCTCAAACTAAATCTAAGCGGCATGATATTTTATAGGAAGCTGTTGGAGGGATTTTTAATTAATTTTTTTTTTTAATATGCGCTCGTTTAGTAAAGTCCTTGATGGAAATCAGACAAGATATGGTTGAAGATTTCGTTCATTAGTGGCAGCGACTAGCCAGGAGTCTTACTTCCTGGTGCTACTAATTATACTGAAAAAGTTACGTAACCGAGTATGGGCAGCGGGCAAGATGATTAGATCCCTAGTCTATTTCTCGGAACACACCGCGTACCTAACCAAAAAGACGAGAGTTACCCTTTTTTTTTTAATATATCATGGATCCCTATATCTCTGTTCTTTATATACTAAAATTAAGATATTTTTTCGATAGAAAAACTAGGATATTTTATAGGTAAATTTTCTTTATAGCTTAGGTTAAATTAATTGGATAAAAATTAAAATTGTTTTAAAGTATTTAGTTATAAATATAAAATATTATGTACATATAATTATACTAATATATACATCTAATTATATATAAATGTACAGATAATATTTTTTATATATATATTGAGATATCAAAAAAATAGACTAAATACTAAATAGATTGACCAACTTTAATTATTTTAATTTAAATATACCACCAACCATTTTTTTCTATTTTATATACATATGATACCTAGTAAGATCTCTAGGCTATTATTACATCACACCGTCGCAGTCTCCGCCGCTAAATATCGACGATGAATCATCAATTACTAAATTCATGTTCCTACCATTGATCCTACAAGGAATTTTAACACTTATCATTAAGTGCCAACGATTTTCATCAAGACTCGACTCGAGTACAGTAAACACGGCACAGACGACAAATCGTCTTTTCAGTTTCGTGAGGACCGAGTGAGAAGTGATAACACTTCCTGCGACAGTCTTTTAAGAGCAGCACGCGTGATGCGCGACGAAACAGGATTGCAGTTGAGGGAAACTGCTACGGGGATCTGAGTCCCGATCAATCTTACACAGGAAACTTTTTTAATATATAGTCCGTTAAAGTTACAGAGCTCACCTTTCTTCTCCGTTGCGAAGCAAAGCTGGGTGCCCGAAAATTTGAACTACGGCAGCCAAGAGCAGAATCCTTCTCGATCAAATGAAAAAGGTTGTAGAGCTAGGAGTGCAGCCAAGGGTTGTAAATTCATAAAAGAGTTTAGTGTACCTTAATTACGTCTCGTTTACCTCCCTTATTATTATTATTTGTAGACAAGATGATATTAGTTTTAATCTGATTTGATCATATTTTATCTACTTAATGCTCATAAATATTGATAATAATCATGTTAATAATGATTATAATATTTATTATTTAACCAAAGATATTATTATTATTATTATTATGAAAATAATAATAATTATATTAATTAAAATATTCACAGAAATATTATTATAATAATTTATTATGAGTATAATCATAATCATACTAATATTTATAATATAATTTTATCTTCATAATTATTATTATTCTTATTATAAATAGTATTATTATTATAAATAATAATGAAAAAAATATCATTACAAATAATTACATAATCATATTTTTTTTATTTTTCTTAACATAATTATATATATATATATATATATATTATTAAACATGAATATTATATACAAATATAATCATAATAATAACATCAATATTAAAATTAATGACATACTTTTTTATTCTTATTATTTATATAATTATGATAATAATTATTAGGGCTGGACTTTATGTTAGGCCAACTAGACCCAGCCTAAGGGTCTCCCAAAAAATAGACTCCCTTTTGGTTTCCTATGTCCATATATATATTTGTTTGCTTTATTTAATACTTCCGTTAATTTTACAATGTAATTTTAGATTAAAAATTAAATTAATCATCTCTTATATTTACAATTGCAAGTGAACTACACACTAATTCTCTAATTGTAATTCCTGAATTTAGATTTGTAATACTATTTTACAATTTTGATTTTAAATAATTATTGAAATAGCTTTTTCTGTTTTACTGCTAATGTTAGTTTTCTTCTCTGCTCAATCTTTTCCTTCAATTTTGGGTTCTTTAATTATCTATCAGTACTATCAAATAAGCATAAGTCTAAACCAACATAAGCAAAAGAAAGACCAACAGATTCTAAGACAGTGTATTAGTTTTCCTTTGGTGAGCAATTAGTTTTTCTGTCCAACAAACAAAAGGCTTGGCCTACTCGATAAGTTGAAATCAATTGTAAGTTCTCTTAAACTAGAATTTCTATATACAAATTTAATTTTTGTAAGTACTCTAAATAGTGGTTGGGTTAGCTAATAGGCTAATAGCTAAGAAAAGTAAAGGAAAACACTTAGCCACTTACCATACATAATACTTACTTTTATCGGCTACTAAAAAGGTCAAAAGAAAGTTTTGGTTTTTAATGTCGATACTAATTCACTTTTTACTTTATTTTATGTAGGAACCTCATTTTTATAAATTATAATAATAAATTTACAAGTTACAACTATCCGAATATCAGGTGTTGCTCTTCAATTCTATTTTACTATTAGTTTACAAGTATTTACTAATGTCTAATAAAAAAAATATGAATCTCAATATGAAAAATATAAGAAAAAGAAAAGATTAGAAGAATTTATTCAATCTCGGAATGATACACTTGATAAATTTATTAGTAGTAGCAAGCCAAATAGTACAAAAAATACATGTAAAAATTTTACAAATGAAACCACCTATTGCTGATAATATTATAAGTAATAATTTGGACATTAATGCAGAAAATGAAGGATATAAGGATAAAATTGGCTATATTGATGGTTCATGTATAGATGTTGATATATATGACCCTACAAGTTACGAAAGTATTAGTAATAACTTGAGAAATTTAATAGTTGAAAAGGGACCTATTAGAGATAACATTCAAGACTTTTCAAATGATAAGAATTTGCAACATTTTTCCACCATACATTACATCAGAAAATTAAAAAAAATGAAGAAATGCACGATAGAACATGGTTAATTTACTCTAAGAAATTAGATAGAGTATTGTGTATTTGTTGTAAATTATTTTCAAAGTCAAATTTTAAATTTAAGCTAGCAAATGATGGTTGCAAAGATTGGAAAAACCTTGGTGTTAAGCTAAAGGCACATGAAACAAGTAATGAACACATCATTAATATGTCTTTTTGGATCGATGCAAATATAAGATTATAGAATAAAAAAATTAATAAAAAACTGCAGGATCATATAAATAAAGCGAAAGAATATTTGAGAAATGTATTATTGAGAATTATTAGTGTTGTGAAAACACTTGCACAAAATAACTTGACATTTAGAAGTACAAATAAAAAAGTTGATGAAAAAAATAATGGGAACTTTTTGAGTCTCATTGAAATGATTGTTGAATTCAATCCTATAATGCAAGAACATCTCAAATGCATTCAAGCAAATGAAATACATGACCACTATGTTGGTCATAGAATACAAAATGGGAATTAGTTGGCAAATGAAATAAAATTTATAATTATGAAAAAAACTAAGTGTCAAAGTATGTCTCAGTCATACTTGATTATACTCCTAATATAAGCCATCAAGAGCAAATGTCCATTTCATTAAGGTATGCAGATATTTCTTCCCTTCCCATAAAAACAGATGAATGCTTCATAGAATTTTTTAATGTTAATGATACATTAGGTAGCGAAATTTTTTATGAACTCATATGTTCTTTAAGTAACCTTAGTCTTGATGTTGATGATATAAGAGGAAAAGGGTATGATAATGGATCCAATATGAAAGGAAAGAATCAAGGTGTACAAAAATGACTATTAGATACAAATCCTAGAGTATTTTATACACCATGTGGTTGCCATAGTCTTAACTTATTTCTTTGTGATATAGCTAGTTGTTTTTTTAAAGCCATTACATTTTTTGGAGTATTACAATGAATTTATTCAATATTTTCTTCTTCGACTAAAAGATGGAAAATTTTGAAAGATCGTGTGTCTTCTTTAACTATGAAACCATTATCTCAAATTCGTTGAGAAAGTCATATTGAAAGCATTAAGGCAATTATATTTCAAGTTTCTCGAATAAAGGATGCTTTACTTGATTTAGCAGAAAGTAATGATGATCCAAAAACAAAGAGTGAGGCTTATTGTTTGGTGACATATGAACTTGAAAAAAATTTAATTTTTAGTGGACATGATAATTTGGTATGATTTATCATTTGTTGTTAACATAGTTAGCAAGGCTTTACAAGCCAAATACATGCATATAAATATTGCTATAAATCATTTGAAAGGTCTTATTGCTTTTTTGAAAAACTATAGAGAAAATGATTTTATTTCATCATTGATTTTATCTAAAGAAATATCTTTTGATATGAATGTGGAACCTATATTCTATGAGGGAAGAGTGATACGGAGAAAGAAACAATTTCATGAAAATAATACTAATAACATATCACGTTCTCCTAAATAATCATTTAGAACTAATTATTTTATTATGTAATTGATCAAGCTATTTCTTCTTTTTAAAGTAGGTTTGAACAATTTAAATTATATGAAGAATTTTTTGGTTTTTTATATGATCTAAATAAGTTACAATCATTGGATGATGAGTGTTTGAAAACATGTTGTCTTAATCTTGAAAGCTTTTTTTAAACATGATAAACTTTCTAATATTATTGGTTTGGATTTATTTTTTGAACTAAAAGCTTTCAAAGAAGTTTTCTTAATGAAGCAAAAACTCCATTAGAAATTATTAATTGCATACAGAAGTTAAACTCATTTCCAAATGCCTTGATTTCATATCAAATATTATTAACCATTCCAATCACAGTTGCATATGCAAAAGAAGTTTTTCAAAATTAAAATTAATAAAATTATTTTTTGCAATTTACTATGGCTCAAGAAAGATTAAATGGATTAACCATTATTTCGATTGAAAAAGAGCTATTATAAAAACTTGATTTAAAAAAATTAATCAATGAATTTGCATCTTAGAAGACAAGAAAAATTAAATTTAAATAAATTTAATTTTTTAAAGATATTTTTTTATGCTCATGCAAAGTGCTCCATTTGCCTGGGGCCTTAAAATCTATAAGGTTGGCCCTTATTATTATTTTTTTATAAACAAATATAAAAATAATTACGGTAATAAGTATAAATATTTATAATAATTATAATATAAATATTATTATTTCAAGTATCATAATTAGAATAATAATATCATTATTTTAATTGTAACAATTATATTTAAAATAAAGGTAATTATTATTGTTATTGTTATTATTATTATTATTATTATTATTATTATTATTATTATTATTATTATAGATACAACCATAGTTATAACTATAATTGTAATACCCCATACTTTTGAAAATTCTGTTGAATGAGAATTATGCCAATTTTTGGACCTTTGATCTTGATTTAATTTTATGATTTGGTTTGAGGCAAAGTTTGGTTTGACACAAGGTTGAAAATGAATTTTAATGAGTTTTTCAAGCAACCAATCTACTGGTTCATCATTTTAGCAATATAAGTTTTTTCAATTAAACCGATTGACTAATTTGTCGAGTTGGGCATATTTTTCGAACTTAATATTCTAAAAAATTTCTTATATCAAAATGGAACCTTACCAACCCATTCCAAATTGTCCCTAAGAGATTATTAACCATTTTTATGATGCATATAGCCCAAAATATTACCTTCGATTGATCTGAAGGTCGATTGGGATAATTAAAGGGGAGAGATGCCCTCAGCCTTATCTTTTTCCACCTCTCTCCTCTGAATGTTTCTGAGACTAATGCTTCAATCTCAGACATAATTCTTAATAGCTGGAAGATTCCTTCCACACCGACCTTTCATTACATCTCTTATGAATTCCAATTCTGGCCTAATTGACCTGCATTTTCTTGAAGCACCATTTGAGCTGTGGAGAATAGGTTAGTATATCTTGGATGAAATCCATTCGTTTAGTTTGAATTCAAATAGTAAATTCTAGGGTTTTTGAATTTTTCCTGAACCCTCTATTATTCCTCTCAATTGTTTGGATATATATAGCCATAATCATCCTTTTTTTATGCACCTTTCTTTTAGCCACCAAAATTCTTAAGTCTCTGTACTCACATTTATCATCTCTGCACTTCAAACCTTGCAATCAATTTCCATTCACTCTTCTGATCCTATCTCTAGCTCTCTATTGTTTTAATTGTTAAGCAAGGAAGAGTTAGATTTGGAAAAATATTAAGTGGTTGAGTTGAGAATTTACTTGTTTTTATCCTAAGTGTGGTATGTCTTTCTTTCCCTCCTATTTTAAGTTCAAAAATTATTAATGTTTTGTGAAAATTTCTGAGCTAAAGATTTTTTTTTTGTTTTAGGGTTTAAAAAGTTGAGAAGTTCATAGACTAAAATTCTAGTTTAATGAAAATTTTACCTGCATTAGGTAAGTGATTATTACTTCTAAAATGATTTATGAGTATTCCTATATGATATGAGTTTCCTTCATGTTGATTCTTTGTGTTGGCATGAATGCATATAGCTTGCATAAGGGATTTGGATGGATAGATTGTATACTTGGAGTAAAAAGCAAGAAAATTTGATAAAAATGGGACATGATGATTCAATGTTGAGATATGCAAGTTAATTTAGTTGAAAATGTGTTAGCCTATGTTGATACATATTCTAACATGGTTAAGGATTATTTATAAGTATGAATTTGCATGAAATGTGTGGTTTGTTGTTGTTGTAGGGCTAAGCGATCGATTAGTTCCTAGAACAATCAATTGTTTAACCCAACCCATCAACTAGTAAGCCTAAAGATACCTTGGTCTTGCTCTCCATTTAAACCCATCAACTGGTTAGGCAGAGCTAATCAACTTGTCTATGAACAGTCAACTGATTTGCCCAAGCCGATTGACCAGTTTGAGGAAAAGCATGGTTTAGTTAAGTCAAACCGATTGATTGGTGTGGCCTTGTGTGATCACTTACCCTTATGAATAATATAATAATCACATAAAGAGAAAGACAATCGAGTTGTGTATAGGGCTGGTTTACACGACTAGATCATATAAATATATATGTACCAAAAACAAAGCCTTATCATGCATATTGACATATCAATTTTAGACCTTACTACAAAGGGTTTATCAATTGATAGCATATCTAACACCTCTACCAAATTAATTTGCTTTCTAGTAGAAGCAATTGTAATGCATTGTTATCCTAGCATAATGATTATTCACTTAATAATTTTATGTCAATCTTACAAACGCAACATTCCCAATAGACAAATGTAACATGTGACTATTTATATGATGCATCATTATATACCATGGTATAATTATATGGTCAACATGTGTCGATTTTATTCTAGCAAGAATGTAGGAAATTTTATGTTTGCTTGTGATATAACATCTTAAATGTAATTTTTCCAAGATGATAAGTCATTCTTATCAGATCGCCTTACGAAAGAAAATCTATAAGATTCTTAATTGGTGTTCGTATGAATCTATAATGTATCTAAGTCATTCTTATTTGACATTTTACACATGTTTTCATATGCTAATTTTTAAGATTTAAAATTTTTAGTTTAATGAGTAAATCATGGCAGCTAAAACAATAAAAATAAAGGGTATTATCACCACCATTAGTACAAGTATGGTTTCCTCTTCCATTCTCGTACCAAGTATTAAGGCTAAAATCATTACTTCGCTTTAATTTATAACATGAATACAAGAAACATAATAGCAAAGACAACATATAAGTATTGTGCTAAGTAAAAGCAACAACAGTGATAACAAAACCCAAAAGAGAGAAAGAACAAGAGGACACAAGCATCCAAAGTACATTAAAAAAATACATAAAAGGCATACAAAAAAACATGGTACGAGACATTTAAATATACATAAGAGGATTGAAATACGATGATCATTCATATAACCACACACTACCAATGTCATATACTATTCATACTTGTTCATCTTGAACAAACTGAAACTTACAAATCAAATATTCAAGAGATGTTCTTTGAAGTATAATTAGAAATAACATCAAACCAAACTAATACAATAACAACACATCAAATATCTCATTATTAATACCAATAAATATCTTAACATAGGTAGCCTTACAAGCACAACCCAATACCAATCCCTAGCAGCACATGTAAGCACAAAGGTTTTTACCAAAAAAATAAGTAGGCACAAAGGCTACTACCAAAACACAAGTAGACACAGAGGAAGATACCAAAATACAAGTAGGCACAAAGGCTAGCTAGTAATGGTGGAAGGGTAAGGTAGAGGTGGTTGGTGCTAGTCGGACAGTGGCTAATGGTGGCTAGAAGGATTGTGGCACTGTTGTGAGGTAGTGATGGTGCATGTCGTCATTTGGTGTTGTGGAAAGGTTGGCGGAGGCTAGTGGTTGTAAAGGGAGGTGATTGTAATAACCATCTTTTGTAAATGTGCTGAATGAGAAATTATGCTGTTTGTTGTTGTTTGATTTTGATTTGTAACTATAATTGGGTTTGAGGTAAAGCTGGATTTGAAATAAGGTTGGGAAACTAAATTAAGCAAGTTTTTAGGTGGATCGATTGAATGGTTCCGTGAACTAATCAACAATTTTATCATTTCATCTAAATGATTTTTACTCAACTAAACCGATCGACTGGTTTATCATGCTGAGTTTATTTTTGAAACTCAATTTTTCAAGAAAATTTCTTACATTAAAACGGAACCTTGATTACCCATTCCAAATTGTTCCTAAAAGATTCTTAACGTTTTTCATGATGCATTTGACCTAAAAATACTATCTTAGATTGATCTAGGGAGTTGATTTGGATAATTGAGGGGGGGGGGAGATAACCTCAATTTTATATTCTTCCACCTATCTCTTTTGCATACTTTTAGGATCATTGCTTTGATTTCATACTCAATTCTACTTACATGGGAGATTCCTTTTGTGCCGACCTTCCATTTCCTCTCTTGTGATTTGTATTTCTGGCCAATCGATATACAGTTATCCTGAATCACCATTTGAGCCCTGAAGGATAGGTTAGCATATCTTTGGTGAAATATGTCTGGTCAACTCAAATTTAAACGGTAATAATTGGGGTTTTGATCTATCCCTAACCACACTTATGACTTGTATCGATTTATTGGCTATAAATAGCCCTAATCGCCCTTTCTATTCACATTTCTTTCGGCCACTGAAATACCTCAGCTCTCTAGCATTTTCCTTCTCCCTCTCCACTTAGAACCTTATATTCACATTCTTTTTCTCTTCTTTATCTAGCTCCCTCTTGTTTTAATTATTAAGCAAGAAAGAGTTAGATTTAGGAGAAAGTTGTGTGGTTCAGCTGAATCCTCCTATGTTTTTCCATTGGGTGTAGTATGCTTTTGTTTCCCTTTTTATTTCAATTTCGGACTTGAAAAGGTTATTCAATAATTTTTGAGTTAGACTTGTTATTTTTAAGGTTTTGGAAGTTGAGGATTTCCACCAATTGAGTTTTCTTATTTAAGGAAAGTTTTACCTGTAGCAAGTAATTCTTACTTCTAAAATGTAGTGATTAAGCTTTCATTTTATGGATCCCTTAAAGTTTGATGATATATGTTGGTATTGAATGGTTAAGTTATGCATCTTGAGAGAAAAGCATGATTTTTTTACAAAAAATTAGGTTGTGATGATAAATAGTGAAATATTCAACTATTGCAAGCTACAAATGTATTATGTGATGTTAGGTCATGGTTCAATTTGGTATGATAAAGAATTATAAGCATGATCTGCATGAAAATGCTTGTATGTGCTATTAGTGAGCCAATTGATCGACTATTTAAGTCTAACTGGGCTATTGGTTACTAGAATAGTTAACTAGTCGACCCAACCCATCGACTAAACCCATCGAATAGTTGGGCATAACAGATTAACTTGTCCATTAATATTCAACTAGTTTGCCTAAAATGATCGACCGATTTGAGGAAAGCCTAGTTTGGTTTAGCCAAATTGATGGATTGGTTAGCCTAAATCGATCGACTGGTTGGACTAAACCGATAGACTTGTTCTAGTGGTTTGTGTATTTGTTTTTCTTGGTTCAGATATGGTTTGAGATTATACATGGGGTTGTTATATGAATATTTAATGGATAAAATACATATGTTACCATGGATCAAAGACATAATGAATGGATTAAATGGACAATGATTCATAACATACTCAATGGGTGTTGTAAAAGCCTTAATGGGTAAACTACAAATAAAAGGTGATGGTTTTGAGATAACGGTGATGAAATATGGAATGTGTTTTTGATGGACTAATATAATGGATATGGTAAATATTGAAAACGCATAAATGGAAGTCCCATATATGGTTGGGGATGAAAAGGATTAATATGGAAGAAATATGTGAATGTCTTTCTTACCTATTGTATGAGACTTGTGTGACCACGTAACCTCAAGAGTAATGTACTAATCACATAGAGTGAAAGAAAATTGAGTTGTGTATGGATCTAGGTTACTTGATCCTTGATTAGCAATTGGGATTTAGTGTGCCTTCAAGCGTTTATTAGTTCCTTTGGGCTTTAGTTTTGGGCAGGATCTTAGTAGATCATGGTGCCTTACCTACTCTAGACACTAATCATGTACTAGGGGGTATCGATACTAAAGGGTTTAGTTACCTAGGTGGTTGGTTTTGACCTAGACTTATGTCCACTATAGTTATTTGGCTTTAGCCTAGAATTATGTCCATGGTGGTTATTAGCTTCAACCTAGACTTTATGTCACTTAGTTTGGATAGGCTTCTATGGTATGTGAGACCATGGGGTGATGCACATTCCAACGCTCGATGATGATAATAATGATAAAAAAGTTAGAATGAATACTTGGATTATAAATGGCATGAGTAATTGGATAATTATTAAAACGAATCACTGGATGATAACCTAGATAAGAGATGGAATAAGTGTTTAGATGGGAATAAAATAAGGATGTGATATAAATGGAAGATGAAAGAAAAGGAACAAAAAATAGAAATAATGACTGTAAGGGAATAACCTAATTGATTGAGCTAGTTGGAAAATAAACCCTAGTGTTCATTTGGGTAACTTGCTTAGTACGTGTGTTTGACTATCTATGATATTGCACTTCGAAAACAAGTATGATGCATCCTGAATTGCCTGAATTGTGTATGATAGCAAATCCTAATGCATTACCTGATCATGATAGAGTATGTACACTTAATTATATGGCATTGACATGATGCATGTTGAGTATGATTTTCATGACATGATAGAACTTTATATGCTTGTGACTTCCATTGAGGAGGTAATTCGGCTTACTAAGTATATAGCAAACTAATGTTCCCATTTGCTCGGTTACCTTCTCATTCCCACAAGCAGAAGGCCATGTGCAGATTTTTGAGGATGGCCAATAGTGAGCCTACTTCGCCTTAGGTTCAGGGCTTGAGAGAGCGGACATCCCACAATTTTTGTGAAGTATGTGATGGACCATGGTTTAGGGGACACACCCAAACTTGTTTTCTACCATAAAAGCCTTGTATTTTCAACTAATCTATCTTCATGTATTTGACAACATCGAGGACCGTCAAGGTTCTATTGTGTAAACACTTTCTTTAAAAATTTATGTAATCTTGTTATTGCACACTCTACTTTAATTTGGTTGGTTTGGTTTTTCATCCTTATATCTAGTATGGGATGGGTGGCTGACGTCTATCTTATGTTAGGTATGATGGTAGCACCCCGTTTTTCCTAAGTGTGTTTAGTATTTTTGCTTTTACACCATTTTAAAATAAACTTTTTCTGTAGTGAAAAATGGTAGAATTACAATGATGGTTGAGGAAGGACGGGTAATGCAAGAAGGGGGAGTTGTGGTTTAAGGTGACGGAGGGGTGGTTAGTTGCAATAATCTTAGCCGAAGGTGGGTGGTGGCCTTTAGAGGGAGGTTCCAAAGTGAAAGTGGGAGAAATGATAGTTTCTACCATTGTCCAGGGAGTGTTGCGGAGGGGTGCCAAGAGTAGGGGAAAAGGAATGGCAAAAATCACCGCAAGGGAGGAGAAGAAGAAGAAGAAGAAGGAATGGTAGGGGAGAAGAGAGAAAAGGAAGAGGAGGAGGAGGAGGATGAGGAGGAGGAGAAGAAGAAGAATAGGGTCAATGATGGTGAAGGTTGTGGGATGTGCAGAGGATTGACGTACAGAAATGGAGGGTAGGGGAGGGCCGACGAAAATGTTGAGGGTTATGTTTGGTTGAGGTGGTGTAGAGGCATATGCGTGTGTATGTATACATGAACGTCGACAAGGAAATGAAGTGGTGAAGGAGTTAATGGTGATGGGGCATGGATTAGCACAGAGGAGTATGGTTAAGGTGAAGGTTTAATAGAGAGGTAAGGAGGGCGTGCTAGGGTGGTAGCGTGAGAAGGGGAGTGAAAATAAGAGAGTGGTTGGGGGAGGGAAATGGGGCACTCAAAGGTAATTTAGGAATAAAATGGTAGAGTAAAGTAGGAATATTTTATATTAGTTTTAGGTTTAGTTTATATAGGTTAGGGTATTGGGTAGAAAAAATAATAATTCAGGAAAAATAATTTGGCTTAGGAAAAAGTTTTTTAAAAAAAGGAGAAAGGTGAATTAATCAAGAAAAAATATTTTAGAATTTATTTGAATTATGATTCAAAGGTTAATGATAAAATAATTAAGCTAAGATTTAAGGATTAATTTTAAATAAAAAAAGGCTTAACACTCGAAAATAAAGGTTACGAAATTTCAGGATATTACATATGCCAAATGTACACTTTGTTCATTTACTTTGAAGCTTACCTTTAGAGACTCTAGATGATACCCATGCCATCAATTATTCTTACACCACAGTAAGTTCAACTAAAACTTACATAGGAAATACTACATATTTATTTGATTTTAATCACTCCTTCAAGAAATAAGATATAGGTTGTCAAAAACTTTGATTGATCAATAATGTTTTATTTAGTGTGTACCATGGTCTCAAGTAGAGTAAATTGATAATCTAGATTGTGTTGAATTCTATGAGATGGGAAGATTTGACCCTCAACCATCTAATTACTTATAAGATGGAAAACTTCAGACTTTAACCATCAAACTATTATTAAAATAGGAAGTGTATGGCTTCAACCACCAAACTCCATCAAGGAAGTTATTGTAAATACTCATCTAATAATGCTGGAGAAGGACACCTGGTAATGGTAGATTATAATCAATATCAATGGAATAATGCATGCATGGTCTCATAAGTATTGTGGCTGGTGAATTTCGCATAAATCCAACTTCACTACTTCATAATCCAAAAATATATTATAAAAAATCTTAAAAAAGAATATAAAAAAATTAAATTATAGAAATTTAATAGCATAAGAAAATGTGCATAAACATAAATGGAAAAAATGAAATCAGTGCTTAGATCTTCACTACCCAAAAAGATTCAATATTCTGGATTGAAATGCACTTGAGGTAATAAATACATTTGAACTATTAATATTTAGTATCAACTTTTCAAAAGGTGCATGTAATTTTTAACATTTGATCTTCTATGATGATCATTATCCTTAAATCATTCGATCTTCAGAATCAAGTTATACATATAATTTCAATATTTTTAAAATTATTTGTTTTTCTAAATGAAATTATTTATAAGATCCTCGGTACCTTTAAATTATATTATTTTTATTAAAATTATTATTATTATTATTAAATATAAATTTTATATTTAATAATAATATAATTCTAAAGATAATCATAATAATATCAATATTGAAAGTAATAACATAATTTTATTATTTTTTATCATTATTAATGTTTTTATAATAATTAAAATAATTATTATTATTATTTTAAGCATCATAATTATAATAATATGACTATTGGAATGATCACAATTATAATAGTTATAATTATATTTAAAATAAATATAATCATAATTATCATATTAATTAATAATAGTTGAAATTATCATAATAGTTATGATAATAACTATAGTTATAACTATAATTATGTTAAAGATAATAGTAATAGGCATAATAATATTTAATAATATCTATAATAAACTTATGATTATAATTATTATATATAATTATGATAAATAATAATAATAATAATAATTAATTAATTTTATCTAATCAGATTTAATGTAATATGATTTGATTCATGTTAATTTGATTTAATCTATTGTGAAAATATGGTGAGGAAAATCGTATCTTAATCTATAACCTAAAATTATGAAAACTGAGAGTCATCTCAATGTTAACATATTTTATTTGATTGATAATAAACAAATAAATAGTTGGCAGTGTCTTATAGATTCATTCATATTATAATACTAAAAGATGATTGAAAGTAAAGACTAAGAGGAAGAAATTATTAGAGAGATTTCAACTTGTACCCCTTTATTTATGATTGATTTATACATACATATACATATATATATATATATATAAGGGTATATATATATATACCCTTATATGGATTTGGTAATAAGGCAGCTACATCTACATTCATTAAACGTTTGTACATAGTTATAGGATACATCTATATTCATAGCACTTCCCTTGAGACATACACTACTAATATTTTCTCGCTAAAAACTTTACTTAAAAAAAAAAGAAGCAATGGGACAAAAAAACCATGGTGAAGAAAAATAGTAAAGTAATGAATAACACTCTTCCTCAGTCTAACAAACTTCTTTTTGATATCACATAGATATGAATTAGTTGAACACCCTTGATGGTAAAACATTATGAACAGTCTACTAGATTAATATTGTATAAAATTGATTGAAGATTGACTTTTTATTTCCATTATAGATCATGACTTGATAAAAAAGTGGGTGAAATTTGCTTCTAATTCACATGATTCTTATACATCAAGTATCAATGACTAGAGTGACAAGCATTCATATATTGTCTCATATAATGCTATCAACTTGTCAAGTGTTAGAATATCATGTCCTAATACTTTTTTCTTGCTTAGAGAATTTGACTCTACTTGTATAGCTTTTTTCCAACTTTCCTAATCATTTCCATGTCAACATTTCTTAATAGATTGAGGCTCATTATCATATACATCAATAATTTTAACAACCATATTATTTAATTAAATACCAGCAATGATAATATTATTTCTTTTCATCACCATATTCAAGAGAAACGTAATTGATTGAAAAATCATCATTTTTATCAACCTTATATTTACCTTTGTCATCATGATTGTAATACTCTAAATTTAATCGAACTCTAACTCTATGTAATTAATATTTTAACCTAAATCTAACTCCGAATGATTGATATTTTAATCTTAACCTAATTATTTAATCTAAAATTTTAACATAATTTTAATCCTAACCCTTCACTATCTTCTTTCCTTTTTCCTTTTTCCTTTTTCCTTTTTCTTTCTCCTTTTATTTTTCTATTTTTCCTCTTATCCTCTCGATCTTTTTCTTCTTCTTCCTCTTCTTCCTACATGATTCCCTCATGCTCCTAACCTAATCCCATTGGTTATTTCCCCCCTCATAAGCCTACCTAATCTTAAACTTGATATATATCTCCAAAATTTGTACTTAAATAATTCTATTAATTGTTATAAATTATATTGCACATATAATTACTTTTCTTATTGTGTGATTATTTAGGAAATTAACTCAGAACATGGAAGTGGATCAAGGTGATTGTTGTAGTTGCTGCTGGGTGCTGTTACAGAAAATGTGTTGTATTAATTTGTGAATATCCCATGTGATGCATTCGCCGACATACTTGGCTAATGGGAATTAAGCTGGCTGTGTAATCTGCCACCCGACCCATATTTATTGGGTTAGTTGGAATGTGGATTACTCAACCCTTGGTAACCATGATTAGCTAGCAGATTTTAGCTGATGGGAATTAATTGTAAATCCATTAATTTGGATTATTATCCATTGTAATTATTTTGTTAAAGTTGGGCTGTTTCTTTGCCCCAACTAGTCGATCCCTGATGTGTATAATTGTCGGCTGATTTTGGGCTGTGTTTGGGCTGATTTGTTGTAAAATAAGCATGAGCCCATCGTCCGTATATGTTGTATCATTTGTATTATATACACCATATAAAAGGCGTATACGCTGGTTGTACACTTACTTTTTGGTCGAAATACATTGCTGATTGATTTTTCTAGAATTCTCTCTCGACTTCTCTCTCTCTTGCGACCTCCTCGTTCGCATCTTCTTCTTCTTCCCGATCTTCTTTCTTGATATGCTTCTCGATCTTTTATGTTCTACAACTTCAATAGCCATTGATTCAACTGTGCTCTGAGTTTTCTAATCTTCCTTTTGATTAAAACCCTTAGGCTAATTATCTTGGTGAATCGAACCCCGCGCTCGATTTTTCGATCTGGTGAAAATTTGTGAAACCTGTCCAGGTTTCATCATTTGGTATCAAAGCCTCGAATCTTCGAGTGCTCGTGGTTTAATTCATTTGTTACTGAAAATTATTGTTCTATTCTTAATTCTTGAGTTCGCTAACCCGTGGTTCTGAAGTGTTGATTCTAGGGTTTACGACTGACAAGAATTGAACGATTCTTGTCGCAATTAAGCCGGCGATAAAGAAAGTTGCTATGATGGAGGCGGAACTATTTGGGAAACCCTAAATAACTGTTGACATGAATTCGCAGTTAGGGTTTGGTCAAGATTCTTGAATCTTGACAATATTTGAGAAATACTTCTCGATTGGTAAACTCGAGCCTTATTTTTGCTAATTACTGTAATTATTAGACGTCAACTTAACATTCTTATTACGAGTTGATACTCTGCTTACAATTGAAAGAGTGCACAAGTAGTAGTTAAGTTCTAGCGAACCCTTAGTTCTAGAAAGGGGTAAGGACTCCAAGAAGAGGGGTCCTATCTCATTAATTGGCTTAATTACACAATTTGCTATCGTGGTAATCTTGTTCCTTTCTTGAAAATTCTCTCTCTTGTTCGGTTCAACAACTGTTTAAAATTATTGTGTTGTTCTGTGTTGTTCTAGTAGACTCTTTAATCTTGTGATTGTGCTACGATCCCTTTTATATAATTGTGATCAAATTACTGTTGTGATTGGATTGATAGTAAGGTGTGATCTTGGCTATAGATTGATTGTTATCTGTGACCTTATCTTGTGCTTAATAAAGTAAACCTTGATAGGATTTATAATGTCTAATAACGGCCAATCTGTGAATCAATCTGTATCGGTATCTAGTAATGATTTATTAGAGACTCTTAGAACTTTTCAAGAACAAATGACTACTCAACTAGCTATTTTATCTGCTAACCTAGAACAGAGGATAGGGGAACAGGAAATGAGAATCAATGAATTGCAGAATAATAGAATAGATAACCAACATGCTGGGGTATTAGGAAGGGCTCCCATGGACCCTAGAACTAGGATTCCACCCTTAAATAATTTAAAAGAACTAGAAGATCAAATATCTAATAATAGTGATAGGAGGCCCAGATAGAATAATAGGCAAGAAAGAGAGTTAGATCTAGTTGATAGGAATCTAAGTAACCTTAAGTTTAATATACCTGGATTCAATGGGAGAAATGACCCTAATTATTACTTTGAGTGGGAAAGAAAGATAGAATTAGTTTTTGAATACCATAATTATTCTGATGAGAAGAAAATTAAAGTAGCAGTAGTAGAATTCACAGACAATATCATAATCTTGTCTTAACTAGGCGTAGGAGTGGAGACCCACCTATACAAACATGGGATGAATTTAAGATTTTGATGAGAAAAGGTTTTTTCCAAGTTACTATTATAGGGAATTACATAAAAAGTTGCAGACATTAAATTAGGGGAATAGGTCTGTGGATGAATACTTTAAGGAACTAGAGGTATTAGTGATTAAAACAGGAATTGTTGAGGATGAGGATGCTACAATGGTTAGATTCTTAAGTGGATTAAACTCTGAGGTAGCTGATAAGGTAGATTTATATCCTTGTGGTACCTTGAGTGAAATGGTTAATATAGCTACCAAGATAGAGAGTCAAATAAGGAGAACTAAGAAATATAAACCCCTTAGAATTGGGATTAGGAGTACCCTAAAAAAAAATTTTGGAGGACCTAATTCTGGAAACTAGAAGAATAATGGGATGTTTGAATCTAGAAGTAAGGGTAATGAGGTTAAAGTAGGAAACAGGACTGATAAGGGGAGGACTATAACAGCTAATCCTACTAGTGGTCCCAACAGAACTAGAGACATAAAATGCTTTAAGTGTGGGGGATTAGATCACATAGCTTCTGAGTGTCCTAATAAGAGGAACATCTTGATTACAGATTCTGGAGATATAGAGTCTGAATCTGAAGAGGAAGAATTGGAGGTTAACTTGATTAGGGATGATATTAGTGAATCAGAAGAAGAGATTGAACTTCCAATAAGTAGAGATCTTTTTGTGGTACATAGGGCATTAAATAGTAATAAATTACCTGTTTCAAATGCAATTCAGAGAGAAAACATATTTCATACTCGATGTTTGATTGATGATAAGTGTTTTAACATGGCAATAGATAGTGGTAGTTGTGTCAATGCTGCTATTACCTTATTAGTATCTAAATTAGACTTACCAACTACTAGACATCCAAAACCTTATAGATTATAGTGGTTAAATGAGTTAGGGGATGTTAAGGTTAGTCAACAGGTTCTAATAAATTTAAAATTAGGTAAGTATGAAGATTCTATTTTGTGTGATATTGTTCCAATGCATGCTACTCATTTATTATTAGGAATACCTTGGTAATATGATAGGAAAGTAACACATGATGGGTATAAAATAGATATACTGTACATAAGGATGATAAGAAATTTATTTTAGCACCTATGACTCCAAAAGAAATCTTCGATGATCAAATTAAAATAAATTCTGATTATAAGGAACTATCCAAACAGAGTGTAGAGACTGGAACTAGTTTAAAGGAAGTTAAAATATCATCTGGGTTTTATGCTAAGAGTGGAGATGTTGAAAAGGCTATTAGACGACAAGCAAGTGTATATTTGATGGTTTATAAGGAGTGCAATGAATGTCAATTGGAGTTAAGTGAGGAAGTGCCTACTGATGTTAGGAAATTGTTAGAGGAATATAGTGAATTGTTTCCTGAGGAAATTCCCCAGGGATTACCTCTATTAAGGGGATAGAACATCAAATAGACTTTGTGCCAGGAGCGGTTATTCCAAATAGGCCTGCTTATAGAGCTAATCCTAAAGAAGTTAAGGAGTTAAAGAGGTAGGTTTCTGAGTTATTGAGTAAGGGCTATATTAAGGAATCAATGAGTTCCTGTGCAGTCCCAGTACTATTAGTACCTAAGAAAGATGGAAGTTGGAGGATGTGCATAGATAGCAGGGCAGTAAACAAAATAACCATTAAGTATAGATATCCTATACCAAGATTAGATGAAATGGTAGATCTTCTCCATGGTGCTGTGATTTTTTCAAAAATAGACTTAAAGAGTGGATATCATCAAATTAGGATGAAACCAGGAGATGAATGGAAGATAGCCTTCAAAACAAACTTTGGGTTATATGAATGGTTAGTTATGCCATTTGGGTTATCCAATGCTCCCAGTACCTTTATGAGGCTTATGAATCATGTGTAGAAATTTTATGTGGTTAGTAGGCTTATTTTGATGACATATTTATTTACAGCAAATCTTTAGAAGAGCATTTGAGACATTTAAGAATTGTTTTGGATGTGTTTAAAATAGAGCAGTTGTATGCTAATTTAGCTAAGTCTAGGTTTTGTTTAGAAAGTGTAGTATTCCTAGGATTTTTTGTGGATAAGAATGGCATATCTGTTGATAAAGAAAAGATTAAAGCTATTCAGGAGCAGCCTGTACCAAAAACTGTGACTGAATCTTTTTATCGTAGATTTGTTAGGAATTTTAGTACTATAGCTGCTCCCTTAACAGCAATAATAAAAAAGGAAAATGGTTTTAAATGGGGCTTAGAACAACAAAAATATTTTGAAGCTCTTAAAGCTAAACTAACCCAAGCGCCTGTATTAACTCTTCCTAACTTTGAAAAGATGTTTGAATTAGACTATGATACTTCAGGGTTGGGAATAGGGGCTGTACTTTCTCAAGAAGGTAGACCTATAGCTTATTTTAGTGAAAAATTAAATGGTAGTACCTTAAATTACTCTACTTATAAAAAAGAATTATTTGCATTAGTAAGAGCATTAGAAGTTTGGCAACATTATTTATGGCCTAGATAGTTTGTTATAAACACTGATCAGGAACCTATCAAATATTTAAAAAGTCAGTCAAAATTAAATAGAAGACAAGGTAGGTGGATTGAATTTATTGAAAGTTTTCCTTATATAATTAAATATAAAAAGGGAGGTGATAATGTAGTGGCAGACGCTTTATCTAGGAGACATGCTTTGTTGAATGTTGTAGATACCACTTTGTTGGGATTTTCTTGTATCAAACTTTTATACTTGGAGGATCATGATTTTAAGGAAATATATAAAAATTGTGAAAATGCTACACAAAGGAAATATTATATCTCTGAGGGTTACTTATTTAGAGAAAATAGAATTTGTATTCCTGATTGCTCATATAGAGGACTATTAATTCAACAAGCCCATAATGGTGGACTAATGGCACATTTAGGATTTCAAAAGACTTTAGATATACTAATTGATCATTTCTATTGGCCTCATATGAAAAAAGATGTGTTGAAATATTATGTTAATTGTATAGCTTGTAGACAGGTTAAGTCCACATCAAAACCTTTTGGATTGTATACTCTATTGCCTGTTCCTAATCATCCCTAGATAGATGTTTCCTTGGATTTCATTTTAGGCTTGCCTAGGACCAATAGAGCTAAAAATTCAATAATGGTTGTAGTAGATAGGTTTAGTAAGATGGCCCATTTTGTAGCATGCAATAAAACTAATGATGCTGTGACTGTAGCTGAATTATTCTTTTCTCATATAGTTAAATTGCATGGAATACCTAAAATAATAGTGTAAGATAGGGATGTTAAATTTCTGATTCATTTTTGGAAGGTTTTGTGGAGTAAATTGGGAACTAAACTATTATTTTCAACCACATGTCACCCTCAAATAGATGGACAAACAGAGGTAGTAAATAGGACATTAGGTAATATGTTGAGAGATGTCCTTGGAAAAAATCTTAAACAATGGGAAAATGTATTACCTCAGGTAGAATTTGCTTATAATAGAACATTACACTCTACAACTAAAAAGACCCCATCTGAGGTTGTGTATGGCTTTAATCCTTTGACTCCCCTTGATTTGAGCCCTTTGCCTAATTCTGAGTTGCACAATTTTGATGTTGAATCCCGTGCTGTAAACATAAAGAAATTACATGAATCTTTGAGTCAACAAATTGCTAAAAGGGTTCAACAACTAGCTGAGAATGCTAATAAAAAGAGAAAGAAAATGGTTTTTCAACCAGGGGATTTAGTTTGGGTACACCTTAGGAAAGAATGTTTTACAAATCTTAGAAAATCAAAATTAGATCCTAGGGGAGATGGACCTTTTACTGTATTAGAAAGAATTAATGATAATGCTTATAAAATTGATCTACCTGCTAAATTTGGTAATGTTAGTGATTCTTTTAATGTTTCTGATCTTAGTCCGTTTGTGGGTACTAATCAGGTTTTAGAGATGAAACCTTACCAAGAAGAGGGGAATGATATATATCTCCAAAATTTGTACTTAAATAATTCTATTAATTGTTATAAATTATGTTGCACATATAATTACTTTTCTTATTGTGTGATTATTTAGGAAATTAACTCAGAACATGGGAGTGGATCAAGGTAATTGCTGTAGCTGCTGCTGGGTGCTGTTACAGAAAATGTGTTGTATTAATTTGTGAATATCCCTTGTGATGCATTCGCCGGCATACTTGGCTAATGGGAATTAAGCTGGCTGTGTAATCTGCCACCCGACCCATATTTATAGGGTTAGTTGGAATGTGGATTACTCAACCCTTGGTAACCATGATTAGCTAGCAGATTTTAGCTGATGGGAATTAATTGTAAATCCATTAATTTGGATTATTATACATTGTAATTATTTTGTTAAAGTTGGGCTGTTTCTTTGCCCCAACTCGTCGATCCCTGATGTGTATATTTGTCGGCTGATTTTGGGCTGATTTGTTGTAAAATAAGCGTGAGCCCATCGTCCGTATACGTTGTATCATTTGTATTATATACACCATATAAAAGGCATATACACTGGTTGTACACTCACTTTTCGGTTGAAATACATTGCTGATTGATTTTTGTGGAATTCTCTCTCGACTTCTCTCTCTCGCGCGACCTCCTCATTTGCATCTTCTTCTTCTTCCCGATCTTCTTTCTTGATCTGCTTCTCAATCTTTTCTGTTCTACAACTTCAGAAGCCATTGATTAAACTGTGCTCTAAGTTTTCTAATCTTCCTTTGGATTAAAACCCTTAGGCTGATTATTTTGCCGAATCGAATCCCACGCTCGATTTTTCGATCCAGTGAAAATTTGTGAAACCTGTCCAGGTTTCATCAAAACTCATCATCACTACTATCACCTCCCTTGTGATTAGGGATATGTCGTGGAAGTTTTTTCCCTAAATCACTCGATCTTCTCCTTTGCGCCCATACCCCTTGTCTGTCTTAACCCCTGTTGTCCCTCACCATTTGCACCACCCTCACCTATATATACCTTCCACACACACACTACCTCATTTAACACCTCACCAACCTCTCCCCCAACTCCCTCTTCATTCCCTTAACTTCCCTATACATTGATTATCGAATATCCACTATTTTCTTCTCATAAAGCTCTACGTAAATTAACTCACCTAAAATTTTTTAGCCTTACTTGCATGAGAATATCACATTACTCAACCTTAGTTGCATCCTTAACTCATATGATTCACCCCTTTCAGCGTTACAAACTTTTGCAACATTATACTCCAATCTACCCCAACCTCATGGCACCAACACCTACCAACATAAGACATTCGAGCTTCACCACCCCTACCAACGTGAGGACCTCACATAGAATCCCCCTAGCTACATGATTCCATCATGCAAGCCCCTCCTTTTTTGCACACTTCTTTATGCAACCACCTCCAATTATGCCATATTTTTCCCGTAAGCTTATTTGCTTCCATTATACCTCTTTTTCTATTCTCCTTTTCCTTAATTATCCTCTTTTTTCCTTACATTATAACCACTTTTTATTCTTGGTTTTTAGGTGATTTTTTGGTTTTCTCATAGGAGGCATCTTAGGGTTTTATCGGTGCTTAGAGACTGGTGACATTTTGTTGTAAGGTTATATGTCATAGTTAGGGATTTTTAAATGTTATGAGTGAATTTTTTGTAATATCATTTTTGTTATGTTATATTATATTGATAATGCTATTTTGATAATATCATTGTATGATAATGTGGTATTGTAACTTGGAAATCAAATATTATGAGAAGTCACGTGCTTACATGATACTTGTTACAATAAGTCATATCTTGAAACCCTAAATGAGGTAATATGACCTATGGTATTATAATGTGGTAAGTGGGAAATGAATATGGTTAAGATTTATGGTGATGTAATAAATTGAGGGTCAGAAAATAATAACATTAGTCTTATAAGGTTTCTATAGAAATTTGGATATTTTGGCTATTGTAATGGCATTTAAGGCATGTCATGATAATGTGGAAAATAATCATGGAATGATAATATTTGAGGGTTTTAGAAATAATTTTATAATTATTATGATCAAATGATATTTTAGTAGGGCACAAATGATCTAACAACAAGTTTTTAAGGCTTTTAGTACGATAAGGGCATTTTGGTGAAAATGGGTTAAATATAAAATTTAGGTATGTATAAAATGGGATTGGAATTAAAATATTATAATTATGATAGATGAAATATTGGGGGTAATTATGCATAGTGTAAGTGTAGTAAAAAGGGAAAATAGCTTAAATCGTAAATATTGACCTTAGATGCAGTTTCATTATTGCATGTGGAAGATGTTAAATTTAGACCGTGAATTTTTGATATGTTGTTAATAATATTATTTTAGGATGGGGTACAAAATGTGGTGATGAGATGAATCTTATAGGAGGAGTTATGCTTAAGTTGAGAAATTAGGATTTCTTAGGAGAATAATGGCCTTTGTCATTGGTTGATGTCCCAATCATCATGTGGTTATATCGTATGTGTTCTTTATATTTATTTTAATTATGAATTATGTAATATAAATGTTTATAAAAAGATAAATGAAATTTTATTAACACGTTAATTACTTAAAGTGAAAAATTGCGTGAGTAGGAACCGAGGTGTTGAGTCTGTTACACCAGATGATAATAGTGGCAGGAATATTTTGCTCTAAAAGGTGTATTAGACCGTTCCATTGGTTTAAGAATAGTATCTAGGAGATTATTCCCTTGGGAGGTATTAGATTCGTTCCACCGGACAACAATAGTAGTTAGGTGCATTTTACCTTAGGAGGTTCTTCGATATTTTCCACATAGTAGTTAGGTGCATTTTACCTTGGGAGGTTCTTTGATATTTTCCACCAGATTAATAATAGTAGAGTCTTAACCTCAAAATGATTAAGAAATGGATTGTGGTTATACCTAATAATGGAATTCTAATTAATTTCTCCTCTTACATCACATCATATTTAATCAATATGCATGCTTATTCTTCTATGCTACCTTATGTATTTTGTATCAATCTACTATGAATGTATTGTTTCCTTATTCAATACATGGTTTACTAATCATCCTTCTCATGGGTTCTACTCATTCACACTAGTAGATAACCCAAATAAATTTACGCAGGTCTATAAGGACCCCTTGTATGACTTCGCTGCTTATGATTCCTTTCCTAGGGATGAGTGCTCATATTATCCTTGAGGTTGGACATAGAGTCATCTTATTAGATTATTAGCTTTTTGTATAGATGCCTTTTTGGATTCTTAGTTCCAATGGATACCATTTGATTTATTTTGATATTATACTCGGGGTTAATCTCCAAACTCTTATTTAAGTTTATGAAAGCTTCTCTTATTCATTGTTTATCATATTTTAAGTACTAACTATTTTTTTATTCGATGTAAGTGTAACGCCCCCATTTTTTACTACTAAAAATTTTTATTTAGAAACCTTGTGAAAGAAAAAAAATAATAATAAACATTTAGGAAAATGGGTTTTTATTGCCGCACCAAGCATAAGATAGGTGTCAACCGCCCATTCTATATTAGATTCAAGGATGAGAACCAAACTAACCAAAATCAATGTAGAGTGTGCTAAAACATATTATACAAATAATGAAAGAAGGAATATTATAAAAATGTAGGACCTCGACGACCCACAATGTTCAAATGCATGAGGAAAATTAAGTTAAGGTACATGATCATCAAATTACATAAACAAAAGTAGGGTGTGGCCCTAACTTCGGTCCACCACGAATCGCTCAAAGCCTCCCGATGTCCACTCTCTTATAACCCATTCCCCACACAAGGTTGGCCAACTATTGACCATCCTTGAAAACCTTCACAAGGCCCTTTTCTCATGGAAATAAGTAGGTGACCAAGCAAACAGGTACATCAGTACACTTCATACTAACTAAGCTAAGTTACCTCCTCAATGGAGTCAACAACACACAAGATTCTAGCATAACACGCAAGTCATACTAACAATTTTCTTGTATATTTCATATAAACAGGATACATTCTCTATCATGGTCACATCGGGCATAGAAAGCTCATACCATAAATGACTCATCATGCTTGAAACCATGGCACTACATCATAGATGAAAATATACAAGCTACAAGTAGAATGTCCAACAAATAGTAAGGCTTTACTCATCTAGGCACATAATTTCACTATAGGCCATTTACACATCCCTAATTTATTAGGTCATTTATACATATCTAGGTCATTATCTCCTTTATCATTATTTTCCTTTTCCTTTTACCTTTCTCCTTAATCATATCCCTATTCCAACTTCTTGTCCAATTACCCATTCAAATTATTATACAAATATGTGTCCAACTTATTATTGAGTGATGGAGTGTGCACCACCCTATAGCTCACATACCATGGAAGTTTATCTAAATCAAAGGACATAAAGTCCAAGCCGAAGCCAAGTAACCACTAATGGACATAAATATATGCTGAAGACAAGTAACTACCAATGGATATAAGTCTAAGGTGAAGCCAAAAAAGCACCTAGGTAACCAATCCCTTTATTATCGATACCCTCTAGTACATCATCAGGGTCTAGAGTAGGTAATGCCCTAAGATCTACTAAGATCCTACCTGAAGGCAAATCCCAAAGGCATAATGAACACCCAAAGGCATACTAACCCCTGGTAGCTAATTGAGGATCACAAAACCCAGACTTATACACAACTCGATCATCTTTTGCTTTAAGTGATTAATACATTATTCTCGAGGTTATGTAATCAAACAAGGCCCATATAATATGCAAGCAAGACATTCACATACTTATTCCATCATAACTATTAACATTCCCCAACCATATATGGGATTTTCATTAATGCTTTCTCAATATTAAACAAATCCATGAGATTTATCCATTTCAAGCCAAAGTCTCGATTGCATTACCCCTTTAAAGCCATCAAATACTTATTTGGGTTTACCCATTAAGGCCTTTACAACACCCATCAAATATGCCATAATTTATGGTCCATTTAATCTGTCCATTAGGTTTTTCATTCATGTAAAAAGAGGAATTTCATTTATTAGCCAATCATATCGCAACATTAGGCATGGTCTCAAGGCATATCCAAGTCAAAAGATTAAAATCACACAATTTGGCCAAACTAGTCAATCAATTTTACCAGCCAATCCATTAGTTGGGCCAACCAGTCAATCATTTTTGGATGACCAGTCAAGTGGTTTAGGTGAGCCAAACTAGTCAACTATTCTAGGACCAGTCGGTCATTTTTGTCAAACAAATAAATGGGTTTAAGCAGATAGCAAACCAAAGTCACCACATACCTACTAGTAGTTGGGTTAGGTCGACCAGTCGATGTATATTACCTAACCGGTCAATTGGTTTTCCCTCATATAGCATAGAAAAAATATTTTTCATGCAAATCATCCTCAAAATTCCTACCACATCAAAACTAAAACATAGCCTAGCATCATACCAACACTTTTTCAACTTGTAAACTAAGACATGCTTCATAATTAACCAAATTGACTTAATTTCCCTAAAATCATCAATTTTTCTTAGAATTCATATGTTAATCAACATGCATCAATCTGAAACCAAATTTTCATGCCAACTTATAAAATCGGGTCTTTAAAGAATTTACCACAAACATGCTTAACCAAGTCACATTTCAGAAGTAATAATGACTTTGTGTAAGCAAAAGTCTTCCACAAATATGAAAACTCAACCCAGAAGATTTTTAATTTCCAAACCTCAAATTTGAGTTGAATGAGCAGATTTCATTAAAGATAGACTAACCTTCCTTCTGATGCTAAAATGGTAATTTATGGAAAAATGTAGGTTTAATTCACCTAGAAATGTTAAACGCAAGAGAGAAAATAAACTATCAGTGTGGAAAGAATCTCCCAACTAAACTGAGGTAGGTTTGGAAATTGAGGTAAAGATTCCAAAGTATACATAGGAGAGATGTGGAAGAAGACAAATCAGAGGTCACCCTCCCCCTCAATTGTTCAAATTAAGCCCTCAATTCCTTTTGAGGCAGAAGCTCAGGCATAATATATGGTAAGAAAGGTTAAGATTCTTTAAATAATAACCTGGAATGGGATTATCAAGGTTCCATTTTGGTATAAGAAGGTTTTCTATAAAATTCAAGTTTCAAAAATGTCCTCAACTCAATAAATCAATTGATGGGTTTGGTCTACTTTTCGATTGTTCTACTGATCGATTGATCAATTCGGTTGAGAAAAACTCTTCAGCTGAAACAACAAACCAGCCAATTGGTTCATGGAACCAATCAATCGGTATGCCTAAACACTCATTTTATTCCATTTCTAAAATTTATTTAAATCCAAAATTTTCTCATACTCAATTACAGTTTCCAAATCAAAATCAAACATTATCAAATCTTAATAAATACCATAAATTCTCATTCCACAAACTTCACAAAAAGATGGGGCATTACAGTAAGGTTGGTATAGTAAATCAAAATTATGTCAAGTACGTTAGTAACACACAACTATATTGTTATCATGCTTTCATTTAAACAAAAAAAAAGTAATAAATTTTGGGGTATTACAATGATATTTTGATAAAAAATTCTTCAAGGATTTTATCTTTATCTTCATTTCTCAAGAAATCAGCAACTCTATGAGTTATTGCATGTTTTTTCCTCTTCTAGGGGTTAGAATCTTTAAAAATCTAAGAAGTCTACCATAATTCCATCATATTTGTGACACACTTGCAAATGGTTTGGATGAAGTCACTATAGGGACCCCCCTTTGATTCACAACCCTCTTGTGTGGATGTGAACACTCTAAATTATCTCATTAAAAACCTTACCATTAAATAAGTTGCTAGAGGAACTTGTATACGAGGTGGAACATTAGTCAATATATATGAATTTCCTACTCTTTCGCCATCAACAAACACATATAGTATCTAATAGCTACATTTAGCAAGAAAATATTTCCATAGATATCAATTACACTTAATTTTATATCGAGGTCATAATCTTATGGAAGACAACTTCTACTCAATAGCTTACTTTACTATTGATCTCCTTTCTCCTCCCCTAGAGTTGAGAGCACTTCAATTACCTTCCTTCTTTATGTGTGTATCTATGGAGGAGTATGGAAACATATATGACACATTCAAATTGAAGATTAATATCAGATTTATTTCAAGGGACCTAATTTTATGGGATAATGTGATATGTGATTGGTATGTATAAAAAAAGAAAGCATTTGCAAGCATATTGTCATATCACTTTTAGACCTAACTAACAAAGTTCAAGTAATTGAATGCGTATCTAACAATTATACTAAGTCATTTTGCATTCTAATGGAAGGAATGATCGTGCATTATTATCCCAACTATATGATTATCCATTTAATAAAATTATTCGAATCTCACAAATGCAAATTCCTAGTTTCCAAATATAACATTTGACTATTTATATGATTCATCATCATATACCATGGTATAATTATATGGCCAGCATGTGTCTCCTTGATTCTATCAAGAACATAAGAGATTTTGCATTTTATTGTGATATGATGGCTTAAATGTAAATTTGCTAAGATGATAAACCATTCATATGATATAATCTTGTGAGAAAAAAATCTTTGGGGTCCTTAATTAGTGATTGTATGAATATGTAATGACTATGTTATCATGGATTCACATAGATGATCCCATTTTTCATGCCACAAAATAATCTTTTAGTATCTACCAACTTCTTATTAGTGACACTATTTGACCTTTTACATATGACAAATTGACTTCATTTCATTTGAGGAATACATCTAGCCACTCTAGATGATATTCATGCCATAAATTACTCTTAATCATAGGAATATCAACCGAAACTTGCTAAGAGAATACTACATAATTGATTGATATCATGTTCAATTCCTTGAGATGAGAGGCTTTGACCCTCAACTATCTAATTACTTATGATATAGAAAACTTCAAACTTTAACCATCAAACTATAAATAATATCGAAATCTTATAGATTCAATCATCAAATTCCATTAAAGATGTTATTGAAAATACTTGGATTACTATAGTAGTGAAGGAAACTTGGTAATGGTTGGTTATCATCACAACCTTCCTATCAAATTTCCATTGCCGCCCCAATAAAATGTGACAAGCATCCATAAGTAGAATATTGCATAAAATATCATCAAAATAATTTCCATCTTAAAAGAGATAAGATTTTGTTTGGTTATCCTTGCACCTTTGTCTTTTTTGAGCCATTGGAGTGAATATGGTCTTCAATGACCTATGGTCTCCAAATTGAGCTTGCTCACCATCTTCTCACTAGAAACATTAGTGCATCAGCCACTATCAATGATGACTTCACACACTTTATCACTAACTCTACACTTGGCCTTGAAAATCTTCTCCCTTTGAGTAAGTAAAGGTTGTTGTTGTACTTAGATCACCCTTTGAAACACATAGCAATCCACTTGGCCCTCTTCCAAAGCATCTTATGGGCTATCACTTTCTTTTTATTGGTCTCCATCAAGGTCTTCATTCTCATCACAAGCCTCCATACTTGCTATCTCCTTCAAATTCAATGCCCTTTGGTTTGGATAATCCCGATCAAATTGACCATAACCTCTACACTTGAAGCATTTCTTGTTCACCTTATCAATCACTTGATCCTTGCCCTTATCTTCACGACTGAATCTTCTAACATTGTCTTAATTTGTTTCATGAGAAATTGGTGGCTTTGACACCCCCCTTGAAAGTCCAACCATACGGAGCATTAGTTGACTTGTGCGATGGCTTTGCTCTCTTCAAATATTTTTCAAACTTGATTGATCATTTAGCTAGGTCTTTGAACACTTCATAAGGATACACCTCAACCTTCTCTCTAAGTTTCATATTTATCCCTCCAATAAATCGTGCACACCTTTTTTCTTCTCTTTCTTAGACATCATACGTTAGAGCTAATCTTTCAAACTCTCTAATATATTCTTCAACTCCAAGCAAACCTTACCTCAAAGAAGTCATCTTTATGAAATTCTCTTGTTCATATTCTCAAGGAAAAATTTTCTTCTTCAATTATTTTTTAAATTTTTCCCATGGCCTAATTCTTGGTTTTCCTTCTCTCTCCCATCTCCTTTTCAAATTATTGTACCACAACAAATTTCTTAAACTTTAATATTTCTATTTGGCACCTCTTCTCATCATCAATCAATTTGTACTCAAAAATATACTCAACAATGATTCCGGGACGAGATTATCTTCAAATTCGGGTAGATCAAATCGGATTCCCTAATCCACATCATTGTAGGTTTTTCTTGAGGTATCATGTGGTCTTCCATAATTTCTCACACTCTCTTCTCCTTCCTCCATTTGATTTTGTGTCCTTCTCATGTGGTCTTATTCTACTTGTTCCCTTTGGCTTTATGGCTGCACATGTGACTCTTGAGATTAGGAAGCTTCTATCCTCCCCTCACGTAGCTTTACTTCCTTGATTTCATCCACCAAGACCTTCAGAACATCTCTCAAGTCATCCTCTTGGTTCACCATCTCCCCCCTTCACCAATCAAGTGGTGCTTCTCCAAACACATCTCCAAGTGATTGGATTTTGGTGTCTTCTTGATGAATTCTTGAGAGTATCTTGAAGACGACATGTTCTTTGAAGATTCTTGAAGGAAACACAAGTTCTTGCAAGAATCTTGAGGAAATATGGGATCTTGATCACAATAGATCAAACCTAAGGCTTCAATACCAAAATTTATGTGTGTGGGAATATGGAATTATCAATTATGTAAAATGAATGCTTGATTATGTTGGAATTATGAAGAAGAAGGTTCGAAAGTGGTGAATTGAAGAAGAAGAAGAAGAAGAAGATATTCGAATAGGGTGTAATAAGTATGATGATGATTCAATGATGGTGTTGATGATTTAGTGGTGATGAGATGATGATGATGATTATGATTCAAGGGTTTAATGATAGAAGGTTTCATGTGTTAGGGTTAGGGTTTAGTTTCAAAATTTTAGGTTAAGGTTTTGAATGGTAAATTAGGGTTAGGGTTTTTCAAATTAGGGATTCGATTTCGGGATTTATTTGGATGATGAATATGGCTAGAAGGGCGTGAGTTGTGGATTTTAGAAAGATAGTACTTAATCTCTAATTCACACAGACAAAGAGATTAAGGGTTTCAAGATTAAACGTGCATACAGATTCAATTAAACTTAAGATGAACTCACACATAATTCAATAATTACAATTTCATTCAACCTCAATTCATAATAATGTCTTCAATCATGGTTTCTATGGCTTATATAGTCAAGGCTACCAATTACAAGATACTAGCTAAAAGGCATAATTCTTCAAAAGATACCTAGGTAAAAGATATTAGAATATATAATATTATTCAAAAAGGTAGATTTATGCTACTTTATTCTCTAGATAATCTCTAACTCTACTAAGTAATTAATTAACTAACTAAACCAACTAATATGCACGTCCAAGCTGTATATTATTTCCCTCATGCACGTAGCCATGCACTCCACATGTACATACGGCTAGTAGGGATGGCAACGGATCGGGTACCCCCTATCCATTACCCAAACCCGATTAGAAAACTTATACCCATATCCGTATCTAAACCCGGCAGGTATTTTTTTCCTCATCCATATCTGTTTATCCATATCTGTTTAAATATCCATCAGGTAAAACCCATCGGGTTTCGGGTAAAACCCATTAAGTATAAAGTAAAAATTATTTAATGTTAGAATTATATACTTAGATTGTTAAAATTTAATCATATCTTCACTTTTAACCTTAGAAAATATACTTAAGGTTACATAAATGAAGGTAAAAATGTAATTTTATATTGGCTAAACGGATGTGGGTACGGGTACGGATTTGAGGATCCCTTACCCATATCCATATCCAAACCCGGCGGATATTTCTCCCCTTCCTCCATACCCATATCCATATCAGTTTATCCATATCCTTTTACATATCCGACAGATAAAACCCATCGGGTTTCGGGTAAAACTCGTCTGATTGCCATCCCTAACGGCTAGTAGCTTGTATGGTACGTTCCATCTATAACTAGCAATGTAACCATCCATTTGTCTTCAATTTTATGGGAGATCTCTTCTAAATGAATAATAATTGGTTCCATAATGATGAATGTCAAACATTGAGTGTTTTCACCTGCATCAATATCGTGATGAAACATTAAAAATACCATGGTAAAACACCAAGCATATCATAGTAGAACATAATAATGGAAAAAAAAAATACGACTACAAAATGTTGGATCATAGCGAAATATCAAGCATAAAATAATATAACATGGAGGATATTGAGGTAAAACATGAAAGACTCTATGGTGAAACATGCAATTAGTCTTATTTACATAATTATCATGGCTCAAAAACTATAGTATAAATGTTAATCTTCCAACATTTTTTTTATGTAATTGCCGCCATATATACCAGCTCATAATGTATATGGTTATATCGTATACTATTTGGAGGATAGTTGACTTAATTAGCTAGAAATTTACATTGCTATAACAATAAAACATTGAATGTTGTTATCGCACTTTTTTTTCTATAACTTTATTGAAGAGGCTGATTATTGGTGGAATAAATTTCAACATAAATCTAACACTGAAAATTACTAATATAGATTAATTAGATGACACCAATAGCAATAAGGGATTGATTGCTCTTTTAGGTGGGAAAATTACATTATTATATATATAAAGATAAATATTTAATTAGCTAGAAATTTGCATAACTATAATTAGACGACATTGACTAGTCATCACACATTGTTTATATGAAAAGAAGAGGATGATTATTAGTGAAATGAGTTCCAACATAAATAATGCAGATAATTACTAATGCAACTTAATTAGATAACACCAATAAGTGGCAATTTGCTATTTTATGCATGAAAACAATTGCATTATTATATTCCCTTAGTATATAAAAAAAAGTCATTCTATCATTAAATTTTTATATCAAAAAGAAAGTCATTTTAGAAAAATCAAAGCCTACTTTTTATTTTTACCCTTACTTTTTTTAATTATAAATACATTAAATGCATTATTAATTTTTAATAAATGGTGTAGACGTAATTTTAAGACTATTTTTACTACTTTATTAAAAAGTGCACAAATTACTTTCTTTTTGATATGGAAGAAATATATATATAGATAGATCAAATCAGCTTCTAAACAAGTCCATGGACATATGCCTTGAATTTATGAACATAACTTGACATTCCCTCAAGATATTTGGGTCACATATGCAATTTGGAAGAAATTGTGGAACCGACAAGAATCCCCACAAGTCACACCACTAGTAATTGCTACTCTCAATATGAAAATTTGATCAACCCATTTTCTAAGCCCCGAATTATATCTTCACAAAGCATAAAAAAATAAAAGCAAACATGCAGAACGGGTAAGGTGGTTAACATTAGAACATACGCAACTTCATCTACAGTTATAAGAATGCCAAACTAGAGAAGAAAACCTACATTTTTTTATGAATACATATTTTTATGTATCTTATACCCTTGTAATCTTGGTTTTTGATCTTTTATTTGAATAGTATATGAAGATAATTATAACCTTGTGCTTAAGTGATAATAATTCCATATATTTAAATGTTTAAGCTAAAATAATATAAAAAGATGGACTTAAATTATGAGATAATTTATTTAATTTTATTTTATTCGTATTATTTTCTTTATTTCAAATTAATAAAAATGGTTGCCAATCACCTGGCATAAAGGCCTAGCGAAAGACAATAACAATGGAAAAAAAGCCCAATAAAATGGGGCAAAAAAGAAAAAACAACTCTGGCATGAAGCAACCAAAGAAAAAAGAAAAAAAAGTAGGGAGAAGAGAGACAATGACAAGGGAGGCACGGGAAAGAAAAAAATGAATAGTGAGAGCATGGAAAAAGAGAAAAGTCAAGATCATACAGAGAATGGTGCAAGTAAGAGAAAAGATCGGGAGAAGAAAAAAGAGACCAGATGGAGGTCAGATGTCAGGCGTAGGACAAGTGACATGAAGAGAGAGAGAAGACGAGCACAAGGTGGTGTAGTCATATAAGAGAGAGAAGGAAAGAAGAGAAAGGATGGTGAGAGAGTAAAAAAAAAAGATGAGATAGAGAGAGTATGCCAAGGAAGGAAGAGAAAAAGAGTGCCAAAGGAGTTTATTTCAAATGAAAATAAGTAATTTTTCATCCAAATAAATTGCTAAAAATTTCTTCCATATTTATTTTTAGTTGTTTATTTGTATATTTATAATATATATTTTAAATATATATTTTTGTGCAATTTATCTATTTATTATATCTAGCTAAATATTTATTATTGGGAAATAAATTGAAGCCCTGGACTATAGTTTGAGATATAATATTAATTTCCTTTATTTCATAAGAGTGCCCTTTGCTCTAATTTAATTGGAAGTATGCCAATCTTAGTATCCAAACTAGTACCTCAAGTGTGTCTAGTTGTATCTCTCTCCTTTGACCCACATGTATCTAAATGTTCCACTACTCCGATTAGATTTACAAAATTATTAGGTAAATTATTATTTAACCTAGCTGCAATATATATATATATATATATATATATATATATATATATATATATATATATATATATATATATATATATATATATATATAATAATAATAATTTACCTAATAATTTTGTAAATCTAATCGGAGTAGTGGAACATTTAGATACATGTGGGTCAAAGGAGAGAGATACAACTAGACACACTTGAGGTACTAGTTTGGATACTAAGATTGGCATACTTCCACTTGTACTTAATGCTTTAAATCTAGTTACATATAGTAGTCATTTGTTGCCACTATACTGCTAGAATTTAATAGGATTTAATATTGATAATTTGTCATATTAATTATTTTAGGGAAGTAATATAAGGGGTATAGACCTTTTTTTGGCTTACAACTTAGTCATTCTCTTTGTTGTAACTAAAAGATGACTTGGAAATTCTTATTATATTTCAACCTAGTCTCGTGGTGGATTTTGACTTCCTCAGTACATTCGTTATATTTTTATTCACACATATCTTTTTTCTAATTTTATTTGATTTTTATTATTTTCTATTTTAAAATCTAGATAATTGTATTTTTTTTATCTGCTTTGTGTGATTTAGAGTCTTTTATTTTATTATTTGTGAGCTAGCTAAATTTAAGTGAAGTGTCTCAATCTCCAACCTAGAACGATATCCTCATTTACAAATACTAAAATTGACACACAAAAAAAGGATTTAAATTGCATGTCAGCTACGGCCACACTAATTTTTGGTATTTTTGTTGAGGATTAATAACTTTGCCTTTATTTTACTAGTTTTTTTTAGTGTTTTGTGTGTGTTTTCCTTGAGTCATCATTATTATTATTACTATTACTATTACTATTATTACTACTACTACTACTACTATTACTATTTTCCTTTTGTGTATTTTCTTTATTTCTTGTGTGGTTTACTTGTTTATAATACTTTATTTATTATAGGCACTCTCTAGTGAAAGCATACAAGAGGAAATCCACAAGGAGAGCATTTACTACTATTACTATTTTCCTTTTGTATATTTTATTTATTTCTTGTGTGGTTTACTTGTTTATAATACTTTATTTATTGTAGGCACTCTCTAGTGAAAGCATACAAGAGGAAATCCACAAGGAGAGCATTTACCATTGAAACTTGAATTGGAGAAGTTTATTTGAGCCATTAGAGTGCTAAAGATTTCTAATTCTCCGTCATCACCAGAAAATGAAGGCAAAATTTTTTATTATTCATCATCATCAGAAATAGAAGTAGAGGCTTCCAACATCAACACATCATCAAAGGAAGAGCCTGCCTACTTTGCTCCTATGGCAGTCAATAGGAGTTTGCGAGAGTTGGTAGCTTACTATAGAGTGGAGGTGGTCCCTACATGAACTAGCTATCATGAGCCTGTTGTTGGCAGGGAAAGAGATTTTGATCTCAATTCTAGCCTACTTCACCAACTTTTCACATTTCATGGACTTCCTAGTGAGGATGCCAAGTAACCAATATGTATGTTGGATATTCTAATTAGGTAACCAATTATAATTAATTTTCAAAACCACTAATTCATCCCATATTTTATCTTATATTCAACATATGAAATATAAGTTTTTAAGGAGTTTTATTTCTTATGTGTTTCCATGCTCCCTAAGGATGTAAATTTTCAAATCTTGAAGCTTAAGGCATTTCCATCTACCTTTATGGATGGTCCTAAGGATTGATTATATGAATTACCTGTGGAAAAGATCTACTCCTGTGATACTCTGACTAGTTCATTCTTATACAATTACTTTCCTACTTCACATCTCACGATACTAAGAAAAAGGATCACCAAGATCCAGCAAGAGGCTAATGAGACATTCCATGCTTACTACAATAGGTACAAGACCTTTCTATCACAGTGCCCTCAATATAGGATGAAGAAAGAGAACTTGCTACAATATTTATTCAAGGGACTCACTCCATTTGAGAGGAACATTTTAGATGCGCTAGTGGTGGCTCTTTCATGGATAAGGATCCCACTTCAGCTCAAGCTTTGTTAAAAAAAATAGGGCTCTATCGCATAATAATACGATGGTTTATCCACCTGTGAAAGAGTAAATAAGGTAAGTGTAAGTCAATTTGATGATAGAATTAACCAACTCACTACTCTTGTTTCAAAAATCGCCACAGCTATTGGAGTTTTTACTACATTGGGAGTATCTTCAGCGATAGGACATCCTAATGATAAATGACTATAAATGATTGGAGTAGAGGATCATGAGTAAGCAAATGCCATCAAATTTTCAAATACTTACCGTCAAGGTATGTGCAATCATCTTAATTTCCATTAGCAATATAATGATAATGTTCTTAATTGGCATTAGGTTTTATCAAAAACCACAAATAGGATCCTTTCAACCCCAAGCTCTAACTACTAACAAATATTACAAGATGTTTGAGTTGCTGAAAAATGGACGAAATCAACTGATATAGGGTCAATTGAATATGGATGAAAGAGTGTTAAATATAGAGAATCAAATGGGAGAAGTGGTCATTGAGATGAACCAACTGCATGATCCAAGAAAACTTCCTAGTAGTATCATACCCTATCCAAATAAAAGCTTTGAGTCGGCTATTGCAATGGTAACAAGAAGTAGCAAAACATGTGAGAGTGTTCCAAACAAGTCTAAGGAATATTTATAGTAGTTGGAAGATGATCCCACAACAAAATAAGGGAAAATCTTGCATAAGTAAGAGCATAGGAGCAAAAACAGACAATCGGTCAACCAACCTACTATTCAACAGAAATTTGACAGTCCTTCAAATGGTAAAGCCTCTACTATTCCAAATTTTGTTATTACTAATCCTATTTATGTTGCTCCTTTTTCTAGAAAGCTATCCAAATCAAAGAATGATGAGAGTGATCAAGCTATATTGAATACATTAAAGAAGTTGTAGGTCAACATCACAATCCTAGAAGCTATCAAGAAAGTGCCCAAATATACAAATTTATTAAAGGAGTTATGCACCACAAGGATGAGACCATGGAAGAAGGAAGTGGTAAGGATGAGTGAGCAATTATATGTTGTTATACAAAGGAAGCTACCTGTAAAGTGTAAAAATTCTGGAAGCTTCACTATTATATGTGTAAAAATCCTAGAAGATCCACTATTTCATGTGTAACTATTAACAATAGGTTTGAAAATGCCACGATAGACTTAGTTACATCTATTAATGTCATTCCATATTCTATATATACATCTTTAGGTTTAGGAGATCTTAATAAAGATAATGTTATCATTTAACTTATTGATCGTTCTAATGCATTCCCCTAAGGAGCTTGTAGAAGATGTTCTTGTATTGGTCGACACAATTATATTTTCGGAAAACTTCTATATCTTAGATCTGGATAAAATTAGATTGATTCCAATGTCATCTCTCTTAGAAATTCCCTTCATGAGAACTGCTTACACAAAGATAGACATCTATACTGGTTCTCTAATCATAAAGTTAGATGGAGAAGTCATAAGCTTCTACATCTTTGAGGTCATGAGATACCCCATGGATGACCATTCTTGTTATACTATTAACACCATTTATATTTTAGAAGAGGATTACTTTGATAAGGATGATGATGAATCATTAGAAACCACTCTCTTGAAATTCCTAGGATTGGATGAGAAAGGAGAAGAGATTTATGTGGAGGAGATAAAGATGATACTTTCCTCACATCTTATGCATGTCATGGCACACATAGAGACAAACCCTCCATATCAATATAGATACCCTACTTTTTTTATGTATTTATCTGCAACCAAGCCTATTCTTTCTATGATTCAGGCCCCTATGCTAGAGCTCAATCCATTATCAAATCATTTAAAGTATGTCTACTTAAGAGATAGCAAGACCCTTTTGGTGATCATATCTTTAAAGTAGAGAACTTCAACGCTTTTGGAAGAGGAGTAAGAAAGATAGCTTTTAGAAGTCCTTAGAGATCAAAAAATAGGTATTGGATGGACGTTAGTAGACATCAAAGGGATCGATCTTACCATGTGTGTTCACCGCATACTTCTTGAAGAATGAGCTAAGATAACTAGAAAACCCCAACATTGGCTTAATCCTCCCATGATGGTAGTAAATAAAGAGATCATTAATCTCTTAGATTGTAGAGCCATCTACCCTATCTCATATTCTAAATGGGTGGTGCCTATTCAGGTGGTACCTAAAAATTCAGAGGTCAGTGTAATGAAGAAACTAGAGAATGAGCTTGTCCTACAGAGGACAGTGACTGGACACCAAGTATGCATTGACTGTAGGAAGCTAAACACTACGATAAGGAAAGACCACTTCCCATTACCATTCATTAATCAAATGCTTAAGAGATTGGTTGGTTATTCCTATTATTAGTTCCTTGATGGGTACCTTAGTCACAACCAAATTTACGTAGTATAGGAGGAAAGATGGCATTCACATGCCCATTTGGTGCTTATAGTTATCAATACGTGCCTTTCAAGCTATGCAACGCCCGTGGTACATTCCAAAGATGTACAGTTAGTATTCTCTTTTATTACATTGAGAAGATTATTGAGAATTTATGGATAATTTTAGTGTCTTTAGTGATACTTTTGAATCTTGCATTAACAATCCGACTTTAATTTTGAAACAATGTGAATAAACTAACGTAGTAATTAATTAGGAAAAGTGTCATTTTATGGTGACATAAGGAATTGTACTAGGTCATATTATCTCGTATAGGGGGGATAAAGATTGATAAAGCTCAAATAGATGTTGTGTGCTACTTATCTTCTCTCACTTGTGTGATAGATGTGCATTCTTTTCTTGGACATGAAAGCTTCTATCGACGGTTCATGAAGGAATTCGCCAGCATTACACAACTATTGACATGCCTTTTGCAAAATGATGTGGCTTTCGATTGGAGTAAAGAGTGTCAACAAGCATTCAATGAACTCAAAAAGCTCCGAACATTAACCTTGATTATTATTTGAATTACTCCACTATAGAGAAAGAACTGTGAGCGATGGTATTTGCTATTGAGAAATTTAGATCATATTTACTTCAAACTAAAGTTATTATTTTTACTGACCATGCAACGTTGAAGTATCTATTATCTAATAAGGAAGCAAAGACCAGATATATAAGATGGGTTCTCTTACTACAAAAGTTTGATATGGAGATTAAGGATAAGAAAGGGAGTGAGAATGTTGTAGTAGATCACTTGGGCCACATGATTCAAGATGGTGAACCCATACCGTTGATTAAGAATTTCCCAGATGAACAGCTCTTTGGGATATAGATAAGGACACCATGGTTTGTTGATATTGTGAGTTATCTTGTTATTAATAATATACATAATAATATGCCACAATATGTGACAACTAAGATTATAAAGTAGGCATACCAATATATTTGAGATGATCCCTAATTGTGAAATTTTAGGACTAATAGTATAGTGAGGAGATGTGTGATTAATTCTTAATTTCAACATATTTTATCATATTGTCATACTTTACATTGTGGAGGACACTTTGGTACAAAAAATACTGCCTTCAAGGTTCTTAAAGATGGTTTTTATTGGCCTACACTATTTAGAAATGTTGACACTTAATGCATGAGATGTGACAAGTGCCAAAGATCAGGTAACATTGGTCCTAAAGATCAAATATCCTTAACCTCTAATATAGTTGTAGAAATTTTTGATGTGTGAGGCATTGATTTTATGGATCCACTTTCATCTTCTAAGGGTTATTTCTATATTATTCTTATTGTGGATTATGTGCCAAAATGGATGGAAACAATTGTCACCCGTACTAATAATTCTCATGTAACAGGATGATCGAAGCTTTGCTACGTAGGGATGAGGTTACACATAAAGTTTCTACACCTTATCACCATCAAACAAGTGAGCAAGTAGAAGTTTCTAACTGAAAAATAAAGAATAGATTGGAGAGAACCATGAGCATAGAATGGATTGGAACCAAAGGTTATACTATGCCTTGTGGGCTTATAGGACTACCTATAAAATACCCATAGACATGTTTTCCTTTTGAATTGGTTATAGAAAAGCATGTCATCAACCTATAGAGTTTGAATACAAGGCATGGGAGGTTATGAAGAATTTGAACATGAGTATAGAATTGGCTGGAACGTATAATAAACTACAACTTCATGAGCTTAAAGAGATAAGGGATGATGCATTTTACAGTGTTATGGTGTACAAAGAAGAGACAAAAGATTTATATGTCAAGATTCATGAAAAGTCATTTGTTAGAGCCAAAAAGTGTTACTCTATTATTCTCGACTTTGCTTATTTTCAGGTAAGTTGTGTTCTAGATGGGTTGGTCTTTTTATTATTGCTCGTGTTTTTTTTTTCTCACGATACCATATAGATCATAAGTGAGAAGATAGGAAATAAGTTCAAGGTAAACGGACACAGGCTTAAGCTCTTCTATGAGGCATTTGCGGAGCATATTGTTGAAGGGTGCAACTATAGGAAGCACCTACCATGATTGAGTAAACCGAAATCTGAATGCGTAAAAACAAGTGTTGCATGGGAGGCAACTCAATGTGATAAAGGAGTTTTTAACTCTTAGTTTTTTTTTGTATTATTTTATTTATCTATCTATACTTAAATTACATGTTGCTTTATTTGTCTATACATTGAAAATAATGTGTGATTTAAGTGTGGAGGTGTTTGTGAGTATTTTTGTGTACTTACATGAATTAGTGTCTTTGTATATATGTCAAAAATAATTATGCATATTTTTTAATGTATTTTTTTGAAATGTTTAGAGTATTAAAAGCCCTTAACTTTTTAATGAATATTATATCTTTGAAATATAACTAAAAGATTATCATAATACTGAGATGAAGTTAATAAAAAAAATACTAATTTTAAAAAAGGAAACACATATCTAGATGTCTAGATGTGAATAAAATAAAAATACAAATAATTTTCTAACCACTGACATAGCATGTTAAGATCTCTCACGTCCTATAACAAGTTTTTAGCCACATATGTCTTCTTTCTTTTCTTAGTAAATTTACATGAAACAATCTACTTGTCTTGACTTTAAATTTTTTTTATAAACCTCATATATATTTAATTGTTTTGGTTAAATTACTTGTCATATCTTTTATAATGAATTCTATAGATTACTAAAACTTACTTTTGTATTAGTCAAGGCTTACGGGCAAAATAAACTCTAATTAAGAAAATAATAAAGGCAAAATAAAATTTTCCTCTACATGATCAAATAAATTGTGTCCTAGTATTTGTATAAAGGATGTACACCCCGTAAAAACTCTTGTAAGCCTATATATTAACCGTATATTATTACAACTAGATCATATAATAATTCACCTAATAATTTTATAATTCTAACCTAATTAATTAAACATTTAAACATGTGTGAATAAAAAAATACAACTAAATAACTTGAAATACAAGTTTAAATATTCAGACTAACATTCTCACTTATATTCAATATTTTAAATCAAGTTATATATAAATCACTTATTATAACTATACCACTAAAACTTAATATGATTTAAAATTAATACTTTGCTGTATTAATTATTTTAGAAAAACAATATAATATAAATAGACCTATTTTGGCTTGGCTTACAATTCAATCTTTTTCTTACAACTAAAAGATAAGTTAAAAATTATTATTATATTTTAACAAGGTCTAATGGTATATTTTCACTTCCCTAATAAATTCTTTATTTTCAAAGTCGCCCATATTAATTTTTTAATTTTTATTATTTTCTATCTTAAAATCCCTATTATTTGTTTTATATAATGTAAAACCTTTTACTTTATTATTTATAAGCTAGCCAGATTTAAATAAGTTCTCTCCATCCCCAAAGGATAACTTCATTTATCAATACTATAATTGACTAAAAGATTAACTACACCAGAATTTAAATTATGGCTACAGGCTACAGCCACACAAGCTTCTAAACATCATGAGCGTCCAACCAAGTGATTTTTTTATACACATAACCATCAATACATCCGAGTCTTACAACTAACCAAAAGCCTAGTAGTAGATAACTTAGAAGCTACACGTCTACTTATAACTCTTCCCAGTCCTCTCAAAGGAAGGTCCAGTTCACGAACATAAAGGCTAAACAGTGATTCACATCATCATCATTGAGGACTCTCCATACAAGCGCTTGATCGTAAGAAACTGGCCTGCTCATGCTTGATACACATATCCCAGATGGAAGACGGGCAAAACCCTGCAATTAAACAAAATAACAGTACGGAATTACTCAGAGAAGCATCCACCAAACTCACCATTATCTTCAAGTTCGGGATCGAATCGACACAACTAAAGTTTCAAACGTCAGATCACTCTACTCTGATCACTTGATAATCACTTGGTAGTATGAGCACTGTTATCATACCTGATGCATAATCTTGCCAAATTCAGAATACAGAATCCTTCGTCCAGTCTCGTCCAGGATCTTGTCCAACATAATGTCTTGCAGGGCAACGAGAGTTGTTTCAAGCATGTCAAGCCCCGCCTGATTAGCAAAGGTAAAGACAGGAGATGCCTGTAGAATGCATATTTCCCAATAGTCAGATTCCCACCAAACATATACAATGAAAAGAGTTATCCCTTCAGTTCCGTTGACTGGAGAGGGGAAGAGAGGGGGGGGAGGGGGAGGGATTTCGTACAAAGGAGAAAATTACATTATTTTTCACTGAGCAAGAAAATATTGCATCTGAATGGTGCCAAAGTTGTTTCAGGACGGTATCGCCTGCTTCAGAATCCAAGCAAAAGAGCGCTCCTCCAGTGTGAATCCTGAGAAACTAAAACTGGTCAGCAGGTAAATGAAAGCAATAGAAGCATTATCCAAGATCCAAGCATTGGTGACAAAGAGAGTTATACATATTCCTCCAAACATCAACAATGCAGCGAAGGAAGGTCCATGGGAATTAAAATCACATATCAGAAATATTCTTTTCAAACAAATGAACTTTACCCAACATGATATACATTCTTATACCAAATGTTATAAAGATGGATAGTAGTGACGGCCCAAGTTAATGGAATGTGAGACGTAAACAGGGATTGAATGTGTACAACAAACAAGAAATTAAATCCACACAACCTTGGCTTTACACATTCCTCTAGTACCAATACTGGAAGAAAAGAAATTTATCAGATAATGCTTGGAAACTAGAAAAGTAATCATGGCACACCTGTAGCTACTACAAATCCATCTTGCTAAAGTCACAGCCTCAGGAGAACCAGGAAGTAGCTTGGGTCCAGCAAGATCAGGCAGTCGGGATGGAGATATAGCCATAGCAACTCTCTGAACAGACCCCACAACACTACGCACGTATTGACGAGCCATGGCAGCTACATTGTCTTGAAAGTGGTTCAGAAAACTAAATTGAAATGCTATAGTCAGCACAGATCTTGGGCTGCAACCAATTGAATCAGTTTCACCTGCAGCATCTGCAGCAGCACGTCCAGCTTGAAGGGTAGAGGCCAAATCAAGTGTCCGTGCAGTTGTAGGCCCATCCTACCATATTAAAAATAAACACATAAAAGAAAAGGTTAAGGGCTTATTTGGTATGGGAGTAATAGGGGTGGAAAAAAATTCTCCCCTATTTTGTCTTTTATATTAAGTATTTAATAATAATAAATATACTTTTAATAAAATACCCATTTTAGATGAAATTGAGAGCTAAAATGGGTATTCATTAGAATAAGAATATTTAATTTTAACTAAATTATATAAGATATATAAAATATGGGGGTAATTTTTCCACCCCTATTACCCCCTAACCAAACGAGCACTAAGTGGTGACGAGTTACAGGGTTTTCAGCAGTTGAGCCTCTTCACCAAGTTCAAGTGCTATAGTCAGTTAAATAATTCCAAGTCTTACATAAGCATAGAAATTTCTTAATTTCACTACAACATAATAATAATAATACTAAAAGCACAAAGTCATTGAGAGCAAAACTTCTAACAGTCAATTGCAAAAAATATTGTAGGTCTGACACCCGCTAAAAGCATTTGCTAATCAGATTTCACATTGAGTTATATCTAAATGACAAAAGTATAATACATTGTATGCCTGACCAGAAGTTCACCTTCCAAAGAGAAAAAAACTTGGATGTCACTAGAAAATTGGAACATGGCATTTGGAAGCAACTTACTGCTTGGGCATCCAACGGTATGACGCGAAAACCAGATGGCAGCAAGGGAGCATCATCCGCGAAGGACTCGTCAATTGGTGCAAATACAAGTTGAGTGCATGCACCCAGTGCATTTTCATCAATCCCACTGCAAAGCTGTTGCATCAAATTTTGCTGTCAGAACTCCACATGACAATCTCATGTATCCATCTTCATGAAAAAAATAGTAAAATTAAACCAACCTGTAACATGAACATGTCCTGTGCTAGTGCAATATCCTCTGGTGAAAATGCATGACCCTCAAGTCGCACTACCTCCAAAGTCTGACCGAAAAAAAAAAAAAAAAGGAAGTGAACAGGCATATCACCTGTTAAAGAAGGAACAATAGGGTGGAGCAGAATAACAGATTTGCTACCTCTTCATTCTTCACAGTGTTTGCAAGTGGTAAGATAATCTGACTGCTAGGGAAGCTTCCAGGTCTAGCACAAGGGACTGCATAAGGACTGCTTTTCAAAGTTGAGGCACAGTAAGCATCAACTGCATAATCAGCCCATTCAGAACGGTGCTCCCTCAGGAACCGAACTAGCACAACGGGAGAAACATTCTGCAGACCCAAATAAGAGATAAGAGACAAAATAGGCATCTCTACCTATGAAACTTAGGTATAAAATAAACTGACTGACTGTCTGATAGAAGGGATGAATGTACAATGATGAAACAACTTTCACAGAAGTCAAATAAACCACCTGCAACAGCATAGAAGCCTTTGCACACAGGACTCCTTCACCAAGGGATGGGAATGTGTTTGATGCATTATACAGAGATCCATGATACTTCCCCGGAGACATATTTACAGAGATGGTGACATCTTCCATGCCATCACTACCAATAACAGTCCAGCCATCATCAGCAAATCCATTGATAGCATCATTGAATCCTCTGCAATACCATCAAAATCTATTAGCAAAATCTCAACAAGAAACTCTGTGATGGCCAAAAACTGCAGGATGAGGCTTGCTGGATGCATTGATTCACAAATACATGAGGGCAAATTGAACATACACATCCAGAGATGGGGACCCAGATTGAGAATCAAAGTTAAAGGCATTACCTGGATAGTCTCTGACTGAATGTCCTTAAGACAGCAGGTTGACGACCACCATTGAATTGAATTTCACCACTTGTCTCTTGTGCAATCTGTTGCACATGTCGCAACGCCTGAAAATCCACAACAATAACATTATTAACAGAATATTGGAAAACCAGAATATAAAGGTGTCATTCAATGTATCTTACTGCAAGGGTCATTTTCTGAGCAAGATATTTGGAAGATTCGTACAGTGGACGCAGGACTTCAGGGACACGCCCTGCCTAATAGACAAGAATCACGATTTAGGTAAACTTACACAATTCATATCAGCAACACATACAATCTATAAGTCAAGAAAAAACTCATCCTTACATCCAAATCCACATGATCAACAATATGAACAATTGAGCCTCCACCTTCACAGGGACTGATTAAATAGCCACTAGGATGCATATCAGCTCTAACAAAAAGAGAAGCAGAAGGCCCCACCGGGCCACCAATTGAGGAAGTCAAGGATCTTTCACAAATCTGCATATATCCACATACATTGATCAGAAATAAAGAAAAGATATTTTTAACACTTTCAACAATTAGAGCATTCACTGAGCAGCAGCATGAAAAGAGCTCAAATTCTCTGGGAAATTTGATGGAGTGTCACCAGATGATTGGACTGACTGCTTCTTCCTGCACTGTAACTGTTTGGTAATAGATTGCAGTCACTTACCACTATACTACCATCTTCCAAGCTAGTGGTGTATCTCAAAGTCCAAAAGTCACGAGCAGAGGCCAGAGTTGTGGGTGCATAAGTCTGCAGAATGGTGCAAAGTCATTGATTAAAAGAATGAATTAGAAGTAGAAAGCAGAAACTCAATAGCAGCTGTAGAGCACTGTAATCCAAGTAGAACAAACCTGCATATATATAAGCTCTATAGTGCCCCCATTAGCTTTGGGAATAACACTTAAGACATCAAGGCGTCGACATTCACGATACCAAGATGGACGATCTTTAATGATTTCAGCAACCTGAAATAAATTTATCAGAAGAAAGTTCATAAAAGTTTGGCACAGAAATTCAAGTCTGCCCTCAACTAGTTAGACCAATACCTTAGTGGGCTCCAAACTCACAAGGCCGCAAGCACGTGCTGCTATTCCAGTACAATTACGGGAAACAGCTACGATGCCAATAGAATCCGGACCAGGCTAGAAAAGGAAAACATCAAACAAGACACTCTGAATACTCCATATATAATGCAACTTAAATTTAACTTTCTACAAACTCCAAAAGACTGTTCTATAAAATCAACAGAGACAACACTCAGGGAAGACCAGTTCCATTAAGTCCATCCATCATCATCAATTAACAGTATCAACTGCAGAATACTGAAAACAACAATGACAGGCACAATTGAAAATTCTACCAACCTTCATCCCAATCATCTGCACCCAGTCAACAGCTGTTCCTTTAGCCTTGGAAAGAAACTCTGTGAGAGTCTTCTCAGCTATAGCAAGAAGACTATAGCATACACAGCTGATCTCAGTAAAAAGCAAAATTATAACAACAGAAGTGAAGATTCAACTAAGACTTTCAGTCAACTATCTTTACCCCGCTGGGCTGTTAGCATCCCTGGGTGGATGCTCAGTTGTTGGGTTTTGCTGTTTGGACTGACCACTCACGACCACAGAATCACAACTCGTGTCAGTGGTGGAAGCAGATACCTGAATAAAGTTGAGTTAGTCTTACCATCATGACACAATGCAGGGCTAAAAGTTTCTTACCAAATGATTGATGCTACATTATATACAAAGGAGAGATCAAATATCAACCCACACCAAACAGAATGCCACAGTCTGATATGCGCTAAACTAACAATATTAACATCAAACATCAAATATTACAACAAATTAAGGGATACCACATTAGTTGGAATTCAGGTGTCATTGCCAAGCAAAGGTACGTATCCAAGTCACAGACTTGGCCATTTTAGAGAATTTCTGCATGTTTTAGCACAAACAATAGCTGATATCCCAACTTTGTCACAAAAATCCAAGGTAAAATGAAGATCAAAAGCAAATGGGGGTGTTAAAACAATGATTAATTTTTCAGAACACTTTTTTTCCGTTTTCCATCTATTTGAGTTGTGGTGGGTTGGTAAGGAGGCGGGGAAGGAAAGTGAAGCATATAAAAAGTCTTTGCATGGAAAAGTTGAATCTGACTAGTAACAGTGTGTAAACATCCAACACCATAAACAGATTTCATCACATGAAAAGGAATCAACATATTACAACTGTGCAAGAGGCAGAGCAATAAACAGCAAGTAACAGAAAAAAAATGCTTAGTTCAAAAGTGAAATTAAAGGGAACACAAGAAGGCGAAGAAAAAGAACAGGTGCATTACAGTATGCAGTTGCTGCTTCATGAATCCATTTTCATAGACCAAATGTGACACTTGCTTCTGCAACCGGTCATTCTCCTCCATCAACAGCTTGTTCATGGCAGAAAGCTTTTTATTCACTGACTGGAGACGAGAAGCCTCCTTCCTTTGCTTTTCACGGCATCTAAACACATTAAGCATATTAAGTTTATCAGCAGTGAAGCCACACAGCTTTAATTGTGAGTTAATTCAATTCAACAATAATAAAACTAAAGAATTTTGAAAGTAGGGGAAATGAATATTTCTTTGACATCAAAGAGTCCCATGAGGTAAAAAGGAATGTCAGACTGTCAGGGAAGAGCATTGATCTATCGATCATCTGCAGGAACGACAGCAACATTTTGCCTAGAAAGAACTGGGCTGAATAAGCTATTTAATTTCAATGTTTGTGACTAATGTAATTTGGAGAGGGCCTACAAGAAAATAAATCCATAATCTCAGCTCAACTATGGTATTAGGGATTCAGTATTCCAGGAAGCATTGACAGGCATCCAACTCCAGCCTAGAACTTCCCAGATTGAACCCCCCCTAAATGCCACATAAACATAAGCTTCAGGTGGTACGCCCAAGTACCCACCGCAAAAGATTCCATAATTCCATGCAAAGATAGGGCACAGTGACAACCTATCCCCAGGGTACATTAGACTCAAGTAGCATATCAAACAAAGGTGCATACTTTAATGTATATTTTGCACAGGAATAACAAAATCTATTGTGAACTTGACTACGTATTATTCAAGAAAGGAGAACATAAACTCACTCAGCATTTCCCTCATACAGTAGGCGGGAGGCAACTATAATAACTTGTCCAATTCCACCCCCTCCCCCACCAAAAACACTCCAAAGATGATAGACTAGCCAAAATCGTATATCATTCGGCAGCACAACTTTCCTCGGCGCCTCCTCCTTGAAGGATTCCTTTAGATGGGGAATTTTAGAGGGTAGTTCACTCCCCATCCAAACTAACCCTTAAAGAAAATGAAGACCAGAGCAAATCAATCACTATCAAGAAAATGAAAATATAATCATCAACTTCTACATCAAGTTCCTAGCACACGCCATGAAAATGACGTCTTATAGAATCTAAAACAAAGACGATGAGAGAAACCCCCTTTTTCCCCCTCAAGTTAGCAGATTTCAACAATTTAAGGCTAACGTAGATGAAGAATTAATTGCATGCCAAGAAAGGAAATTTGCTTCTTCAAAATCTTTTCCGTCGATTGCATTAAAAGAAAATAAAAATTACCTTCGATTCTGAAACCAGACTTTGATCTGCTTGGGCTCAATGTTAGAGAGAATAGGACATTCCCTAATAAGCTGTTGTCTCCTCAAAGAACTTGGTTTTGGGCATTCCATATAGACTCTTTCCAAGGCCTCAACCTGCTCTGGAGTATACCTCACATACTTGCCAGAATCCATCAATGTGTTCGAGTCTTTATGCATTGAAAGCGCCATTTCATTCATCTCAAACACACAGAAAAGAAACACAAAGATAAGCTAAGAAAAGACCCTAATTTGTTCAACCCCCCAAAAAAAAAAAAAGTAGAACAAAGTCTTTTCTTTTTCTCTTTCCCAAATGGAAGCCAAGTATTTGGTGAAAATCACAAATGGTGAATAAGTTTTACTTGTTTCAGGCAGGCTCTCTCCTCCACAGAGAGCCTCCTCCCTCAGTCATCAGATTCTTATTTTTAATTTCTTTCTTTCCGCACTCACTCACCTTCTCTCCACGACTCCACCAAATAGACCAAAGTTGTGAGAAATGGTAGACTAGTAGTAAAACGGGAGAAGAAAGAGAACCCAGAGAAAATGAGAGGGAGAGAGAGAGAGAAAAGGAGGGAGGGAGAGAGAGAGAGGGAAAGGATGCTGCTGTAAGTTGTGTGGTCTATATCTAAAACGCCAATCTCGAGATTTTTGGTCTTTGTTTTGAGCAGAAAATGAGTACCAGCAGGAGCAGTAGCAACAGGGCACCGGATGGAAGTAAAGAAAGAGAGAAGGGTGGGGGGAGAAATAAATAAAAAGAATAGACGACAGGCTCTGAAAAGAGCCGAGGGACAAAGCAACAGAAAGAACAACACCCAATGACCCAAGTTCAATTGGGGGCCAGGTGTCAATAGGAGTCTAGCTAGTTACTCCATGGGAATAAACTAGTAGCACTGTATTAGTAGCAGCCCTTTTAAATCTTCGTTGGTTTGTGTTTTCACTTCGTTATATATTTTTTATTAATTTAAATAGAAATAGAATAGCAAATAATGAAGCGGAAAAGAAAACAGTATACTGTATATGTATAGTATTCTATATTTCCTTCTCACTTTCTTTCACCTCTCAGACTGTGCATCTAAACATTTTTGAAGAAAAAAGGGAATAAATGCAGGGCAGATTTGCAGGCTTCGGCAACAGCTATCCTGCCCTGCGCCTGGCCCTATCTTAAAACAGGCGTTACCTGACACAAGGGCCCCTGTTTTCCCTGCCTCTCTCTCTATAGGTGTAAAATGAAAAAAAATAATTAAAAAGTACAGCTTTCCTCACCCTCGCTCCTTTTTAACTCTCTCTCTCTCTCATCCCAGGAAAAAGTGAAGGTTTATTTATGCATTTGATTTGATGATGCAACACGCCAATGCTGATGTTCATTGGATGTTGCATACTTGCATGAGCTGTAGCACTCATGTATGGCATGTATGCATATATGATATATCATATATCATAGTCGCCCTTCGGTGAGAGGAAGGGGTCAAATTTTGTCCAATTACTAAACAATTTTGTTTGCCAACATTGTACAGTATATACAGTGATACGCTTGTGCAGTCTGCCCATTTGCCCTGCCCAGCTTGACCGAAAGCATTTTCATCTTGGGTCGCTTTTTAACTAGTATAATTTTTTGAATCACTCTGACGATGTACGGATAGTTTAAACAATATATATATACACACAGACTCAGTCTTATGCTATGTTTTTACCCATCTAAAATATTATCTAATCTAAATTAATAATGTATCTTAGCTCATAATGATACTAGACATATACATTTTATTTATGTCATTAGTAATAATAACTTTTTATAATTATTTTATATACATTGATATTTTTTATAATCTTTATTTTATAAAAATGTGTTCATATAATATATTTTTTATTTACAAATTTAATTGTAATATATAAATAATATTATTATTCATTAATAATCAATAATATGAATAAGTAATCATTATTAATATTAATTATTAATAATAATATTTAATAATTAATAATAGCAATTAATATTGATACTAACTAATAATTAAAAATAATTAATATGTATGTTATTAGTAGTAGTAATTATTAATAATTGATAATTTTTATTAATATCAAAAGTGAGCAATGAAGTACAAACATCTACTTTCTTTAATACTGGATTATGCAGCTTTGCTCTAATATGAGTACTAAGTCTAACATGTATTTACTTAATCAAATAAGAAATAATCCTCCTAGGATGTATGATCTTACTTTGAAACACAACTTCATTTCTTGAGATCTAAATTTTATAAAGTAGGGAAGCCACAACAACTCTCAAGATGCCTTGTACTCCTCCTCCTCTTCTAATCTCCTCGCATAGTCATTTCTTACATTGGTACCGAGTGTGTTAGAGGGCAATAAGTTCAGCAGCTTCGACCAACACTATTCGGCTAAAGGGTATAGAAACAAAAGATGATCTAAGTCTTCTTTTTTAGTTTCATGGATTGAGCAATGGGGGTTTGTAATAACTCCCCATTCAACAAGTCTATCATATGTCATTATTGCTTGGTGATAAACCATCCAGCTAATTATTTTCTGCTTGAATTCTCCATTGGACTACCGCACAAGCAATGCCCAATGTTTATTTTCAGCTCTTCGACAAAGGTGTAATGCCCCAAAAATTTGCTTAGCCCAATCTCACGTTATTAACACCCTAATTTGATTCTAATATCAAAAAATCTTATTTGCAGCATTAACCTAGTTTCTTAATCCCAAAACTTTAACCGAAACTGAAACCTTGACTCAGATAAACCGTAATTTGTAAACTAAAATCAAAACCCACTAAAATTTCTACTAATCTTAATTACTTATGGCTAATCCAAAATCACCTAATCTAATCCTAATCCCCTAACCCATCTCTTCTTCCTTTTCTTTCTTCTTTTCTTTTCTTTCTTTCTTCTCTATCTCCCGTCAACCTTAGCCACAAGGTTTGATTTTTTTTGTTGCAACTTGCCCTCCACTTGCACCATCTCTTATCTTCTCATCTGTAGTCTTCCATCATCAATCAACCTTCCTCCCTTTTCTTTTTCTCCTTCTGCTCCTCTTACCCATGCCAACCTGCACACACACCACCATCACCTCACATGCCACTCTTCTTCTTCTTTCTCATCCTTACGCAACCCATACTCATAACCATTGTCATTACCTGTATTTTTCATCACAACACTCGACCATCACCTCCACTATCACCATAGTGACTTGCGTCATGGCCCTACACACACATCACATGCCTCCCCCTTATTTTATTTTTTCCGATTCACACAATACACACACATATACATGACCATATACACACACACACACACACACCATACTCTCCTTCTTTCCTCTTTGTTTAGCCTCTACTCTATCCTTTCTATGTCAAAAATTCATTATCCGAGCTCCCTCTTCCCTCTCCTTTCTTCCTTCTCTTTTCTTCTTCTTCTTCCTCCTTCTTTTCCTATTTTTAGCCTTCACACCACTCAATCCACCACCGCTCACCACCTCGACCACCACTCGTCGCCCTTTGGCTAGTGGACCAACCACCAAGGTCACCCCAACCTTCCCCCTAGCTGTCGCCGGCCATCGCCGCCCACCACAGCCTCTTTTCCCCTCTTCTTCCTCTCATGCGTTCCACTTTTGCAGAGTACACAGTCGTGCAACACTTAAATATCCTATTGTATAGCCATGCATCTTTTTTCTCTCAACTTGTTGTGCACTGCAATAGCATAGTTGTGCAACTCTTGCACCACTTGGTCCTGCGTCATATCTTATCTCAACCTGTTTCTGTACAACCATGCAACTCTTGCACCACCTAACCGTACATCATATTTTTTTCTCAACCAAGAGTTGCATCGCCTGCTGCACAATCGTACAACTTCTCATTTTTTGTCGTGCATCCCTATTTTCACCCCCAAACCTTGTCTAAACACCACCAAAATTTAACTATAGCTCCACCACACATTCCTCTACACTTCCATACAACTCAAGCTTCCATTTGACTCTGCTTATTTCTATTTTTACCCTATTCTACCTTAACTTTCCCCTTGATTTTAATCTTTGATCATAATTGTATTTTTATCTTATTTTCTAAGGTGATCTTTCGGTAATCTCGGAGGAGGTATAGAATTTACGTGCATAGAGCCCGATATCTTTGTTGGTAAGGATACATGTTGTAGCTATGGTTTTATGTGATACTTGTATTTTTGTATGTGTTTTTGTGTTGAGTATATTGTATTGAATAATTTATTTATGAAAATGCTATAAAATGGTATTCTTGAGAGTAATGAAATTATGTAAGTATGTATTTGGGTATAATGTTGAATACAAGATATCTATGGGAAACTGAGGATATGTACTTTGAATAATGATTGGACATTTATATGTATTAGTATTGGGTTTCATAAGGCCTTTGGGGGAATACAATTGTTTTGACTACCCTGAGGGTATTATGATCATTTGAGAATAATTATGTGGTCATACTTATGTTGTTTAGTTATATATCTTATACATTTATACGAGTTCAGCATGATAATATACGATCAACTTTGAATAAGGTACTAATCATTTAAAGTGAAAGATCACGTAAGTCGGGCCAAGGTGTTTACATGGGTCATTTCCGCCAGATAATAATAGTGGTTCGGGTGTGTTATACCCAAGAGGTGTATCAGTTCATTATATCGGATTAAGAATATCGAGGCCCCATACTCAATGTGAATGAAAATACAATTAAGAGATAAACTATAAATGTAAATATACTAATCATTTAAAATGGAAGATTGCATGAGTCAAGATCGAAGTGTTGAGTCTGTTCCACCAGATAATAATAGTGGCTTGGGTGTGTTGTCCTCGATAGGTGCTTTGGAGCATTCCACCATTCTAATAATAGTAGCTCGAGAGTATTTTACTCTGAGAGGTGTTGGCTCCATTCAACCAAATAATAATAGTGGCTTGGGTGTGTTGTCCTTGATAGGTGTTTCATACCATTCCACTAATTTAAAAATAATGGGGTTCCTAAACTCAGCGTAAATAAAAGATTAGAATATAGTATATCCAATTAAAGATCTGGAATCAATAATTATCTAGCATTCTTTGATTTACGCATGTATTATTTTCTTATGAGAATTCTTAACCTGCTTGACTGTACCATTACCTTACTCGGTACATAGTGTACTGATCATCTGTTTCATGGGTGTTGCTCAATCCAATGAGTAGACAACCCAGATGTATATGTACAGGTTAATGATGACCATGTGGACAAATTTGCAGCCTTTGATAATATATATGTGGAGGAGTGATTTCTTTCGTATCAGGGTTTTGAGCATAGAGTCATATTATCCAAACGATAGTTTTACCTGAATATCTTTTTGGACTCTTAGTTCCATGGGATCCCTTTTGTTGTATTTTGATATTGTAATCGGAGTTGATCTCCAAACACTTATTTGATGTTATTAAAAGTTGTCTCGTTTCTTACTATCATGTTTTAAATTTTCTAAACGTTTTGCCTTATGATTGACGTAAGGATGGTGGGGTAAGCCAGACTTATCTCAATTACGGTGGTAAAACCCAACTATTTAATTATATGCTTCCACTCAAAACGAATTTTTTTAGTAGTAAAATTTGGGGTGTTACAAAAGGTCATACATAGCTTAGATTTTAAACTTCTCTCCTGAGACACAATAGTGATTTAACAAGTATGGTAAAAAAGTATCCCTAAGGCTAAGAATTTTCCTTAAAATCTAAGAATAATGTGGCTTGGATTGACAAGAATCGATAAAGAGTCTTTGAAATGCATCTCATGTACCCATTTGATCCAAATGCTCTCTTTGTGCTCCATTATGTGCCATAGTTGCTTTCTAATTACTGCTCTACTCCACCAAAACATATTGCACACACTCGGCGCATCCTTTGATTTAGGTAAGCAAGTGGTCTTCAAGGCTATAAGAAACTTATTTCCAAATATTAAGAGTAGCTCATAAATGCCTTATACAAATGGCCTCTATTTGGTGAATAATTTTCTTAGGCATAAGAAATATTTGAGCCCAAAAATTAGGGAAAGCAAGCAACATAGAGTTGATCAATTGTAATCTTCCTACATAAGTTAGAAACGTTGAGGTCCGACAGTTCATCTTACTCGTGAGCCTATCCAAAAATGGTTTATAATGTTCGACAATAAGAATAGTCATGGTAAGGGGCACTATTAGTTACCTAAAAGGAAAGGCTCCCTTAATACAACCCATACTCTACATCAAAGGTCTTTTGTATGCATTAGTCACACCTCCAAAATAAGCATAAATTTTGCTCAAGTTAGCCTTTAGCTATGAAACTATAGCAAAATCATCCAATTTATGCATAATGAGCTGAATAGAGACTAAGTCTCCTTTGTTAGAAACAAGGAGATCGTAGGCAAAACAAATGCCTATGTTCTTAAAAGACTTGCAACCTTGGTGACATTTGAACATAGAATTACTATAATAACCCTATTTTTCACTACCAACACATTTTATTTTAAAACATTGTGAACACGAAAAATACCAAATACACCTAGGAAAAGTAGGATGTTGTTGCCACACCCAAAAAACCAAATCAAAGGCCAAACACAGCTAGGATAGTTGTCCACCGCCCATCCTATTTTAGACACAAAGCTAAGGAAATCAACCAAACCAAAACAATAAATAAAGTATGCAAAACATATATTATAGAAATACCAATATTAAATGTTTACAAATAGGGCAACATTGAGTCCCAAAACAACAATACATATATATACATATATATTAGAATAGACGAAGTATTGAAATACAAAAGAGATAAAACATAAGTAGGGCAAGCCCTAAAGTCTTAGTTTATTAAGGACCTACAAAAGATCTTCGGATGTCTATGCTCTTAATCAAGTAACCCAGCTACCAGTCATCCTAAAAACCCTACGCATGATCATCTGCTTGTAGGATTGAGTCAATGACCAAATAAATGGACACATCAGTACGCTACATATTGAGTATGCCAATTTATATCCTTGCTGGGAGTCACAAGTATGTAGGGCCTAAGGTAAATAATAGAGATCTTATTAAAATACAATATCATACTTATAAGATATAATTAGATTTACATGCTCCGTCACAATTATATAATGCATCAATATTTTATATTATGCAAGGACTTAAACAACTCATAACTGTCATACTTATCAACATAACATAGATAGTATGGATAGAAATATTTAATTAATAACAAGTTATTTCATTATTCATCAGGCTCTTCTACTATCTACTCACATGAATTACCCATTTGAGTCATTTTCCAAGTTACATGTTACATTAGATTAATCATTTATGAGCCATTACTCATTTTTCAAGCAATCAACTGAATTACCACCTCATGGTATTACAGACCATGGAAGACACACCAACCAAAGGACATAAATTTCGGCTAAACCTAAGTAACCACCAATGGAAATAAGTCCGGGTAAAAGCCAAGTAATCACCAATGGGCATAAGTCCTGACTAAAGCTCAATAAAATCACCTAGGTGACCATTATTGTAACACCCCAAAATTCACTACTAAAAATTTTATTTTTAAAAGTTTTACATAGAAGCAAGTGCGATAAATTTTGGGGTACTACCGCCACACTTAGTACCGGACTAGTTTAATTCTACTATTTCAATATTAAGTGTTAAGGATTGAAAACATACTATAATCTAATTCCAATAATACATTTATGAATCAGAGTAGCATAATAGTTAATAAGGTTAACTCACCTTCTAAGGAAAACCCACTAATCGTATAACATCCCAAAATTTATTACTGAAAATTTTCATTTGTAGAGTTAAGCGTAGAAGCTAAAACAATAAAAATAAAGGGTGTTACCGCCACACTTGGTACTAGTCCGATTTTCTCCACCATTATCATACCAAGTGCTAAGGCTAAAATCATTACTCCGCTTAAATTAATAACATGATTACAGAAATCATAATAGATAGATCGTTAGATAAGTATGGTACTAATTAAAAACAACATCAGCAGTTTACAAAAATCAAGAGAGAAATTACAGGAGGACATAAGGGTCAAATTACAACCAGAAATAAGATAGCAACAGAAACATCAGATAGTCCTACGCTCTCAAATCCGAATTACCAACATTTAGCTTAACTCAAAAGCTAACCTACAAAGTCTATTGCTTGTTGAATAGGCAGGGGCACACGAGAATGAACCCTTCAGTACCAAACTAATATGATAAAACAACAAAGAACACATGCAAGACATACAACTAACATAGTATAAGACCTATACATACACATACAAGGATTGAGATACAATAATCATTTAGATAATCAAATTCCATCGAGGTCATATACTACTCATATTTATTCATCTAAAATAACCGAAATTACTAATGAACTTTACAGAGATACTCTCTAAAGCATAATTCATGTCTTAGCATCAATCCCAACCAATTACATACATCACATGTATGTTCACAGGTATAATATGCTAAGATCTATATCATCCCAGGTATACTTACAGGTATAATATAATAAAATTCCTAATATCACAGGTATAATTATAGGTATAGTATAATAAAATCCATAACATCACATGTATACTTATAGGTGCAGTATAATGAAATCTATAACATCACAGGTATGCTCACAAGCATAATACCAACACAAGTAGGCATGAATGCTACTACCGAAATCATAGATAGGCACGAAGGCTGCTACTGAAACCACAGGTAAGCACGAAGACTGCTACCAAAACCACAAGTAGGCACAAAGATTGCTACCAAACAATCCAATAATCTGATAATCATTATTTCAATCAAATCATATCATTCCTATTTTTATTTACTTTCTCGAGGGGAGATCAATCAACCTAGAGATATAAAGGTACTCCAGTCATACTGATGCACTAACGTAGCACGGTATCCTACCGACTATCAACCCAAGGACGCAAATGTACTCTGGTTGCACTGGTACACACAAAGGTAACATAGTACCCTACCGATAAGGACACCTAATCCATAAGTATGTATACCTCCTATCAGTCTACAAAACATAATAGAATAAGATGTAGGGCTTGACTAAGGCACTAAGACACACCAGCAAAAGTCTATAATATGAACCGTGGGCTAAACCACATCCTTAGGGTAGTGACCCATAAGGAGCCACCATTCCTAATCTCGAGGTATTTCACTTTTAAGTATTAGTATTTTATTAAGGTGACCACAAAATCACATACAATACAGATAAATCCAATTTTCATACTTGACCATTTTTACTTATTTCCAATCATCCAAGACAACCATAATCAAGGTCAACATCGAGGCCAACATTAAAATATACTAAGGTCACCCTAGACACAACTATTCACATATGGACACTTTAGGTTGAAAATGACCAAAATACCCTTAAGACTAAAATTTTTAGATTATCATCTATTTAAATACTAATTCCATTTTATTTATTAATTTATCATAAAAATGCTAAAACACCATAATTAAATTATTCATTACTCAATTTAAATTATCAGATATGCCAAATGACCAATTTGCCCTTATACATAATTTTGCACATAAAATCCTTTTTCGCACCTTTAATCCATCCAAAACACATGCTCACATACTCAACAACAGCGAATACACATTAAACATGTTTTTTGGGATAAAAATCATAACACACTCAAAATGATCAAATTACCTGTAGGGCACTTATCTGTAATAATTATTTTAGAATTATGTTCAACCTATTATATGAAATATTTTTCTAACATAATAATCATTTTGATCACACATTCATATTCGCTATATTTTATATCAGATAACATGCTCATTTTCTAATTTTCATAATAACAATCAATAATACATAATTATATAACACATTTCACACATAAAAACCCTAATATGCTATCATGCAATATTTATCATTTTAGTACAGTATAATGATTACCTGAATTTCAGCAAAAATACAAAAATAGTGGTATCTTACTAAAGTTATCAGATCCCGCTAATCAACCTTTTATGCCTAAAAATAATGATGCAATTACCAAATTAATATCTATTAGATAAAATAATAGTTATAATAATAAAATATTTATTTATTGAAAATTATCAAAATACCCTTACATTTAAAATGGGTATCGGTATTTTTAAAACCCAACACACAACTCGCGCTGCATGTAGCATGAGTCATGCACGCGAATGAGGGGTTGGTCGAGCTTAGGGCTGGCTAAGGAGGTTTGAGGCAGGGAGAGGGGATGACGGTAGTGGTGGTGTTGGTCGGTGGTCGATTATAGCTGTAGGTGGTGGCTGGTTACGAGAAGGGTGGTGCTACAGGGCTGGTGTGGTGGCTGCCGAAGCTACGACTGTAGTTGGCTGAGGTTGTAAGGGTTTGGTGTGAATGGAAGGGAACTAGGGCAGGGGAGTGGTGATGGTGGAGGAGGAAGGTGGGAGTGCTATTGGGTAGGAAGGTGCACATAGGGGAGAAGACCAACAGCTGCGGTGGAGGGTGTAGGAAAAAGGGAAGGGGTTGCGATGGGGAGAAGATGATGGTGGACGGTGGTTGTGGTTGTTGGGATGGTGGTGTGCTAGTGACTGGAAGCTGTAACGTGTTGTGGTGGGATAAGATGGTGAAGGATGGTGCAAGGCTAGGTAACATAGGGGGGAGAAGGTTGTTGGTTGCTGAGGGCTGATGCAGATGGTTGTTGGTGGAGTGTTGTTGTTGTTGCAGCAGGACAGGGCTAGGAACACCAAAAGGAGCCGAGAGGAGAGAGGGAGTAGGGGGTTGGGTGCTACGTTGGAGGCTGGTTAGTGGTGATGTGTAGGCTACAAGGTGGTGGTTGGTGGTGTAGTGGTGTTGTGGGGACTGTGGTGTATGGGAGTTGGGATATTCGGGGGAGTTAGGTAGTGGAGGCTCCTTGGGTGGAGTTTATGCATGTATATATATAATGTAGGGGGCTGGGAAGATCAAATGAAATAAAGAGAGAGGGAAGGGTTTGTGTGCATGGGAAACAAACGGGGCAAGGAAGGGGGAGTAAGGGGTGTTAGGTGAGTGTATATAGAGTGTATCTGCACATAATGCAAAGGGTGTAGCGTGAGGTAAAAAATTGAGGGAGACAGGGAGAGTGATTGGAGGAGGGAATTGGGGCAAGCAATGAGTAAGTTCAGTTAGGTAAAAATGGTAGGATAAAGTAGGTAAATTTTATTTTATTTTTTAAAGTTTAGTTTGGATATATTAGGGTATAAGGTAAAAATAATTCAAGGAAAAATAATTTGATCTAGGATAGTTAGAAGGGAATGAAAAGAGTAAAAATAATTCAGGATAAAATTTTTAAAAATTATTTTGGGTTACAGGTCAAGGGTTATTAATAAAATAATTAGGTTAAGATTTACGGGTATAAACTAGGATTAAAATTAATAGTCTAATTTCTATAAAATTTGTAACCTGATTAAATTTATATCTAAACTGTAGTACCCCCAAAATTTACCACTAAAAAAATTCATTTTATTTAAAGAAAATAGCAGAAGCAAAAAGGAAAATTGTGAATTTCGGAGATATTACTGCCACACTTAGTACCAGACTGGTTTTCTCTTATCATTCTAATACCAAGTGCTAAGGTTAAAAGATCAAAATACAATTCCCTCAAAATCAGACTTTATTTAAATCAGAGTAGTGCAATAAACAATTTACAAGAATAAAACCCACTACTAGTGGTTACAATATCATCAATCATTTTATTAAAGAATTAAAGGTAAAAGAGAAAACCCTGAATTATTTTCGGATGATCGTTATGCTCTTTCCCGATGCCCACTTGAATAACACCTGAAATAGACCTATAAGGGACACTGCCCATTGAATAGGCAAGGGTCCACAAATGGAACCCTTTAGTAATATGGTACTGAGTAACCCTTTAAACCAAACTAAAAGGCAGGCCCACATGCAACACATCATATATAAACAATATAAAATGATAACATATAGACTAAGACACCATTCAGCATCACACATACAATAAGAGATGCATAACATAACATCCATGTACTTAACAATTCCATCATACGCTAAGAGAGACAGGTACCAAGGCTAAACTTATATTATAACAATAGATCATGAGGATGATAGTAACTCTTTTAGTGTCAAGCCATTAATGAATATCATTATTCCATCATCATCTCTCGAATTATATCTATGTGAGTGGGGAACCCCACTATTATAGCTGGTGGATCGAAATACACTTCAGGGCAGATCACATCTAACCACTATTATTCGTTGGTGGACCGGTCTCCAAGGCAGAAGGCCTCTAGCCACTATTATCGTCGGTGGATCAGTCTGGCATCGGCTTACATAGTATTCCACTATAAATGATTAGTATTTTTCCATAATTTATTCACATCCAATATTTGGTTTATTGAGCTTGGGACCCCCTCTATTATAGCCGGTGGACCGAAATATGCATATACTTCTTCCAATACAAAGCACTCCTAGGCCACTATTATAATCGGTGGACAGGAACATATATACATCTTCCAAGGCAAAGCACTCTTGGGCCCCTATTATAACCGGTGGACCAATACACATGATATAATCAATCTGGGCTTGATTCAATTGTCTTTCACTTTACATGATGAGTGTTTTCCCTTTTAATTAGCACAACAATTCCATTTATTTACCTCAAGGGGGAGATCAAGAACCCAGAAACGCAAAGGTACACCGGTCATACTGGCGCATACAAGTAACTCAGTACCCTTCAACCATCAACCTAGGGACACAAAGGTACCCTAGTCGCACTAGAGCATACAAGCTATACAATACCCTACCGATAAAGACACCTAATCCATAAGTATGCATACCTCCTAAATAGGTCTGTAGAGCTAGATAGAGTAAGATGTAGGGCCTGGCTGGCTCACTAAGGCACACCAGCAAATACCAAAATAATCGTGGGTTAAACCACGCCTTTAGGGTAGCGACCCCCCTAAAGAGCCACCATTCCCAATCTCGAGGTCTTCCACTTTAATTATTAGTGTCTTAATTAAGGTGACCAAGAGAAACACAACAACCACATACTTATTTACTTCCATTTGTTTTTGATATCATTAAGTAATCCTTATTTATACAATTATCCATGATAACCTAAAGAAATCACTAAGGTTATCCTTCTCTCATCCAATTCCAATTCAATATTCATTTCCATTTGTTTATATGCCATAAAGGATTTATCACATCATGATCACAATACGTTCTTAGAGTTTGGTTAGTTTACATCGAAGGATCATGACACACATAACCCTAACATGCCCTTAATTCACACCCACACAATACCATGCATGATTAATGATTAAGACACCTTCTTTATGAATATTAGATAAACACCGTACCACACCCTTAATTATCCATCCAATCATAGGTTATGCCATGTTCTTGTGATACTTACTGATTTTTCAAATCCCCTTATACTTGTTAAGTTACCAATTTACCCTTCTTGTGGGTTAAATTACCGTATTACCGTTTATACTTATCTAAATTACCAAATTACCCCTTACGCTTATTAAGTTACCAAATCACCCTTCATACTTGTTATACTTGCTAGATTTCCCATTTGGTTAGTTAGATTGCCAAATTGCCCATCATACTTATTAAATTTACCAAGTTGCCCTTTTGGTTGATCATATTGCCAAATTGCCCTTCTTATTTATTAAAATTACCAAATTGCCCTCTTAGTTGGTTACATTACCGAATTGCCCCTTTATTATTAAAATTATCACATTTCCCATCTTCATTATTATAATTACCAAATTGCCCCTTTTTCTTACAAAATTACCAACTTACCCTTTCTTTATGCTAATTTACCAAATTACCCTTTCTCCTTTATTAACTTACCATTTTACCCATTTACTTTACAAAACTACCATAATACCCTTTACTTTATGCCAAATTATCAAAATATCATTCTTCTTTATTAATTACCAAGTTACCCCTTTACTTTACAAAATTACCATAATATCCTTTCCTTCACACCAAATTACCAAATACCCCATTCTCCTTTATTAAATTACCATTTTATCCCTTTACATTACATAATTACCATTTTAACCCATTTAGTAACAAAATTACCATTTTACCCCTTTACTCACAATATTACCATTTTACCCCCTTTACTAACAAAATTATCATTTTACCCTTATTATACTACTTTTACTAAAATTCTCTCACTACATGAAATATTAATACTCATGCTCCATACCTATCATCCAAGTCCATCAACTATTATTATTTATCATAATACTCATTAGCACCTACCACACCCACTTACTTACGCCACAACTTTAGCGTAAGCAAAATTACCAAAATTCCCCTCAGGCTCATATTTACATTACTTATGCACTAAATGGCCACATTAGCATTCCATATCATACATATACACTTAACATTATTAATAATAATAAAGATCCTTCCTTAAGCATTATTTCTACACATAACACATAAATTAACATGCTTTCCTTTTTATCAATCAACATATGCCACTAAATAAATTCTACTCAACAACATATATCATGCATATAATATATTAAAAATCCTAATGTGCTAACATACGTATATCCATACATTTTAGTAGGGTATAACGGTTACCTTATTTTCCACAAAAATCAAACATTACCAGTACTTCGGTTAAAGGCTTAAGCTTTGATTAGCAAAATCAATACCTAAAAATAATACCAATACTCGCCCTATTAGAAATAAAAAAACCAAAAGGATAAACTTTATCCAAACTTAATTAAAGACACACTAATGTTAACCATTATTATATCTCAAAAATTAAACCAAACAAGGTCTAAATAGAAGGCAGGTCTCATGCTACTCATGCAACGTGAGTTGCATGCACAGGGTAAGGAAGAAAGGGGGTCGAAGAAGGGAATAGGAGAAGGAAGGGGTTGGTTCAGATGGGGTTTGGGAGTTAATTAGGGGGCTTGTAGAGGGGAGTTAGGGTTGGGTTGGGTGGAGGGATGGAGTGGGGGTGTAGGTGGTGGTCGGGGTGGATGATCGATGGAGGCAGCAACCAAGGTTTGCAAAAATGGCTGCAAGGGTGGCAGAGGTGAAGGAGGAAGGGAAAAGAAGAGGGAAAAAGGAAGGAATGCAAGGTTGGGTTTTAACCAAAGGAGGTAAGGGGGTGGTAGGGGAGGTTATGGGGAGTGGATTGGTGGCTTTGGTGGCGGCGAAATAGGCGGAACAGTAGCGGATGATGGTGGTGTAGGGTGGAGGCTGAGAAGGGGGAAAGAAAAGGAAGAAGAAGAAGGGTGGCTACAGGGGGCTTATGGGGTTGTCTTGGTGGTGCAGGAGGTAGTAGGGGTGGCAAGAGGTGGTGCAGGTGGTTGTTTGGGCGGTGGTAATGACAGATGGCTATAGCGGAGCAAAAATAGGGGAAGGAGAGAAGAGGGGAGTAAGGGAGAATGGGGGATCGGTAGAGGGAGAAGGAGGGCTCAAACATGGCAAAAATGAAGCAGGAGAGAAGAAGATAAAGAAGAGGGAGAGGAGGGGAGGTAGGGCGCCAACTAGGTGGTTATGGTGCAGTCGGTTGGAGGGAGAGGGAGGAGGGAAATGGAAGGTATGCGGGGAGGGTTGCAGGCTCGGGTTTGGCCTAAAAATGGGAAGAAAATGATGGGAGAGAGAGAGAGAGAAGGAAATGGAGCAGGGTAGCAGGGGGGAGGCAGGTGGTGGTGTAGGAGGGGCAGTCATGGCGTGCAAGTGGTTGATGTTGAAGAAGAAGAGAAGAAGAAGAAGAAGGAAAGAAAGAAGGCCAGTCGAGCGGGTAAAAAGGAAGGGGAGCAGGTTGGCTTGCTCTCGAGGGAGAGGGGGAGAAAAGAAAAGAAAGACTAGGCTAGCTCAGGTGGGGGAGGGGGGAATGAAGGAAAGAAAAGAAATTAGGGAGATGGGCTGGGCGAACGTCACACGAGAGAGGGAGGAGAAGGGAAGGGAGGGAGTGGGCCAACCAGCGGCCCAGCATAGGGAGGAGGGGGATCGCAAGCCTGGTGGCCCGAAGGAAAAAAATAAGAAAAGGAAAAAGAAGGAAAAGGAGAAAAAGAAGAAAAAGGAGAAAGAAAAAGGAAAATGGGGAGGAATAAAATAAAATATTTTTTGGAATAATGAAATTTAATATTTTTGATAGATAAATTAATTTATTATAATTTAATATATTGGTTTAAAATGTTAATTTTAATAAAATATTAGTTTGAAAATTATTTAAATAAAATGAGTATGACAAAATAACAAAATATTTATTTTAATTTATTAAGTATTCATCCATTTTTATATACTCAAAAATCTATAAAATAATTAAATTAAATAAATTTTAATTTTAATTTATCCCAAATAAGGATTATTTATTAAATTCTAGGTTTTAAAATTTTGGAGTATTACATAAACCACCGTACTAATACGAATAATAATAACACTTTTAATATTAAACCTCCTAAAATAATAATTATAACTAATCATATAATTATTAATTTATAATTATGGTTGTTAAAAATAGGGTATTACAAATCGTGGTTACAAAATTGTTAGTACAAAAGAAATACAAAGAGTTTCATGAAAGACGTAGAAGGACTTTCCAATTCGAAACATGGGCCAATACCCCAGATAACCCTATGGTCTCAATCCTAAAGATAAATCCCAAATGTAGCATGTGGTCTAACCTACAAAGGAGACTACTTATTGAATAGGTAGGGGCCCAAGAAAGGAATCCCTTCAGCACTATGGTACTTAGTAACCCTTTATACGAGACTAACATGTAAGGCTCGCATACAAACATCAGAGGCAAAACACCGCACAAATGATCATTGAATGATACCTATATCATCTGATATGCAATAATCATTCAGAAAACTATATGCATCAATAGGACATATTCATTCATTCATTTTTATTGTATTCAATCCATTAGTATTATAATTAACAATCTCTCGAATTTATATCCACGTGAGTATGGAGACCCCACTATTATGAATGGTGGAACGAGAATAACTACTCTAGGGTAGAACGTGCCTTTATACTATTATCACCGGTAGAATGGTAAACATGTACATCTCCAAGGCAAAACACTCCTGGCCACTATTATGACCGGAGAACCGGTAAATATCCTATGTCTGGTCCCGACCCATGTGGTGTTCTACTATAAGTAATTAGTATATTTTCCATAAATTATTATCATCCAAGGGTTTAACTTATTGAGTTCGGGACCCCCACTATTACAACCAGTGGAATAAGAATACTACTCCAGGACAAAATGCACCTTGCCACTATTATAATCAGTGGAATAGTAAACATGTACATATCTAGGGTAAAATGATCTTGCCTACTATTATAATTGGTGGACTGGTGAACACCCTAAGTATGGGCCCAGCTCAATGATCTTCTACTTTAAGTATTTAGTATTTTGTTCATGTCTTATTCAATAAGTGACACCCATATAGACATGCACACCCCAATGGACATTCCCGACTCATTACCACTCTACCAACCCAAACTCCTTGAAATAACCTATCCCTTGACTTGGGACATCCACATCCTCTAAGACTCTAAGACCCCCATACACTTTCCACCATCATAACACAAACTTAGTAACCTCACATATATGGGTCAAGGCCCACTTCCCTATTTCTCCAACTATGCTCACCATCGCCCCCTAGGGTTTCCTTTTGAAACCCTAATCTGGCCTATGTGGCCCTTGCCTCTCCTCTCCTTACTCAACCCACATATCCCCTAATTTAAGCACCATCACCATATTCACTCTAACTCCAACTTCAAAGCTTAACTCCTCAATTCCCACGTATGATAGTGACATCCTAGTGGGTCACCCTTAAAAACCCCAATATTCCCTATTTTTCTTTCATGCCCCCTTCTCTTACACAACTCTACCCTCCATTTGGCTTGACACACACCCTCCATGTGGTACACCGATGTTCAACCAAATTCATCAACATTTCCCCCACAACACCCCTATCCTTAGGGTTATTTCCCCAAAACGCTAGTTTATGCCCCTCTGCACCTTTCCATCAACCCATGTACTAAAACTTCTCCAATTACACCAACCACCCAAAACACACTTTCCTCCCCATGGTTAACCTCAAAATAAGACTTCCCCACGTAAATCTTCCCCCATGCAAGGCTCTCATTTGCACCTTCAAATTACCAAGGTATCCCTATACCAAACACCACCATTTATACCCAATCATGTAGTACTAATACCACCCAACCTTGTTTTGCACTTAACACCAATAATTTCTTAGTATGTGCATTTATTTACATGATCACTCTTGCACCTTCAAAATTATCAAAATTCTCCGATACCATATATTATCACCATTTACACCCAAACATGAAATACTAATACTACCAAACCTTATTTCCACACTTGATCACCCTTTAATACTTAGCATATATATTTATTAGTATACTCACCCTTGCACCTCCAGAAATACCAAAATACCCCTATTCCATATATATTTTCACCATTTATACCCAAACATGAATTATTAATACCACCAAGCCTTATTTCCACACCTAATCACCCTTTACCGTTTAGCATTTACATTTATTAGTATAATCACCCTTGCACCTCTAAAATTAATAAAATATCCTTATTCCATATATTATCACCATTTATATCCAAACATGAATTATTAATACCGCCAATCCTTATTTCCACACCTAATCACCCTTTAACACTTATCATGTACATTTATTAGTATAATCACCCTTGCACCTCCACAATTACCAAAATACCCCTATTCCATATATTATAACCATTTATACCCAACACATATTGTTAACACCTCAAAATCCCTATTTCCATTCCTAGCACCCATTACCACTTATCATGCATACTTATTAACTTGACTTCCATTGCATATGCCAAATTACTAAAATGCCCCTAGGCCATAAAATACTAATAATCATACCTAACCATGCACTACCAACACCACAAAACCCTTGGTATTAGTCTTACCACCAATTATCACCTACCATGTGTGTTTATTTATGCGTACTCCACTTTGCAAGAGAAATTACTAAAATGCCCCTAGGACCTAAAATATTAACAGTTGTGCCCCACATGCACTATCAATACCACAAAGCTCTTATTGTTATTACTAGCACTTATTCCTTAACCACAACATTTATTATAATTATCACCATCATACTTTAACTTTACCAAAATACCCCTAGTCCCTAAAATATTGATATTTCTACTATCATATATATTTATAAACCACCAAACCCCCATATCCACTCTTAACAATATTCCTAACACATTATTCATCCCACTTAGGTTTAAACACCCGGAGGTGTCCAAATGATCAAATTGGCCCTAGGGCTCCTATTAGTTCTATTTCACTATAAGTGTATGTACTCTCTTAGCCTAGCATGTATATGCACATAGCACTCATCATCAACATCAACCCCTTTTCCTTAGTCACCCCTATCACAACATATATAAGATAACATAATAATCATGGAATTAGAAAGTAACACTACATAGTTACATAAACCACATACCAAAAATCCTAATGTGCTAGTATACGATTATCTACACATTTTAGTGAGTATAACGATCACCTTATTTCCAACAAAATGAACCTTAATTGGTATCTCGGTTTATGATGCTTAAGCTCCAATTAATGAAATTCTACACTTAAGATAATGTCACAAGTGCAATATTAATATTAGTTAAATAAAAGATTGATTTTTACTAAAAATTATTAATTAAATATATATATATATATATAATAAATATCTAATACCTTAATTAGGGCTAATAAGCGTCAAATGGCATAACATAACTCACGCTATCATGTAGTGTGAGCCATGCAAAGGGAAAAAGAGGTAAGGAATAGAAAGGAGGGGAGTGGGCTCGAGTAAGTTTGAGGGAGGGTGAGTAGGGGTGGTTGTTGGGTGTAGGGTTGAGGCAAGGTATAGGGGGTGGTTCGAAGTCATAGTGTGGTAGTTCAGGGGTGGTTAAGATGACAGTAGTGGCTGCAGAAAGTGGGTGGAGCGAAGGGAGGGAGAAGAGGAAGAAAGGAAAAGAAGGAAAGGGGAGGGGTAGGTGGTGCAGGAAGGATGTTGGGGTGGTGTCTGGTGGTTGAGGGGAGGCCAAGGTTGTGGCAAAAGGGAGGATGAGAGGTGGATAATGTGGTTGTGCAAGGGGGTCAAATGGAAGGAGAAAAAAGGGAGGGGTAGGCCACAGGGTGGTTGGTGTAGGGGGCGTAGGGTGTAAGAGGAGGGTGGCGTGTTGGATGGTTGGGCGGTGGAGGGGAGTTACTGGATTGGTGAAGAAAAATAGGGTGAAAGAAGGAAAGAAAAGGAATAGAGGGTCAGTAGGGAGAGGGAGGGATTGAGGGGGAAGTGAGGTAGAGAGGAGGGAAAGAAGAAGAAGAAGAAGAAGAAGAAGAAGAAGAAGAAGAAGAAGAAGAAGAAGAAGAAGAAGAAGAAGAAGAAGAAGAAGAAGAAGAAGAAGAAGAAGAAGAAGAAGAAGAAGAAGAAGAAGAAGAAGAAGAAGAAGAAGAAGAAGAAGAAGAAGTGAAGAAAGGGAGGGGGAGTGTGTGAGGTAGGTGGTGTAGGAGGGGGGTTGTTGTCACTTGTCAGGCATGGCAAGGTGACAGGGGCAAAAGGGGAAGAGGTAGGTCTACGAGGGAAGGAGGAGGACCAGGGTTGCTGAGCCAAAAATTTAAAGAAAGGATGGTAAGGGGAGGTGGTGCAGGTGTTGGTTAATGATGGCGTAGGTAGGGGTATAGGGTGCAGGGGGTGAAAGCAGGTAAGGGGTGTTTGGTTTGGGGGGTTCCAGGGAAGAAGAAAGGGAGAAGAGGCCTGCATTGAGAAAAAGGGAGAAGGGGGAGAGAGGGTTGGCTCGCGTTGGAGAAAGAAAGGAGGAGGGGAGGAGGAAGGTGGGTTGGCCCAAGGAGGGAGAGGAGGGAAAGAAAAAGGACAGAAGGGGGAGAAGAGAAGGCGGGCATGGGCTGGCCTGATCAGAGAGGGGATAAAGGAAAAGGGGAGAGGGCTGGATTGGCCTAAGGAAGAAGGGATGAAGGAAAATAAAGAAAGGAAAAAAAAAAGAAAGAAAAGAAGAAACAAAAAGAAAAGGAAAAGGAGAAAAAGAAAAAGGGAAAATATTTTTAGAATTAGTATAAAATTAGTTTTTGGAGAAGAATATTAAATTAATTTATCTCAAATTTAGGTATTTATTTAAGATAATACTTTTGGTAAAAATTATGGGTTTGGGTTTTATTTAGATAAGAGAGTAAGATAAAATGATAAAAGTAATCATATTTAATATATTAAATAATTCCATCTATTTTTTAAATTAAGAGTCCCAAAATAATTAAATCAATAATTTTAATATTAAATTATCTCAAATAAGGGTTAAATATTTACACTTTGGTTTTAAAATTTTGGGGTATTATAATTAGTATATAAGGTAGGTAAGGCATTGAGATCTACTAGGATCTTACTTGAAGGTACTAATAAACATCCAAAGGTAGACTAAACCCCTATAATTAATCAAGGGTTGGGTAATCTAGGTCCATATAGTACTCGATCATCTTTCGCATTAAGTTAATTCATACCAAGATGTGTGTTCTCATCATTTAAAAATCATATTATTTCACAATATCAAATCTCAAATCATACTGAGTTCAAGAAAAACAAAAACAATACTCTCTAGCCAAACCAATTGATGAGTTTGGGCTCACCAGTTGATCGGTTGAGCTCAACCAAACTATAGAGTTCCTCTCACAATTAGTCAATCGATTTAGTCAGACCAGTCAACTATTTTATGACCATTTGATAGGTTTTGACAAACCAGTTAATGGGTTTAACCAGAGAGTAACCAAAGTCATCGTAGACAACCCAATCAATTAGTTAGGCTAATCAATCGACCATTCTAAGAACCATTTGGTTGATTTGGTTTAATTAGTCGATCAGTTTTCTCATAGACAACGCATTACATGCATTTTAAATGTGATTAAGGCTCCAAAATCTAACCATATCACTTCGCAACATCAGCATTTATAGAAAACAGAGGCTACACATGCTCATATGCCAATCATGCTGCATTTACTCATAATCAACCATATATCTTAGGGAGTCATACTTTTTCTCAAAATTATCAAATATTATAGCATGCATCACCAAATACCAATAATGTAACACCCCTAAAAATCTCTATGGAAAAATTTCAATTAAACCGGAAGCGTATTATCAAATAACTAGGTGTTATCACCGTAATTAATATAAATCTAGCTTACCATACCATCTTTACATCAATCACAAGGCAAAATGATAATAATGTAAAACATGATAAATAGAAATTTAGGGAACTTTCATATACATTAGATAAAAGTTTGGAGGTTTACTCCGAGTATAATAATCTAAAATACAAAAAGGGATATCATAGATCTAAGAGTCCAAAAAGGTATCTGGTCATAAAAAAACATCCGAATAACATGACTCTACCCCCATAACCCTAATATCAAAATCACTCATCCACATATAAATTATCAAAGGTCGCAAACTCATCCACTAGGTCAGCCTCAACCTGCATAAAGATACGTGGGTTGTCTACTCGTGGGAATAAGTAGCACCTATAAAATAGATGATTAGTACGCTACATATTGAGTAAGGCAACCATATAGTCAATGTCGGATTACACATAATACATGAATTCACATTAGAAAGTAAACATATGTGCAATAATATAAACATTGCTAGGTAGATATTGATTTCAAGTCTCACTATATAAATATATCATATTCCAATCTTTTATTAACATTGAGTTTAGGGACCCCACTATTCTTAAACCGGTAGAACGGTATGAAACATCTCTCAGGGAAAAAAAATACCTGAGCCACTATTATTATCTAATGGAATAGACTGAACACCTCTCAGAGCAAAAATGCTCATAAGCCACTAATCTTAAATCGGTGAAATGATCTGAAAGACCTCTCAGCGACAACACACTTGAGCTACTATGATTATTTAGTGGAATGTACTAAATACATCTCAGAGTAAAAATACTCATAAACCACTATTTTTAAACTGGTGGAATAGACCTATATAAATAGCTCAGCCCGACTCACATGATCTTTCACTTTAAATGATTAATATCTTATTAGAATTGATTGTATATTCAAGATTATCATGTGAGACTTGTATAGGCATGCAAGACATAAAATTGAATAATATAATTACGACCACATAATTATCGTCAAATAACCGTATTACACTTAGGTGGTTAAAAATGCTCATTTTCTCCCAAGGCCTGATAAATCCCAATATTAGCACATATAAATCTCCAATATTCATTTGGAACCTATATCCATAATTATTTATATAGATACCATATCCAACATTATTCCCCAAATACATACCTCCAAATTTAATATCATAGAATAACATCATTCAATAACATATCTAACATAAAAGCACATGCACATACACATATGCATAAAGTCCTAGCTATGACATGTATCCGTACTAACAAAGACAATGGGCTCTATGCACGTAAATCCTAAACCTCCTCCTCCGAGATTGTTAGAAAATCACCTACAAAAATAAGATAATATATGATTAGGCTTGAAGATTATAACCAAGGGAAAAGTTAAGGTAAATGAGGGTAAAAATGAAAATTGGAGTCAAAGGGAAGCTTGAGTTGCGTGGAACTGTGGTGGAAGGTATGGTGGTGCTATAGTGAAAATTTGGTAGTGTTTGGGTGAGGTTTGGGTGTGAAAAAGGGCGGTCAATGGCTAAAAAGATGGGTTTGCATAGGTGTGCAGTAGGCGGTGCTCACCTAGACCAAGAGTTGGGAACCTGCACAAACAGATTATGCGAAGGAGAAATGATCATGATCATGTAACACATGTAATAACGAATAGAGATGCACAGGTGTGCCAAGGCAGTGCACAACCCTTGCGAGTATGCATGGGCGAACTTTGCTGGCATGCACATGGATGCAACTAGAAAAAATAGATGTGCACAACTATGTGAGAGACCATATGCGAGCCGTGCTCCTCACAAAAAATGTGGCAAATGCAAGATAAAAAGAGAGGAAAATGATGACTATCTGCGATGACCAACACTAACAAGGGGGTGATGGGGTGGTTAAGATGGTTGATCCACCAAGATTTGGGAGACATTTGGTGGCTATAGTGGTGGTGGTGGTGGCGTGTAATGGAAATAGTGTAGCAACAATCAATGATGAAGAAGGAGAAAAATAAGAGAGGGAGAGGTGGCTCGTGCAGGAAGATTTTGACAGAATTTGGGACAATAAATGATGCAAATAAACGAGGGAGGGAGAGAGAAGAGAGTAGTATATATACGTCTGTAAGGTGGAGTGCAAAACGAGGAGGGAGGATATGTAGAGGATGATGATGCTAACGGTGATGATCAACGGTAGCAATAGGGGAAGGATGGCAGGGTAGTAGAGGCATGAGGGAGTAGAGAAAAAATCAATAAAATAGATGGGAGCTGATGGTTGAGAGTGATGGTGGTGTGTTGGGTGAGGAATGGCAGGGGATGATGACAACAACAACAGGGGATGATGATGTTGATGGTGATGATCATGGTAGTAGTAACAACAGGGGCTGATGCAGAAGCATCTATTGAACATAATTATTATCATATTCATTCTGATCCTCAAGGTAAGGAAGATGATTTATCCTTCTTAATGTTGGAGCCTATCATATTAAATATTCTTGATAATTCTTATATGCTTGACATTGAAAACCATTCAAGTTATTCTTGTAGGTATGTTACATATTTACAAGAAGATGATGTTTATACACATTGATGTGTACAAGTATTCTAAGGCATGCAAGACTATGACATACACGGGATGATACATTACAACAAGAGATAAAGTGATAATATTCATTATTTGTATAAACTTGTTGTAAACCCTGACCCTAAGTATATTTTATGTAAGTTAGGATATGGCTATAATTTCATGTATGTATCTTAGTCAGTTGTATAGCTTTGTAATATTAATCCTTAGTATCATTTAACCAATGATATTATGCTTTGGATTAAGGCTAATATGGGCTTAATTCAACAATGATTAATGGGTTGAATTAAGGAAGAAAAGTCGGCTGGTTTAAGCTAGTTCACCACCGAGCTTCCTTCTCCTATATATACCTCCTTGTGCGCAACATTTGTAGCAGATATTGAATGAGAATTTTAATCAAACTTTGAGCAAGAGAGATAAAGTATAATCCTCCATTTTGGGTCTACATTGAGCAAGGAAGATCCGGGATAATCCTTCCTCAAAATCTATCTCAATTCGACACATTTGATGTTATTCAAATCTGCCGAATACACCTTCAACTTGTATCTTCAATTTCTTAGACTATAATCCACCAATTCACTTCATTTACTTTGCATTAGATCGTGGGTTAGAGACTCTAATACAAATTTCGATCCAACCTTCCGTTACTTTGATAAAAACCATATTAGGGGCATAAGGGATTGGAAGGGAATGACGATGGTTGTGTGTCGTACATGATAAGGAAAAATAAGATTCAAGGAATTCGGGGTAAGAAGGAGGTAGAAAAAAGGAGAAAGGAGAAAGGAGAAAGGAGAAAGAAAAGGAACAGGGTAAAAGGTTGAGGTTAGTATTTAGATTAAATTTTGATTAGCTACAATAGATAGGATTAATGATATAAATCTACCAGAATTAAGGTTAGGTTAAGAAATATAAATTATTCGAGTCAAAGATTTGGATTTGGTTAAAATTTTGGGATTAAGAAATTTGAGTAAAATTAAAATAAAATTTTCTTGAGATTAGAATTGGATTAAGGTATTAATTATACAATATTAGGTTTAGAAAAATTTTGGGGTATTACAAATAATAATATACATGCATACACAAGTAAGAAATTTAACTGTATAAGCCCACACACTTAGTTATATTATAACACCCCGGTTTGTAGTAGTTGAAAATTTTGTTTAAAGAGTTAAGTGTGGAAGCTAAAATAACAAAAATGAAGGATGTTACCACCACACTTGGTAAAAATATAGTTTTCTCTGTCATCATCATATCAAATGTTAAAGCTAAAATCATTACTCTGCTTACATTTAATAACATGATTACTAGAAACATAATAAAAAAATACAATATATAAGTATAGTGCTGAATAAAAATAATATCAATGATTTGTAATACTCAAAATAGAGAAAGACAGTAGAATACAGGTGTCCAAATACAACAAAAATTAAATATACCAAAAGACACCAGATAGCCCTAGGCTTTCAAAATGATTTACTAGCTTTTAACTGAATTCAGAAGCTAACCCACAAAGACCATTGCCCATTAAAAAGGTAGAGACCCACAAAAAGAACCTTTTAGTACAACGGTAGTGAGCAACTCTTTATATTAAACTAAAACGAAAACCCAAGACGGGGCAAATACAAGGCATAAAGCATCAAAATATACATGCGCCAATCAAAATATGATAATCATTCATATAAACACATATCACCAAGGCCATATACATTTTGTACACATTCATCTTGAACAAGCTAAATTATTACCAATTAAACATCTAATAGATGCTCTTTGAAGTATAATTAGAAACACCACTAACCTAAAACCAAGGTAATAACAACATATTACAAATATAGTCCATTAATAATCCATAACATCAGAGGTAGGTATGAAGGCTACTAGCAAAATATAGGTAGGCCCAAAGGCTGTTATTGAAATATAGGTAGGTACAAAGGCTATTACCGAATCATAGGTAGGCACAAAGGTAGCTGCCAACCAATCCAATAATTAAAATAACCCATCAATTAATGCCATTTTTATTTACTTGAGGGGAGATCAATCAACCTGGAGATACTAAGGTAATCTAGTCATACTAGCGCATCAAGGCAACATAGTATTCTATCAACTATTAACCTAAGGACACAAAGGTACCCTAGTCACATAAGTACACGAAGGTGACATAGTGTCCTACCGACAGGGACATCTAATCCATAAGTATAAATATCCCCTATTAGTCCACATAACTAAATAGAGTAAAATATAGGGCCTGGCTGGAACACTAAGGCACACTAGTAAAAAAAATAATCCAAAATCAATCGTGGGATAAACCATGTCTTTCGGGTAGTGACTTGAGACCCCTGAAGAGCCATCATTCCTGATCTTGAGTTCTTTCACTTTATGTATTAGTATTTTATTAAGGTGACCATGATATTGCATATAAAACATATATATCCAATTTCCATATTTAATCATTTTAATCATTTCTAATTATTCTAAGACAACCATAAACAAGATGACTACCAAGGTCATTCATAAAAATATACTAAGGTCATCCTAGGCTCAATTATTTATATTTGGACACATTAGGGTGAAAATAACCAAAATACCCTTGAGATCAAGATTACCACAATAACATCCTCTTTAATTACCAAATCCATTTTATTTATAGCTTTGTTATGAAAAGTATAAAACATAATAACTAAATCATTTATCATGTGGTTAAATTATCAGATAAGCCAAATGACCGTTTTGCTCTTATTCAAAATTTTACATATAAAACCCTAATATATGTATCTAATACATCTATGATCACATAATTGCATGCTTAACAGCATATGATACACATCGAGCATGCTTGTCATGCTAAATATCATCTCAAACATAAAATGAAAAAATTCCCCCTAGGGCACACATCCATAATTATTATTCCATAAATTTACCTAAGCATGCTCAACATATTATTTTCCACATAAATTTCATACATAATCATAAAGTATCATTGTTACCATACTTTTGTACCTAAAATATTTTACATATGATAACATGCTCCTTTAATAATTTCTATGATAATAATAATAATAAACACATAATTATAAGATGATGAATCATGGTCAACATATTTCATACATAAAACCCTAATTTGCTATCACGTAAAATTTACCATTTTAGTAAGGTATAAAAGTTACCCTATAGCAATGTACTTAACACATATATGAATATAAAATTTAATGTGCTATCATGTAATATTTAATATTTTTGGAGAGTATAAAAGTTACCTGAATTCCAACAAAAATGTAAAATAGTAGTATTCTACTAAATACTACAAGATCCCACCAATCAACTTTCATACCTAAAAATAATACAAAAATTACCAAATTAATATTTAACAAATAAAATAAAAAGTATAATTATAAAATATTCATTTTTTAAAATTACCAAAATACCCTTATATTTAAAAATATGTAACAAAAATTTTATGGTGAAAATTCTCACGTTTCTCATGTAGCATGAGCATCACATGAAAAGGGGTTATGAGGGTTGGGAAACTAGCTGGATGGTTGTAGTGGAAGGGTGAGGTAGGGTGGTGGAGACAGTGGCTGGGTGGTTCTAGTCAATGGCTAATGGGGTGATGTGGTGGTTAGTGTTGGAAGGCTATAGTGGAGGGTGGCAGTAGTGGCGTGGGGTTTGGCATGGAAACACTAGAAGGAGGGATAGGAAGGCAAGGTAAAAGGGAGGTGGTTGTAGGGTGGCTCAGTTCACTGGGCTAGTGGCTATGAGGTGGAGATGGTGCAGGTGGTTGGACGATGCATGAAGGGAGGAGTTGCAATATAAGGCGACAAATAGAGTGGTTGTTTGTATTAATATGAGTTAAAGGTAGGTGGTTAGTTTTGTAGGGATGTGTCGAAGGCTGGGGTGCAACCGTAAAAAATGTTGTTGCCTGGGGGATGCTGTGGGAGAAGGTGTCAAACAGATGGGGCAAGGAATGAAAAAAATTACCATAGGGAAGGAAATAAAAATAGGGGTGGTAGAGGAGAAAAATAAAAGAGAAGAAGAAAGGAGAAGGAGACGAGGAAGTCTAGATAAGGTGATGGCTGGGATGGTGCTGGGTTCATGGAGGTAAAAAGGAGCCAACATAGGGAGTTGGATGGTGGTTGACGATGTTGATAGTGTAAGGATGAAGCACAGACATTGGTGATAGTGTGTGAAGGGTGTCGAGGGAGAGAACATATAGGGTTGTACACACATGGGAGGGGTAGTTGTGGTTACACACAAAATGGAGGGCTGGTGGTGATGCACAGAAATGGAGGGCTGGTGGTGGTGATTTGTAGGTGGAAGAAGGTGTTATGTGGGCCTTTTGGTTGAAGTAATGCAGAGAGTTGTGAGGTTGGTTTTGGTTGAGTAAATGAGACCAAAAAAAGAAGGATTTGTGGAATGAAGGGAAGGTCGATCAGGGTTGAGACAATCATGGAGGGTTGCACGAGAGTATATATATATATATATACAAATAGGGTGAGTTGTTTGGTGAGGGAGGTGATGGAGCATGGTCAATAGAGAAGGGTAAGGTGATAAGGTTGAGTGAGAGGGATGGTTCGATAGGGGAAGGTTATGGGTGTTGCGTAAGATTAAGTGAAGATAGGAAGAGTGGTCAAGACAGAAAAATAGGGGCACACAAAGGGTAATTAGGGGGTAAAAATGGTAGGGTAGGGTAAAATATATATATATATATATATATATATATAATATTAGTTTTAGGCTTATATAGAATAGTTTAGGGTATCGAGTAGAAAATATATCAAAGAAAAATAATTAGGTTTAGGATAAGTTTAATAGAAAGGAAAAGGTAAAACAATTAGGGAAAATATTTAAAAATTTATTTAGATTATGGGTCAAAGGTTATTGATAAAATAATTATGCTAAGGTTCAAATGTTAGTTTTGAATAAAATGACTAAATATCTGAAAACAAAGGTTACTAATTTTGAGATGTTACACATATTATATTTCAAAATTAAGAATGAATTACTTAAGGGCTTAACAAAATTTCCACAATAAGAAGATAAACTATTTAGCTGAAAGATCTCAACACTAAAAACCTTAGAAAACAAGAGATTAAAACTCAAGGAGCTGAAAGAATTAGTTGCAAGCAAAAAATTAATTTTTTCATAAATCTAACTCCTTCTTGCTTAAGAATAAAATAAGAGGGCGTTATAGAAAGGATCATAAAAGAAAACCTAATTAAGGTGAAGGCATGAATTAAAGAAGAAAAGGGAATATAAGTGTGGGAAACTTAGATTATTTGTTGGTGGTTGAAAAGAGGCAAAGGAAATAGGTAATTGGGGTTACTTATCATATCACCTATGAATAAGTCAATAAATGAGCGAGAGGGCACAATAGTTTGCAAAGCCTAATTTTTACCGTTCGAATCAAGCTATATATGGTGGATTTATCAAGATAGAATTATCTTTCTTCTCAAGGCTCAAATGGTGATTGTAGGTCGAATATAAGAAAGGAATGTGCAAATTAGTGTAGGGAAAAAATCCCTCCATCATGTAGGGCAAATTTGGAACAAATCACCCATTTCAAAGTTTTACAGAGGAGAGAGGAAGAAGAAGATGCAAATGAGGTCATCCTCCCATCTTTTTGCCAAATCAGACCTTTAAATCAACTTGAGACAAAGATTAAAGCTGGTTAACTGATCAAAAGGGTTGAAGATTACATAGGAACATATTGGAGTTAGATTACCAAGGTTCTAAAAACTAAAAAAAAAATTCTAGAAAAATCCATGCTCGAAAAATCATTTGGCTCTACAGATCAATCAATTGGTTTGGTCGACCAATCGAATGTTCTACAAACTAGTTGATCATTTTCCCAAACTAGTTGATTGGTTATGCTGAACCATAATCCATGCTGAAAATGACAGACCAATTAATCAGTTCATATAACTGCTTGACTCGTACACCAATAAAACTAATTTTACTCAATTTTTCAAGCCTTTTCAAATTCCTTTTCAAATCAAACCCAATCTATATTTCTAAATAAATACAAAATATCATCCAAACTCTATAAAACATGAGAATTTCCCATTTTATAAATATCAAACTTACGAGGTATTATAATTACCCCAGAGAGAACTCAAAATCCTATGTAACTATTTCATTCCTAGAACAAATAGATAAGGAGACACGGGGGCCCCTTATCTCAAATCTCTCCTACCAGGTATATAATATGTTAAAGAGCAATTAAATTGTAAGGATAACTAATAATAAATATTATTAACTATTATTAATATTATTTAAAATATATAAATATTTAAAATAATTATGATTATTTAATATTAATAATCAATAACATTAAATAATAATGACAATATTAATATTGGTGATGGGTGAATATAATTGATAAGGGTATAAGGGTAGTAGTGTAAGATAGTATAAATATTTAATAAAAAAAAGTGGGATCTAGTCATTAAGTAATAATATGATAAATAATATAAATAACGAGAATCTGAAAAATAATATGTAAAACAAACAACCTCAAATCCACTTGAAGTAATAGCATACATAATGAAAGGGTAAAAACACACACAATAAAGCTCAATTCGATTAACACTCATTTTTGATATATATGAGAATATTATTAGTTCAGCCACTTTATTTTGCATATTAGTTTCTTAATCTAATTATTAACATCATGTACTATATATTATTATTATTATTATTATTATTATTATTATTATTTTATTAATAAGTTGTACTATATTTTATATAATATTTAAATTATCCTATAGTTTTACATTTATATCCATATTAATTATACTCACATATTATATCCCTGTATTAATATTTGTTAATTAATAATATAATTATTTTTATATTATTATTAACATGACTTAACATTGATATTATTAGAAATACAAAATTAATAATATATTATTAAGTTTTAATTATTATGTAATAATAATTGAAACTCATAAAAAAATATAGTTCATAATAATAATAATTAATTATTATTCATAAAATTAATTATAAATTATTTATTATTATTCATTACTATTAATTATATAGTATTATTAATGAATATTTATAGTAATAATAATTTATAGTAATTAATATTAATAATTGATATTAATTATTATTATCATTATCATTAATTATTATTATTTATGATTATTAATTATTCATAATTTAAAAATCATTGTTAAATATTAAATATTTACATTCACATATATTTTTTGTTAATTAATAAGAATTTTATTTATACAAATATTAACACAAAACCGAGTTACCATCTAGCATGACGGTAATCTATCTATCTCCTCTAACCACTTCTTAGTACTCCTAAAACAAGACTTTAATTGAATACAAATAAACATATCCTTCATAAGATATCTTTTTGAGCTTGAAATTTTTTTACATTTCAGTTTTGTGAAAGTCGATAGAACACAAAGCAACAACCATCATACGAATAATAACACCTTTACCTCTATGCCTGCAAGAAACTCTTGAAAGCCAATGACATAAATGTTACAAGTTGTGTGGAAGGAAGATAATTTGCAACCAATTAAATATTAGTAGCCAACACCATGAGTAGATTAATATTTCACCAGGACATGATCCAAACCTTCATCTTCACTATCATAAAGGCCACATCTAGGATTGTCAATAACATGCCATTCCAATAATTTGTCTTTTGTCATAATGGCTTTTATGACAACAAGATCACATAATAATCTCATGCTGATATACACAGGCATGATTCCATACCAGAGAAACCAGAACTTGAACTTCCCTCTTGACCTGATAAAATCATAAGATATGGAGATATAAAACTTCCCATGCTCAGAAAAATGACTAGATAAAAAATGTTAGAGAAGATCATATCATATGCTCGTAATAGATCTAAAGAAAAAAGAATGACGAGCTTTAGGAGAGAAATCCTCAATGGAAACTCTTTGAATATAAACACCATAAATCTAATGAATATAGAGACTTTCCTTATAGTAAATCAATTTCCATAAGTATTGGCCAACTGCAACTCTATTCCAATATTATAAATTTCTAATACTAACCCCTCCTTCTTTCTTAGGCATACAAACTTTTTTCCAAGTAACTAAAGCTTTTGAATTTTATTTGCCTATGCCAGTCCAAAAGAAGGTTTGAAATATGCGTTTAACTCGAGTGATAAATGCTTCAAGGAGAAAAATGATACCACAAAGTTTGGATTCCATCTAAGACAATTTGAATAAACTTTAATTGTAATACCCCGTATTTTTAAAATATAATTTTATTAAGCCTAATGATTTTATTAGCATAATTTGATGTAAAGATTTAATTATCTTAATTTCGATTTGTTTTATGGATTTATCGACGATTTCGAATTCATATTTGAATTTAATTAATCGTCGTTGTTGCGAACTATTCTACATAAATTCGTTCATGACCATGATTTTATTATATTCTTATGATTTCGATTTTCGGTTAAAAATATGTGTTCCCGTTTATTCTCGTGTTTTGATTTGTAATATTTTATATTCGTTTTCGATTATAACTTCGTCGTGTGATTACGACTTTATTTTGGAGTTATATTTCGTTAACGAAATATATTATTTAAATTATAAAATTTCTGTTTAAATAGTTAAAGTTATTTTAATGATTTTATCCGTAGAAAATATTTCCGATTTTAAATTTATTCGTTTCCGGTAATTGTTAATATCTTCGGGAAGTTTTAAATTAAAAAGGTTTTTGGAGCTTATTTATGTATTTCTTTCCGGAATTAATTTTCCTCCGTTTATCCCTTTTGATTTGCGGAAAAAAAAAAACGATTTCGGAAATTATCTAAATTTGTTTCGGTTTATTCAAATTCGACTTAAATATGATATTATATGCTTTTAAATAATTTTTCGAGGTCTTATAATATATTTCCGTAAATAATATAAATTTTTATGTTCGTTGGTAAATTTTTCCGAAAAGGTTTCCGAAATTCTTTATATAGTCTTTTTATTAATTTTAAGCTTTCGGAATCTTACGAAATAATTTTCGTTTAATGAATTTTAGATAAAATCTCCCAATAATAATTTTTAAATTTTTAATAGTTTATTTTATACTTGTATTTGTAAAAAAAAAAAAAAAAAAGAGCCCAACCCCGACCGGTGCTCGACCCCCCCTCACTTCTTTCCCTTTTTCTTCTCTTCTCCCATTCTCTTCTTTCCCCGTGCGTTCTGCCCTATTCTCTGCGCAGAAACCCCAGCCCCGACCTGCTCCTCCTCGCAACCACCGGCCAGCCTCCAAGCCTGCTAGCCCTCGTCGCCACCAACTGCAAGCAGCCGCGCCCAGCAGCCACGCACAGCAGCCGAAGAAGGCAGCAGCAACCGCGCAGGAGCAGCAGCGGCAGCAGCGACGAGCCACACAGCTCGCGCCACCGCCCGGTCACCGGCGAGCCTGGCTGACCATCAGCGAGCTGTCTCCGGCCTCTGACGAAGCTTCTCCGGCCTTCCTTTGCTCTGATTTCGTTAATTTTCGTTTGGTATAATTTCCGAAAAACCCTAATATTGAATTTGATTAATTGAGTGTGATTTAGCTTGTGAAAAGCTAAATTGATTGTTGTATTGTGTATATATGTGTTGTAACTTTGATTTGGATATATTAATTGTATGGTTTGTGTTGAAATTTGGAAAATTGAATTTTAGGCCGGGTTATGCCCAAATTTTTCGGATCCGTCCAATTTGGCGATTTTGGATAAATTGATTATACTATATGTTTTTAAATGTATCTAATTTCATATTGGAACCGTCAATTTGAGAAATTTATGCGGAATCAATCGGAATTTGATTTCTAGGTCAAAATTCTTGCGTAACGAAATTGGGTCGCGTAATTGAGTCGTTTCGCTAAATTGATTTTACAATATCGTTTAAAATATATTTAATTTCATATCGGAAGCGTTGATTTGGTAAAATTGTATGTAATTAATCGGAATTGAATTTTTAGGTCAAAACTCTTGCTGGACTAAATTGGATTGTGTAATCGGGTCGTTTTATTCAATTGACTATACAAATTACATTAGAATATATTTAATTACATTTCCGAACCATCAATTTATATATTTTAGCAAGAATTGATCGAATTTGCGTTCCGGGCTCAAAAACCCTAATTGTGCTGAATTGGGTATTTCTTTTAGCGGTTTTGATCAATTGATTATTTAATATGTTATAAAATGTGTTTAATTGCATTTCTAAACATTCAATTTAATTAAATTAATAGAATTCAACCGAATTGTAATTTCGGGCCTAAAACCCTAGATTTCAAGTGAGATTATGAAATTGATCATGTGTATAATTGTTCTTCTAAAATTAAATTTGTAGAAATAGTTGAAATGATCCTAATTGCTTTCTAATACCTTTAATTGGAATTAATTGATTTGAATTATCTGAGTTTGTGTCATTGGCTTTAAAACCCTAATTTTCAGGGAGTGTTTTATAAATTGATTGTGCTGTGTGTCTTTTATCAAATCGATTTATGTCCTTCGGTTTTTAAATCATTTGATTTATATTTTAATCTTAATCTTAATAGAGCTATGCTCTTGAGTCTTGAGTTTTGGACACGCTTTCTAAGAAAGGTCATTTGTCTTGATTTTGTTATAATATGTGAATTATTAATTGATAAGATAGTTTCTAACCTAGTTCCGATTTCTATCGGCGATCTAGGAAAACGTTATCGTGGATTGTTGAGCTTTTGATAGCTCTCCCTCTTTCTCAATTTGCTTAGCTAGCTTCGGATTGAGGTAAGTCAATACTTACCTTTACTTATGATGGAATTTGGATGTATGTCTACTTGAAGTGAAAGGTGATAAGTATGCTTATTGATCATTTAATCCTATCCAGTGTATGCTGTTTTCTGGGTGGAAATTTTATGTATGTATGAATTCATAGTCCTAATGCCAATGTATGTTAGTATGACGTTGAATATGGTATGTATTTGAGTATGTGAATGATTGAGTATGGATTTGAAACTATTTGATTCTCTATGCTGTATCTTTATGCCATGGAATTATTTATGTGGGCCTGGTTATTGGTCGGCTAAAATCATTGAATAAGATACTAATTATTTAAAGTGGAAGATCACGTGAGTTGGGCCGAGGTGTAGGGTCCGTTCCACCGGACGATAATAGTGGCTCGGGTGTCTTGTCCCCGAGAGGTGCTTCAAGCCGTTCCACCGGTTCAGAATAGTGGCTCAGGAGCGTTTTGCCCTGGGAGGTGTAGAATCCGTTCCACCGGATGATAATTGTGGCTCAGGTGACTTGTCCCTGAGAGGTGCTTCAGTCCGTTCCACCGGATTAAGAATAGTGGGGCCCTATACTCAACGTGAATAAGAATATGATATGAGTTAAGTAATGGATAAGACACTAATTATTTAAAGTGGAAGATTACGTGAGTCAGGACCAGGTGTAGGATCCGTTCCACCGGATGATAATAGTGGCTCGGGTGTGTTGTCCCCGAGAGGTGCTTCAAGCCGTTCCACCGGTTCAGAATAGTGGCTCAGGAGCGTTTTGCCTTGAGAGGTGTAGGATCCGTTCCACCGGATGATAATAGTGGCTCGGGTGTGTTGTCCCCGAGAGGTGCTTCAGACCGTTCCACCGGTTTAAGAATAGTGGGGTCCCTGAACTCATCGTAAATAAATAAAATCGGATGTAATAATGATTATTATCAGATTGTTGGATTGGTGTTTCTTAGCATGTAATCGTGATTTCTTGTACGCTTGTATCTTATGTGCTGTCATGTCTAGTAATGTACTCATAAGTATGAATCTGTGATCCTATGTTTTATTGTACGAAATCAATGTATAATTGAGTATAAGAATTGTAAGTTAAAGTCTTTCATATCTTATGTGTTTCGTGTTTCCTTCCCTGAGTTTGGTAGTATTGATTTACTCAGTACTGGACCCGTACTGATACTACCTTGATTGAATGGGTCCTGTGATGATCCACTGATGGTGGGGAGCAGACTTCTTGTGCAGGTTTGAGTTCAGATATTTTATTTGGGTGGAAGACTTGGCTTGAGAGATTAGGCAATCCGGAATTTGATCCGTCGGGATTTGTCTGGTTTAACTGTATTTATTTTTGGGAGTTTCAAGTATTGTATTTAATATATCAAGGGTATTGTAATTAACTTTCATTTCTTGTACTCTGGTAAGCTTTTAAAATTCGGATTTATTTCACAGGTTCCGCTGATCAATTCAGCGATGATTTTATTTAGTGAATTGATTCACTTGCCATCTGCCTGTGGATATCTCCTTGTGGGAGTTTATCCTTACGGCATTGATGTTTAAAGTTTTGTTTGACAGGTTTTAGCCTTGCATCTAGCATGAGATAGATGGTGGACATTTATCTTGTGTTAGATGTGGCGGTAACATTCCCCAGATTCACTTCTAGCTTCCGCTTTATCCTTTCAAAATTTTTTTTTCAGGAGTGAATTTTGGGGGTGTTACATTAATAGTCTAACATAGCTCAAAAACCTTATAGTCCAACACTTGATGTTTACTAGTCAACTTGATGTTTAGTCTGGTAGTGCTCAAAGGAACTCCAAAGTATAAAAAAGGGAAAGTCATAGCTTTAGAAATAAATAAGGAAAGAATATGATGCTAATGAGAAGGGTAAACACCACCAAAATAGTTGCTATTCTTTGTTGGATTTGCCTTCAAACTTGAATAATCACTAAAGTATTGAATCTTTTCATATATTAACCTTACTAAAGGCTGCCTTTACAAAAGATCAGTAGGTCATCTGCAAAACAAATGTCAATGATTTGTAATGCTCAAATAGGGTGTCCATTGAAGTTATTTTTGGCCCAAAGTTGTTGCATGCTTTTATTGAAGTACTCCATCCTAAAAAAAAAAGATATGGGAAAGGGGTTTCCTCTACCTTAACACTCTCTTGCTAGGGAAAAGTGCAATTAAGGTTCCATTCACCTTCAATAAAATATGGATAGAGGTAATGAAAGTCATAACAATATGGACAAAGTGGTTAGGAAACCCAAACTTTAAAAGAATATATTCAATGAAGATTCACTCAATTCTATCAAAGTTCTTCTGAATATCAATCTTCTTATTCATTCAAGGACCATTGTTGCTCTTGTTGTAATGCTTCACAAGTTCATATGTCATAAGAATATTATCATTTAACATCCTTTCTTTAATGAAGGTTGATTGTGAGGCATTAATTACTTCATGAAGAACTGGCTACAATCTATTGGTTAGAACCTTGAAGAGGATGTTGTGAAAAATGTTATAGCGGGCAATAGGAAAAAATATTTGACCTTATTTGCATTTAGAACTTTAGGGATAAAATTTAAGGTAATGTTATTGATCTGTTTGAGAATTCTACCAGTATACCAAAATTCATTCACAACATCCACTATATAATGTTCAATGATATGCCAAGAATGATTGTAGAAGAAAGGATTGATGCCATAAAGGGCATGACTCTTTAGGTTACCCATTGAGAAAATAACTTCTTTAATTTCTTATCTAGAGAGAGGTATGATTACAACAAGTCTTCTTTCTCTATATAACTTATTTGCTCTATAATTTTTAACATTAATATATTAAAGGTGAGTATTTGAAGTTCTAAGAATCTTGGTATATAAGTGAACAAATTCAACCTTTATTTTATCTTCCCCTATCAATTTGTTACCATTGTCATCAATCAACTCCTAGACTCGATTTAAACTTTACTCGCCTTTAACATTTGCATAAAAGTATCAAGTGTTATTATCAACTAATTTGATGAAATGAATGTGAGTTTTCATCCTCCTAAGCTCTTTTATTCTATTCATTTCTTGATTCTTTTTCCTTTGAAATAATGCTAGTATTCAAAGGATTTTCCCAAAGTTTTGTTGTAAACTCCACTCATCTAGTGTGAGCTTCTCCTCTTTTTGTAGTAACATGACCAAATTGAGTTGCATTAAAGACCTTGAGGGGTTTCTTTAGGTAAGTAAACTTTTGGAAAACTCTATAATTGGAGGTGCCATGAAAGTTGAGTTACTAGTGAATGTAGGATCACTTAGGCCACATAACTAAAGGCAATGAGTAAAATCTTCTACATCCTGAACATCAATATCACCCCTAAATTTTCCTGTGCATGTAGAACAACATTAAAATCTCTAAGGAATATTCAAGGACTTTAATGAGGTTTGATACGGTGTAACCACTACCATTGGCTAAGCCTTTGTTTTCTTGTATTACAAGCATAATCAAGAGTTAAAACAAATAAAATATTCCTAGTTTTCTTCACAACATGAGTATGATAGCTTTGATCACTCTTGGAAAAACATGAATATCATGTAGTAGGGAATCCCAAAGTAGCCAAACTCTTCCATTATCATGATGCTCATAGCTATAAATAACTTTCCAATTTAGTTTCAACTTATCAAAACTTTATGATGATTTCCAACCTTAACCCCAGTTTCAAGGATCCAAAACATACTAATGATATGCTTCTTTGAAAAACGATGCACCTCATATTGCTTGAGGATTTTATTAAGTCATCTAACATTCCAAACAACTATGTTCATAAAGTATCAGGAGGTCTAGCTCCTCCTTGATCCACTCAGCAAGATGCCATCAATTTTCCTATCTTTGAAATAGATTTGAGAATTTGCATACCATGAATAATTAGTATAACTACTTCCTCAGTTGTATATTCTACCCTTTACTAGTCTTAGTGAGTGGTTCATCAATGTTTTTTTGTTCTGCTTGATCCATTGCCATTTTATTCTGAGACCCAACAAGTCTATTATCTTAAACCATAGGAGGTTGTTTCTCAAGTAGTGGGGGAGGTTTCTTAACCTAAATATGCTTTTGTTGAGCCATAGAATTATGGTTAGGGCATTTGTCCAGAGTTAGGTCCTATAGTATTACAATGTAACATCCCCATTTTTCATTCATGAAATGTTTTGTTATAAAAAGAGAAAATTTGGATGCTAAAATAAGAATGGGGATAAAACTATTGCATCTAACATAAGAAGAGGTGTGCATATTCACCTAACATATGCTAGATGTAAGGTTAAATCTATCAAATGAAAACTTAAACATAGTCTGAACCAAGGGAGTGAACTCCCACAATAAATTATCTAAATTTAGATAGAAGGAAATAGTTTCACATCATCAAATGATCCCTGATAAAGTTAATGGAAAACCTTTTACATAAACCTAGATTTTTAAAGCTTAATAAGAAAGGAAAATAAGTTCCAAATACATTTCTGACATAACTACAAACTAAATAAATACAAATCAAGTTAATGGTTTACAAACCAAAATAAATATGTTTGATATACAATAAAATGAGAAAAGAACAAAGGGGAATCCCTACATTAGGAACAACTTTATTAAAAAAATATCTCACTCTCAAAATCCAAAGAAAAAATCCCCTTAATGGCAAGACACTTAATAAGTAACATTTACAAATGGTTTGCTCTCCACCATTAGTGGTTCATTATATGGCCCAATAGACCAAGGTAGTATTAGTATGAATCTAATATAGATATCACACCAACCAATTCATGGAGGCACATGGAGCACAAGGATCATATACATATGTGTGTGTGTGTGTGTTTGGTCAGGGTGTATTAAGTTTATAAAAAGAATGCTTGAAGCATATATGAGATATGCTAATGTTTCACACTCAAGGGAGTTGTATTATATCAATACCATGCCAAACCAATTAGGCCACTTTAGTATATTGTATGCAAAGCATATGGTCCTAAATGATGATAAACATGAAACTTATCATGTTGTTTATGGTACATGTATATGATCATGCAACTCATGCATCAATATACTTAGACACACTTACCATGATATTGCTAAGGAATGCATATAACATTTCTTATGACATAATGTTCGGTCATACATGCTACCATTACAATGGGCATGCTCAATTATAACTACATGGAAACTTATTTAGACATTCATGTGATGTCATGCTCAAGATTAAATGTGTCATATACATGGGATCATGGGTGAAACATGCATAATGCAAGAATTTTAAGCATGAGTCGTATTGACTATATGCACATAATAAAATCATATAAAGGATATAGACCACCTAAGATATCTAAGTTTCATTTCATTCAATGATTCACAATTATATGACCACACATTATATAACCAATTTTTTTAAGCAATGGGTTGGATTATCCCTCATGATATCTCAATACCCATGGAATTCAAACTAATAACCAGATTACATAAGTCCAATGAAAGTTAAGGAACCATCAATGGGCATAAGGTTTGACCAAAGCCAAATAAACTACCTAAGTGACCATCCCCTTTAATATCGATACCCCCTAGTATATCATCAGTGTCTTGAGTAGGAAAGACATCATGATCAACTAGCATCTTGCCTGAAGGTATACTAACCCATAATAGCTAATTGAGGATTGTATACTTTAAATCCATCTAGTGCTCATTAGTCTTTCACTTTAAGTGATTAATGTTTTATTATACCAACTCATATGTCATACCCGACCCACATATCATACCAAGTCAATTGTCCATCCATTTAATCCATAAGTAGGCCTAGGTCAAATCCTAAAACCAATGAAAAAAGATAAACCAACCAAACTGCAATCACTTAGCATACACCATGTCCAACATAAAAAAACCATGATTCAAGCACATTCAACTCTTTATTACGCTAAGAGATGCACTAAATTGACAACATTAATGTGTATCATTTCATAATGCACCATGTAGCTAGAAAACCCTAAGGGTTGATCCATCAATTGGCAAACACCTTGTCTCGCACATTAACATGCTTTACAATCAATTAATCAATATATAAATTATAATCTTATCATGTCATTCATCTATCTATGCTTTAAGATGAGACAAGCTTAACATTACTCTTTATATAATCATGCCTGAAGGAAAAAAAAACATAATTTTACCACAACAAGCATACATTATCCACATACATTTCCTCCATAAAGTGACAATGGCTCTATCACACACATTCTTAACCTAACATGCTAACACTATGCCTAACACATGGATAATGCAACAATCATGCTCAGTTATCATAAATCCATGCTTTCATTTATAACAATTAACTTATGAGCAACACAATGTATCATATAAAGCATATTACATGCTTGGCATACCATCTCCAGTGAAACATATCGCTCTCGACTCTTAGACCCATATACATTGGTCTGTCTTCATGAAACAACAATAAGTAGGGTGGTAGAGACTTACTTTAGTCTATTGATAGGTAATTTGAAAGAACGAAGAAACACAATCTTAGTTGAAAGACCCAACAAAATGCTTTCCTAGATCATGTTTGAACATTGGAAGACTAATTTAGTCAACCATTTTAATAATCATGGATTTTCATAATGTTAATATCACAATGTCAAAATTTTATTAAAAATAAATTCATGATTCAAGACTTGAGGACACAACTTTAAAACATTTAATTCATTGAATAACTCAAGTTTCGAAGAATCATTTAAAATGTTTTAAATTGATTTAATAACACAAATTAAGCTAAAATTATAGATAATAGACAAGTTACATAAAAAAACGCCCTTAGCAGTTTAGGTTTAACAACCAAAACCTAAACTAGCTAATTCTATAGAATTGATCCAACTTAAACGACGAGAATACATTCAAACATATATACAAGGAATCAAATAAATCAATTGTAGAAAATGTTATCAAAAGCTTAACCAATTTTATTAGTTAAAATCAAAATTACCAATTGTAGGCTCGAATTATAAATCGACCAATTCAAATCAATTACTTCAAATTAATAATTTAAAGCTACATTTAAACCATTTATGAACAAATTCATACAATTAAATTCAATAATTACAATTGTTTGAATATGCGATTTAGAGAAATAATCTCCCGGGTAAATGAGGTAAATATATATATCAAAAATGAGGTTTTGTACAACTACACAGGGCATACCCTGGTAGGAACAAAAGCTCACAGGACAAGCCTTGGAGTCCAAAAAATACATTAGTTACAACCCTAGTCTCTAGTCACTCCCTAGGGGTTACATAGTTTACAATTTCCACACCCTTCTAGGTTACATAAAAAATAAGAGCAGTATAGACATATTTTTGAACTTGTACAATGATGCTCCTATGGTCAAAAGTTTTTTTTTTCTCAAAAAGGATAGCATTTCTGCTTCTCCATATATTATAACCTAATGCTGCCATAGCAAGGGATCGAGCTCTCCAAATTTTGTGCTTTCTGTGACAGTTTCTGTGGATGGTTCTCATAGTACTGGCTAAAGTCATGGATCCTCTGGATAATCCCAGCCATTTTCTTATGGGATGCCATATTTTTTTGATTTCAGCACAAGCAAAGAACAGATGTTCATGAGTCTCTGCTGCATGCTGATAGAACAGACAATCTTTAGGCCCCTCCAAACAAGTGAGCCTGTCTCGAGTGTAGAGTCTGCAGAGGAGAGTGAGCTAGAGTAAAAAAGAATATCTTTTGGTTCTGTTTTGGCTCCAAACTGCCTTGTGAGGTTTCCACTTGGGACCTTTTTCACGAAAAAAGTTGTAGGAGAAATTTGTGGAGAAGCCCTTTTCTGTAACCCATGATTGCAGGAGAATCCTGACCTGATTATATGATCCTAGTCTCTGGACCATATTAGACAGCAAGTTGCTAATGGTTCTCAAAAAGTGTGAAGTGTTATGCTTAGGGTTGAAATGCTCCAAGTCTTGAACCTGCAGGTAGTGTGTGTGTATCCACTTGTGCCAAAGTGATTTTTTTTCATTCTGGAGTGCCCATATGTACTTACTAAGAAAAGCTGAGTTCCAGGCTTGGAGGTTTTTGATTCCAAGACCACTTTCACTTTTAGGGAGGCAGAGCTTTTTCCAGGCAACAGGGGGAGGTTTACCTTGCCATAGGAAGCTACGGTAAAGGGCTGTAATTCTATGGAGCACAGCTTTAGGGATGGCAAAAATAGAAAGCCAGAAACCCATTAGCCCCTAGACAATGGAGTTAATTATCTCCAATCTTCCTGCAAAAGACAGAGAGTTTGCCTTCCACATCTTCAGTTGATCACAGAGATTATTGATTAATTGTTCATAGTCAATTACACGTAATTTGCTGGGGTTCAGAGGCGCTCCCAGGTACCTAAAGGGGAAAGATCCTTTAGGCATATTGGTGATCATGAGGAGCTCTCTCTGGATGTGTTCTTTCATGCCATCCATAAACAGCTGGGACTTTGCAGGGTTGACCAAAACTAAATTAATTAAATTGATAGTTTGGAAATATAATCAAACATATTCCATAGTATTATATAAATCCAATTGATAGAAACAACCCAAGGATTCTAGTTGATTTCAAAGACACATGCTCCCTAATTAGGGTTTGAGCTACAAAAATCTCAATTCAACCAATTTCATAAATTTCTCAAATTGAAGCTACTAAACTAAAATTATATATTTTTTAAGACATATAGTAAAGTTAATTTATAGAAAATAACTTATTCAGACATATTTGGTTTATTCGGAATTAGCTAGATAAAAAAACTAAAAAAATCAACAATTAAGAACATACACAAGAATTAACTTGTCTAGATCAACCACATAACTCTTATATATATAATCAATTCAGATGAACCAAAACTAATTCATTTAAAATCAACCAAAACCTAGAGTTAAGGTTAGGTACTTATACTAAATGAACCAAGTCATTTCAAGCTCCAAGGAACTTGGCTAAGGTGAGGGAGGGGGTCAACGGTGACTCGTTAGACTAGAAAGGTGCATGTTGTCACCGAGGTGGCAAATCACTATTAATGTTGGGCTAAATCGTTGTCGTGGTATTTGCTGTCTGCTTATGGCGTTGTTGCTCGTACCATAGGGTTGCTACACTAGATAGACAATAACAAGAACTATTATGACTGGTGGTGGTCGGGCGATGTGGTGGTGCTAGAGGTCAAAGGAAACATATAAAGGGAGAGAGTTGGGGTCGAGCGCTACTGCTTCTCTGCTCAGATACTTATTACGTTGGGTTGGGGCTCTAACTCATAGTAGAACGGGGAAAAAAAAGAGGGGAAGCAAAGAAAGAAAAGGATCGATAAAACATGTGTTTTAAAATACTTGAGCTACTTTTTCTCAAAATATCTAGATATCAAAGGATGAGTTTTAATATAAAACTCTTTAAACAAAATATTTGGTAAGGGTCTGAATGAAATAAAACCGTTATAAAATTTATTTTATAAATTTTATAAAAGATTTATGATCAGAACATTAACATAAAAAAGAGATCATATTATTTACGGAAATATATAATACAACCTTAAAATAATATCTAAGAATACCCGAAACAATATTTAAACTAAATTTTAAACATTTGTGAGTTATTTAAATAATTTTTTGAATAAGATTATCATAAATACTTAAAAGAAAATTTGGAGATAAATAGATTTCAGAAATTTTTTTTTATCTTAAATCCTAATATTGTATAGATGTTAAATTTATACAATGAAGCCACAAAATTAATTAAAATATAATTTTTACACCTCAATGAAATTTTTAGAAATAAATCATTAATTGTTTATGATATAAAATCAAATTTAGTTGCGGAAAATCTCAAAATAGAGATTTATAAAGGTACGGAACCATTTAAAAAGCATAAATTTCACAATATAAGCATATAAAACATAAAATAGACATTTTCTAGATTTTTACCAGCTCAACCAACGAATCAAAGAGTTGCTATAATACTTTTACAAGAGATTAGAAATTCAAATAGAAACCGTTATTAAGTTAGGAAAATATAATTTTAAAAGAGAATAGTGATCATATGTATTTGATAAAAGTTGTAATCATAAATTATCATCCATAATGGTAAACTATTAACCCAACTATTAATACGAAGTCGAAACCACCAATAAAAGTATAAAATGAATCATAGTTAATTGATAAGTGAATGTTTTCATCATATTCCATTAATAAAGTTTAGAAATTAGATTTAGAAAATATGGGGCATTACACATAAAGTATATAAAAAGGGGGATTCTATTCATATGTAACATTTTTTTAAATGTCTCTCCATGAGGTATTAAACACTCCATGATATATGGAAGAATCTTGTTAACATTAGTGTCAATGAAAAATCTCGGATAAGGGATTCTTCCTCTTGAAGTTGTGATAGCATTGACACAAATAGGCCTAACAATTAGGTAACTAATCCTATTTAGAGATATAGGGGAACAGAGATGAAAAGGTAGTCCTAGAAGGAGAATCCAAAGTGGCAAGACATGCTACTTAGATTTTTCAAATTTCAATACATCAATCCACTAAGGAAAATGGGTTTACAAGGGCAAATCTTTTCAAACTTAATGATACAAATGACTCATTTATATTGACCTTATGAGCCAAATAAGTGTTCTATTTTATTAATCTAGTTGGTAAATTATGGTCCATAATGTTGTCATCAAAGAAATGAGATGATAACATAAAATGGAAGAATTTGTTAAGTACGATCCAACCTTATAGGCTTTACTATTTTAATGATGAGTCATGAATCTTTCATTGTGGCTTATGGGTATTTTGTGTTATGTGTCATAAGATGACTATATGTGAAAGCATGATCATCACCACTATAATGGTCATGAGATGGTTAGACCTTACTATGATATGAAATATATTTAAGTGTTCATAGAAGTTCTGTCTTACTCATTACATCACCTAGCTAATGTCCTTGTTAACATCACCTAACCGATGTCCTTGTGACACTGTAATGAACTCGACTCATCTAGGGAGCACATGATGCTTCTCATAGGTTGATGATTCTTGTTGTGATCTTGATTTGGGGTCATTTACTAGTTTAATGGTTTTGTTATCTCTGGTTACATTGTAATATTCTTTTCGTATAATTTATATAGAATTGTATTCATTGTTACTCTATAAAAATCTAGTGTTTAACACAAAGTACTTTCATCTTAAGCCTCTAATATGTGTTATATTTAAGTTTCTTTTGGTACTTGTATAACTCATAAGGGATCTTCTTTAAGATTTATATGATTAGATTCTACTAGTAAGGGTGTACACAATTCAGGTAATGATATTTAAACACTTGGACCAAACCAAATCATATTTTTATGGCTATTTTTTTTCTTAACCAAACAAAACCATAATCTAATGGGTCGAGCTATTTAACCAAATTAACCTTGACATTCACTCTTAGTAACATTATTTGAAGTTATAGGCTACTAGACTATCCTTCTTCAAATAAAAGAAGCAAAAATGTATCAACACACAATAACAAATTTTTTCTTATCTTAATCTATACAATTTAAAAATTACAAAGTAAAGAAAGTTACTATAATTTTTATTGATTTAAAATGGCAAGAAGGAATATGAAATCTAAAATTGCGATAAAGGATTAATGACATATGCTAAAGAGTTTAGACCAATTACCATCTTAATGTTACCTATATATACATTGAAAAATATAATAAGGCTAAATGGTTAATAATTAATTAATAAAATTTTAATTCATTAACAATTAACCAAAGCACTTTAAAATTTTCTTAACCAAACCATATTTTTATTAACCTTTAACCAAATCAAACTATAAAATATCAACTTAGTCCAATATGGTTAGCAATTTAATCATATTATGAGCACGCTTACTGCTCAATTTGTCACAAGTAGTGTTAACATTTTTAGATAATAATTTTCTCTTTAAGGAACTTGATAGCAACATAGTTCTAACTGGCTCATCTAAGCTTTTATTCTTCTTTCCATTACACCGTTTTTAGGGTTGTTATAGGAGTAGAAAGTTTATGGTACCACTAGTTCTACAAAACTCAAAGGACTTGTAATTTTCAAACTCAATTCTAAAATATGATATTATAGAATGCAGTTAAGATTGTATGATATTTTTTCCCTTTTAAACATGACTTAATAACTCATTAAAAGTTTCATCCATAGGGGACAAAAAAATCCAAGTGAATCTTAAAAAGTCATGCACAATCACAAATACATGCCTGCTATCTTCTCTACTAGTCATTCTACATAAATCCTTTTAGAGTATATCAAGGAACTTATAAGTGCTTACCATGACCTTTGGCTTAAATCAAGATTTTACCTATTTACATTGGGCTCAAGCAATATGTTGAGGAATGCCATTGATCATAATCTAATAACACTGAAACTGGCAATTAATAGAACTAACAAGACATTTGAACTAATTGAAAAATCAATCACAAGGTAACACAATAAAAGGAAAAAGCAAAGATCTTTATTTTTGTAATTGTGGAATTATAATAGGATTTAACAAATCACTCAATAAAATTACACAATCAGTAATTCTCTTAATCAAAGAAAACACAATAGAGGAGAAGAAGATTTCACGCTCCACTTGATGACTAGAATTTTATTACAATTCTTTTATATTAGATAAAAATTTACATATAGGGCTGCAAATAAGACGAATTGAACAATCCTATACTCGGGTTCAACTCGCTTAACAAATGAGTTTGAAATAAGGCTCATGACTGGCTAGTTTAAACAAATGAATGAGCCTAGCCTTTGAGCCTAAGCTATAATTGAGCTGAGATGACATTTTTTAGGCTTGAGCTCAACTCGTTTAATAAATAAACCTAAAAGTGAAACTCGAGTTTGACTGATTTTATGAAACAAGTAGAATCAAGCTGAGTTGTTAATGAACCAAGTCAAATAATTTGCGAGCCAGTTTGGCTGATTTACAACCCTACCTATAGGATAAAGCAGCAAGTTTCGTAGAATTACCAAAAAACATAGATCATGTTTGTGAAGCACATGCCCTTCATATTATTTTATTTACTCTCAACTTTTCTCCAAAAATCAACCTAAAATATTCTATAAACAAGCATAGTTTGTGTTACCCTCGTATTTGTCACATAATATGCATGCCAATCTCATACTTCTCTAGTAACTTATAAGGACCAAAACCTTGTTATATTGTGCATCAAATACCCAATAAAAGCTTACACACTAAATGATCCTTCTTTCTCAAAATTTGTAGAACATAACCTTTCAATCAACTTCTAGAGTCTTATGTGAAGTAAAGTGAACCTTGAATGGCTTAATCTTCTATGCCACATGAAAGGGTAAATTTTGATGGCATTTCTTCTTTGAATTTATTTAACCTATACTAATGCTAACATGAAAAAAATTATTAATAAGGAACTCAACCTAGAATTTCTTAGCTCACAGTTGAGAAATACTTAATAAATTTTGTTGAATTTCTTTTAACCTTACTAATATTGATTATCTTTCCCTTTACTGTCACCAAAGTTGACATGTCAATTCTAACACCCCCATTTTCAATCCTAAAAAAACTCATTCAAAAAAATAAGGCGGAAGCTAAATCAGAGATAGATATTGTTATTGCCACACCTAACATAAGATATATATATATATATATATATATATATATATATATATATATATCATCTATATCATAATAGATGCAAGGCAAAACTAAAACATTCACAATTTCTAATTTACTGAACTAAAATATTGCTAAAAAGTCAACAAAAAACTTGAAAGGTAAATATGGATTTTAAATATCTCAACCAAAGGACAAAAACATAAATGGTTGTTTACGACACCAAATTAAATTTACAATACAACTTTTGAAAACATAAGATATTTAAAGATAAATATAAAATTCCTTAAGGTACAAAACTCTAGGTAACCATAACTCTTAGTCCATGCTAATAATCATAGGAAAATCAAGCAAATGTATACACACATAGATATCTAAGCAAGCGTAATGTTAGACATATGGCATATTGAGTAAATAACCTAATTCATAGCAATATCATATACACATTTTATACATGATTGTGACATAGAAAAAAATGACATCCTAATTAACATGCATAATGTACACAATGATGATGGCATACTCATATATTATCACATACATGCTCTCTTATGCTATCATAACCAATTAAGGAGGATAGAAGATCATTGTATCTAGGAGAACAAGACAAACAAAAGAATTTTTATCACACTCACACAAAGTTACACGACACGATATAACAAGATATCATGGAAAACAAAAGAATTCTTGAGTCATATGGTATCAAATGATACATAAGAAAGGAGATAAGCAAATGAGTTTAGTTAATAACATAGTAAAATATAAAAACAGCATAACATGTAGTAATAGAAGAACATGACACACAACTATCCATTCTGTTCATTACCATTCATCCCATTCTCTTATTTCCATATAATCCTTCCACTTTAATTCATAGAACTACTCCAAAAAATTAGGGTTTTAACCTCACAAATATAATTCAGAATCTTATTAATTTATTTGAATTTAAAATTTAGAAATATAATTAGACATATTCAATAACATATTCTACAATCAATACTTTAAAAATAATAAAATGAAATACTTAATTTACCACAATTAAATCTTTCTAAGATATTTAAATTAATGGTTCAAAAATAAAATTAAACATATACTGCAAATGCTATAATTAATTTAACAAAATACCCAAGCATCAATCAGATTTCGAAATCATTACAGTTTTGACTAAGAAATCTAATTTCGTATAATTTTCTCAAATTAAATCTTATAGCATAAAATTAAATAAAATTTAAAATATATTATATAATAAATTTGTCAAAAATAGTTTTATGGGCTAAATACAAAAAAATCATACATGACCGGATTAAAAATCTAGATTTCGTTAGTCAAAAGAAAACATACATCACAATCATCACATCTAACTCATATATACATAATCTAACAATTAATTTAAATTAAGAAAAGCTAGGTTTTATAAAATCAATCAAAATAGAGTTAGAGTTTGGGAAAATCTTTACTGAATGAAAATCATCCAAAAGGAGTTAGTGTGGATCCCCAGAGCTTTGTCGTAGGTTAGGGATCATTCCCTAATGGTCGGGTCATGCTTGTGGAGGTCGGACTAGCTACGCATGCTGCTGTTGAGCTGTTCATGTTGCAGTTTATCGCGCTCACGCTGTTGTCCGTTGCTGCAGCTGCTGCATGTTGTTGTGTCACTGCGTTGTTGCTCCCCTGGTTGTGATGTGGTGGTGGTCGACGAGTTGAGGAGGGTGATGGACGAAGGAGGTGGCGAAAATGAGGCAGCGCATGGTCAGTCACGTGGGATGAGGAGAGCAAGGGCTTGGGCTTAGGGGTTTTTGGTTCACACCTTCAGAAATTTAAAACAGAGAGAGATAAAAAAGGGATAAAATAGGGGGTCGTCGGTGTTTATATATATATATATATATGTAAAATAATACATATAAAACATCTTAACAAACCATGCCTCTAAAAATAAGGCTGTTAAATGATCTTTCAATCAATTTAATGAAATCAAATTAGTACGGACTATAAATAAATTTCGTAAAATATAACAAAAAAAATTATCCAAACAAATATTATTACTTAAAATCGGTTAAATATAAAATGATGTCAATCAATATTGAAATACATCTAGATGAAAAAATATTAAAATTTTGAGTGATCTTAGATAATTTAAAATATTTTTTAGAAAAATGAAAGAAAATTAATTTAAAAAAATTATAAATTATAAGTTGTGAAAATATTTAATTTAAAATATATCAAACAGTTTATCGGTTTCATAAGGATATATAAATTGAAAGACATAAATAATTATTATGAATAAAAATCATTAAAATAATTTCACTACTTCAATTTTTTTATAATTTAAGATTATTTATTTTTGTTTACAAAATATAACTTTAAAATAAAGTCATAATCATACGATAAAGTTATAATTAAAGACAAATTTAAAATATTAAAATCAAAACACGTAATAGAACAACAATATATTTTAAATAGAAATCAAATCATGTGTATTTATTAAAGTTGTCTTTATGAATGAATTTATCCAAAATTATTAATAATGATAAACGAATAAATAAATTTCAACATGAATTTGTAATCATTTATAAAATTGTAAAAAGAATAAGAATTTATCAAACATTTGCAAAACTCGTGATTTTAATAGAATAACCTAAGTAAAATAAAATTAAAATCTATAACTCATAAATCAACACCAATATTTAATGGAAATTAGGTTTTTGAGAATTCAAGGTGTTACATCAACTACATAACCATTCAATGATAGGAACTCTTGAATATTTTCTGTCATATGCATCAAGCAACCACTATCTGGAAATAATATGTCACACTCTCTCACCTATTCCTGCAATCAAAATCATTTATTAGTTTTTAGAACCCAAATAGCTCTTAGTCTTAAAGGAGTAGTGTCCTTCTACAACAATTTTTTTTATCTACTTCATGTGAGTAGAGTTCCCTCCCAGATATTTTAATCTAATCAAGCAATCATATTTTATATGACTTGTATTAACGTAGTACATGTAAACTTTACACACAAGCCGATCCATATATTTCCCATTTATAAAAGGCTAATTTATCTAGTTTCTTCTTAGAAGTGTATCACATACCTTGTTTGAATTAGTTGTATGTCAAACCAAATAACTCTCCTAACACACATTTCCCTTTTAGCCATTATTTATTACGTCATCTTCTATTCGATTTATCATTTATATTAGTTTCTTTATTTGTTCATTCGAGCTAATCACCTTACTTTCACATTCTAGATAGCTTTTCAATTATTGATAATTTCTTACTAGTCTATTAATGACTTAGGTTAAGACCCTCATTTTCACGATTAAAACAAGTTTCATGGAATCCAAATACAAAAATACAGGATTTTAAGCGACGTCTAATAAAGAAAATACTCTATATACCTAATCTATGCTAGGCCCAAGACTAAAAAGTAACTCATACCTAATGATTATGTGTGGGAAATATTTGATGTAATAATGATGCAAGATTACGAAACAAAAGAGAAAAACCAATATAATAGAAAATAGATGACATAAAATTCCAATAGAATAGAGAGATCTATATAACCATAGGTTAATACCAACCCAAATATATGCTCACCTTATGTAATTATATCAAAAGCATCAAATCAACAAATACCTCAAAATAGAGTGATATCCATTCATGGGAATAAGTAACACTCGTAAAAGGATGGCCAATACACTACTTATTGAGTAAGGCAACAATGCACATTAATATAATAAGACATGCATAGAACATATGAATGATGTAACATGATAGATACTATACATGCATATATGCACAAGGTATAAGATAACTAAAGAGAAAACCATATTATGATTCAACATTAGGTGGCCACAATATTCCATTAACTTAGTCACATTGAGATTGGATACCCCACTATTTATAATAGTGGAATAATATATGACATAAAGCTCCTTCCAAGGAATAATATCAATATCCAATGGAATGAAAAATGACATATAGTTCCTTTCAGGGAATAATTGTAATTCCTTAGACTTTCTAATCTTAATTACAAGGTGGTTGGAATCCTAATGCCTTATATCACTCTTAAATACTACATGGATACTTTATCAATACCTCTCAAGCCCTTGTTTTTAATTTTCTATCCTTTAAATCTTAGTTTTGAATTTAGCTAACTAATAGTCGACCAGGTCTTACCTTCGATCAACCAACCAACAACACTCCAAATTCTATCATCCAAGGCATCTGATGGTCAACTGCTATCCACTTTCGATTGACTAGAGTTGGAATATTTTCATCATTCTTGATTTTATTAATTTCTTTTCACCATAAATAAATTATTATGCCTTATATGTTTTTTATTTATAAATTTTGGTTCCTAAATTAATTCATTGCCTTTCCCTAATTTTTTTCTTATTTCTAGAAATTATTTGATTTTCCCCATATTAGCTGTCTATTGGACCATATTTAATTATTATTATTATTTTTTTGGATATAAGGGCTTTGGAATTATGATATTTTTACGCTCCCCTATCAGATCCCTTATTGTCCTTTCTCATTCAACTAAATATCTAGCCACAATTACCCCTATCACCACCTACCAACTTTCTTACACTTTCTCACCTATGTAAATTGTAATATCTCCATTTTTAGGACTTGAAAAATTCATTTAAAGAATTAATCGTGAAAGCTAAAACAAAAAAAAATGTAGGGTATTACCTCCACACTTGGTACAAGTCTAATTTTCTTTACCATTATCATACTAGGTGCTAAGTCTAAAACCATTACTTTGCTTAAATTAATAACACAATTAAGAGAAACCGAATAGAGATAACATTATATTGATATTGTTTTGAAAAGAAACATCACCAGTGGTTATAAAACTCAAATGAGAGAAGGTATAGAAGGATATAAGATTCCGAATATAGCCGAACTCAAAGACACCAAAAAGGATACTAGATAGTCCTAATCTCAACCCATACTCCTAGCCTCTGGTAACGCTTGCAAGCTAACCTACAAAGACCATTACCCATTGAATAGGAAAATTCCACAAAAAAGGAACTCTTTAGTATAATAGAACCGAGTAACCCATTATACAACATTAATATGAAAAATCTTCATGGAACATATAAAAGGCATCACAACAATATATGAGATAAAACATCAAAATGTACATGCGATGATCAAAATATAATAATCATATTATATAATTGAATGACACCAAGTCGACATAATGCTCATGCTCGTTCATCTAAAACATACTGATACTTCCCAATCTAACATTTAAGGGATGCTCTTTGAAGTATGATTAGAAACAACCTCAATCCATTAACCATAACAAAATCAACGGTTCATATATCTCATTATTAATACTATTAAATCTCATAACATCGCATATAGGCATGAAGGCTGCTACTAAATCACAAGTAGGCACAAAAGCTACTACCAACCCATCTAATTATCTAATAATAATTATTTTTATTTACTCAAGGGGAGATCATATTAACTTAGGGATACTAAGGTACCCTAGTAGCACTGACACATGAGGTATCACAATACCCTACCGATAAGGACACCTATGTATACCCTCTATAAGTCTTTAAAGCTTAATAGAGTCAGATGTAAGGCATGATTGGGGCACTAAGGTGTACTAGCAAAAATGCAAAATTAACTGCGGGCTAAGTCACGTCTTTAGGGTAGTGACCACTAAAGAGCCATTATTCCTGATCACAAGATCTTTCACTTTAAGTATTAGTATTTTATTAAAGTGACCATAAAATTGTATATTAATCACATAGATCCAATTTTTCTTACTCAGCTATTTTTACTCATTTTCCATTTGTTCAAGATAACCAATAACCAACATAAATTCCAAATTCAACATAAAAAATATATTAAGGTCATCTTAGGCTCAATTATTCACATTTTGGTGCATTAAGCTCAAAATGACCAAAGTGCTCTCAAGACCATAATTACCAAATTATCATCCATTTTAAATATAAGTTCCATTTTATTTATTTATTTATTTTTCATGAAAAGGCTAAAATATCATAATTAAATTAACTACCATGTAAATAAATTATAGAAATGAAAAATAACCATCTTGCCCTTATTAGTGATTCCGCACATAAAACCCAAGCATGCACTTTTATTTCATCCAAATTTACAATTTCCCGTGCTCGATAATTACTAATACATATGAAGCATACTTGTTGAGATAATAAACATAATATATATAAAATGACCAATTTGTTTTTAAGGAACACACCAATAACAATTATACCACCAATTTGTCTAAGCATACCCAACTTATCATTTTAAACGTACATGTCATACATATTCTTTACTCGACGTTAAAGTTATTTTAGTCATATTTTATACCTATAATATTTTGCATAAGATACCTATTCCTTTTTACAATTTTCATACTAACAGAAATAAGCACATAATTATAAGGTAATGAATAATAATTAACATATTGTATACACAAAACCCTAATGTGTTATCATATGATATTTAACATTTTAATAAAGTATAATAGTTACCTATTTTATAGCTAAATCATAATTTACCAATATCTTACTAAAATTATTAAGCTCTGCTAATCAAACTTTGTACCTAAAAATAATACCACATTAACTATATTAATAATTAACAAATAAAATTAGTAATTTATATTATAATATTTATTAACCAAAATTATCATAATACCCTTAATATTAAAAATGGGTGACAGACTTTATGAAAAGTTGTGTGCATGAAAAGGGGGTGTGCATTGGGTGGCAGAGATGGTTAGCTAGCTACAACATAAGAGATTATAAGTGGTGGTGGTTGCAAGGTCAAGGGAGGCACAAACTAGTAGTGGATGGCCGTTGATGTGAAATAAGGCGATAGGGAAAGAGGAGATAATAATAAGGTAGAGAATGGGAAGGATTGTGGGAAGATGGCTAAGACAGGGAGGATATGGCTGGTTTCACGGTGTCGGAGGTGCTTAGTAGAGGGAGATGTAAGAGGGGTTGTGGTTTTGGTAGAAATGGCTAGTGGGTTTAGGGCTACAGTGGAAGGATACACTAAAGCAAATGGGAGAGCAACGATAGTTTTTGTTGTTGCATAGGGGCAATACAAACAAAATGGATGCAAGAGAGGAGAAGGAAGAAGATGGGGTTTGGGTGAATGGGATGGGAGACAACAATGTTGATGATTGGAGGTGGATGATGAACGACAATTAGTGGTGATGGTGGTTTGGTATAAGTGCCAATGTTGAAAGAGAAGGGAGGGTTATAGTTGGTGGAGGCAGTTGGGTCGAGGTGGTTGGGGCTGGTGATAGTGATGGTTTGAATAGAAAGGGTGATAAAACCAAATGTAACCAAGAAAAGGGAGTAAGGGAAAGACGATCAGGGAGTTTGAGTGTTGTGCTGATGGCTATGGTTGTTTTGACAAAAATGGAGGGGAGTAGGGGCTGCGAGGTTGGTTTTGTTGATTTAGAGAGGAAGGAGTGCATGCATGTATGTATATGTAGACGGTTGATGATGGTATTGGTCATGCATGAGAAGTGGGTTCGATAAAGGAGGTAGGGTTAAATTATGTGAGAGAATGAGGGAGACATGGGGTGTTCTGTTGATAAGAAGAGTGTCATGATAGGGTAACATAAGGGAGATGGGGTTAGTAGAGGTTGGATATGGTAGTATTATGTTTATTTTTGTTTTAGGTTTAGTTTGGTTGGGTTAGGGTACCAATTAGGAAAATAGATTGAGAATAATAAACCAATTTTGGATAGATTTCATAAAAAGAAAAGTGATAAAATAATCAAGGATACTATTTAGGATATTATTTGGGTTGCAAGTCATAGGTTAATAATAAAATAATTAGGTCAATGCTTCATGGTTAGGTTTTGAATAAAATGCTAAACATCTGAAAGTAGAAGTTGCGAAATTTTATGGTGCTACACCAATCACTTCTATCACTCTTGTTGCTTGCCAGTAACTCCTCCCATCTGACTTCTCCCTATCTATCCTACCTTGGTAGATAACCATAAAGGGGTGTGCCCTTTGGTTAGTCATTCTATACTTAGCCAATTTTCTACACTTTATCTTTGTTCCCTCATCTCTCCTCTCTTTTTGTTCTTGTTAACTTATTCTTCATTTTCCCTAGTGTCAATCCCCCTTCATTTCTTCTCAATTTTCTTACACCTTAAAATTCAAAAAATCTTAAGCCTTAAATCTTTCGTGATTTTTCAAAGCAAAGTAGAGTTAAGTTCATAGATTAGTGAGTGTTTAATCAAGGTTATTCAAGCTCTATTTTTGAAACTTTAAGGGTTATTCTCATCTCTTTTAATTTTTCTCTTCTATTTCTAACCTTGTTACCTCCCCTTATCTAATTATTGTATTTTTAGATAATTAAATGGTGGAAGAAGGTGGTTAAGAGTATTTTGTGCTTTGATACTGGAGTAATTTTTGATGAGGAGTACATGTCTCTAGTTTAGGATTAATTGTTGCTATCTATTAATTTTGTGAATTTCCATGTTAGCCTATTTTGTGCTAGAAATCATATTTAGGTTTTAATTTCATTTATACATATGTATTTCATTAATAAATTCATAATTTTGTGAGTTTTGTGATTTTATGTGAAATTGCTTTATTTTATGCCTTGCTAGTATTTGCTATAAAATCTCAAGTATGTTGGTGTATTATGCTATTCTAATATGTCTATGGAGGAGTAGATATATTTGTGTTTAAACTATTGTAATTGGTGTAGCTTGTTGAGTTGGGGGATTCGGGGGGTTTTTAAGTATTGTGGTGGTCTTGGCCTTATGGCCTTTAATATTTTGTGGATTATTTTAATTATATTTTTGAGTTGTTAACAATGTTAGGATGGTTTGTGTGTAAATTTAGTGAACTTTGGAAGATTGTATAATTTTGTGGTTTATATATTTGATTAATCCTTAAAGCTAAAGTTGGTATTTTGTGAGCTTTTGTGGAAATAAGTATGTCAATATATTCTTTGAGGACTTTATAATAAATTTGATATATAATATATTAGGATTTTAATGAGTATGACCTAAATTATGAAAATAATAAATTTGGAGATGTTTAGGTGAACTAAGGGTATTTGGTCTTGTTAGGTCAAATCTGAAATTTTGGTGTTGTATATGTATTAAATGGCTAAATTATGATAATTATGATATGTGACATCTTTTGATAAACTATAAATAGCATAAGGTATGATTTTATGAAAAATAACTTAAATTGGGAATCAAAAGCTTAGCATTGGTATTTTATATGTAAAATGTTAGAGTGAGGTTATGCTTTTTAGATATGGTGTTTTTTGGGAGTAGTGTGTTAAATTTGATGAATTGGAGAGGCTTATAAATTGAGTTATGACGTACTTGTAAATTAGGGTTTTATAAGAAAATTATGGTCATTTACCCTGTAAAATGTTCCTTTACATATTTAATAATAGCTCTTGTGTCTTACATTTACTTCATGTGACCATAGTATGTACGTTGTGTCTAATAATGATGCATTATAAGTGTTGAATATTATTAATTGTTGGAATGAATTCATAATAATTGAAGATCTTTGTAATAAGTTGACAAACAACTTTTTGCATAATAAGCCAATAGTAATAGAAGTGGAAGTACAATTACATAAAGTTAATCAAGTAATGTATATTTATGTGTTAAGTGTTTATTAATGTACTAACAATACATTAATACATAGAAAGGAAGAACACATGATTTAAGACAAAGATTTGAATTATTTAAATAGTTACTTAGTTTTATTGGAACCAAAAGACCCTAATCTACTCTATATTAGTTTGATCCACTGACCTATAGGAGGTACAAGTTGGTGTGAAGATTCTTCGGAGAAGGAATATTCAAAGGCTAGAAGAAGGAAGTAGGATCAGTAAGTTTAAGATGAGGAAGAATATGGAGAATCTTCAAGCAAGATTCACACAAGATTTAAAGAATGGTATGAATCAAGTTTTGACAAGAAGATAACGTTGAATGTTTCTCCAAGAGCATATTCAAATTATTCTATCCAATAATACACCAAGTAGTCTTAATTAGAAAATTTCACTTGCAAAAGAAAGATATAATAGCCAAGTGTATTACTTGTATTAGATTTAATATAATCGACTCATATGTAACAAGATGTGTAGACCATGTTGTATATCGGTAGTCACACTTTGCCAAATAGCACACTAAGGTAGCCAAAGTAATACACACATGGATAACTATCATACTAAATAGTAATAGCAACATATTAGTAATCTACATAGTACATGAATTAAATGAAAAAATATTACAAAATAACATAGCTAATTATTACATGAAAATAACTAACTAAAGCCCTAATTTATATAAGAATGATAACTAGGCCTCCTTGACTTGTAATAACTTGTAACATATGGAATCTTAAGCATTTTGACATCTTGAAGTGTATGGATATTCTCCTTGCAAATATGTTACATACCTGTAATAAATACTCAGTGTACACTTGTTATGGTTAGTCATATTATTAATATTATCATCAAAGACACTTATTATATTAGGCTCCATTACTAAGTATTTCAAATCCTAATTATCTTGAGAACCCATATATGCTCCTACATCATTCTTCCTAACTTGAGAAGATTTTGTCCTCAAATTGACATCAATATAACAGGGACATAAATAAACAACATTAAATGTCCTTGAAACACTACCATAAGATTCTAGAAGTTCAAGTTCATAAACACTTTCTCCAAATTTTCTAAGGATTGTAAATGACCTATCTGCTCTTGGCATTAGTTTATGTTTTCATAGATTAGGAAATCTTTATTTTCATGAATGTAACCAAACTAAATCACCAAAAGAAAATGCCTTTGGAATGTGATGTTTTTTAGCTTGATTTTGGTACCTTTCATTAGCTCATTTAATGTTCCCCTTGATTTGTTGATGAAGCTTTTGAAAGAACTCAACTCATTTTTTGGCCTTATAATTTTTAAACTCACCCTTTTTCATGGGCACCATGTCAACAGACATGTACAAATTCACCCCATACATAATCTCGAATGGAATTGAGCGAGTAGTACTTTAAGGACTTTGATTGTAAGTAAACTATACAGGAGCTAACTCAATATCCCAATATTTAGTACTATTACTTACCAATCCTCTTAACAAAGTGCCAAGAGTACGATTTGTACCTTTAGTTTATCCATTGGTTTGTGGATTATGTGAAGTATTATATAACAACCTAGTTCCTAACACGTGCCATAATATCTTCCAAAAGTAACTAAGACACTTGACATCTCTATCCAAAACAATACTTTTAGGGATGCCATGTAGCTTCACAATTTCTTTAAAATATAAGTAAGCAAGATGTGTAGCATCATCAGTTTTATTACATGAAATAAAGTGAACCATTTTAGAAAATTTATCTACCACTACCATAATAGAATCTTTACCTCTTTGTGTTCTAGGAAACCTTAAGATAAATTCCATACTAACTCTTTTCTATGAGTGACTAGGTAAAGGTAATGGTGTATATAAACCATTATGATTTTTTTTTTACTCTTTTTACATGTAACACATCAATTTACTATAAGTTGTATACCCCCCTTAATCATGTGTGACCAACATAAATTTTGTTCTAATATTTATAATGTATTTTGAGTACCAAAATGTCCTGCTATAACTCCTTCATATACATATTTAATAAGTAAATCTCTAATACTTGATATTAGTACACAAAGTTTATTGAGTTTAAAAAAATCCATCTTCTAATGCATAATTTCCATGATATCCATTTTCTTTGCATGCTCTATATTAATCACTAAAATCTTCATCTTTAGGATACAATTCTTTTAACATATCAAAACAAAGCAATTTAACATCTAATATGACAAGTAATGTAGACCTTAGAGGGAGAAAATTGGTTACTAAATTTTCTTTTCCATATAAGTGTTTGATAGAGAACACAAAGGATTATAAGAAGTTTATCCACTTTTAATGCCTTGGACTAATTTTCTTTTCACCATGAAAATATTTTAAGATCTCATGATCAGAATGTAATATAAAGGGTTTAGGCTTCAAATAATGACTCCATGTCTCTAAGCTATGTATGATGACAAATAATTCCTTGTCATATGTTGAATATTATAATTTAGTACCATTTAATTTTTCACTAAATTGTGCAATAGGTATTTTTTCTAGTGAAAGAACTCCTCATATGCCTACCTTGATAGGTTCATAAGTTACCTAAAAAAGTAAGTCAAAATTAGGAATAGATTACATATGAGCATGGCATAATTTATCCTTGAGGATATTAATAGCTTTAGTGGCTTCATTTTTCTAATTAAATTCACCTTTCTTCATGAGTGTCATCCAAATAAACCATAATGAAGTTACCTAGGAAAGGTATAACTGTCCATTCTTGAAGACCATATTTCATTTAAAAAGTGGCCTACCAAAAGTGGCCTACCATTCATCCCCTTTCCTAATTCTTATATGATGATAACCACTTCTTAGGTCAATTTTTAAAAACACACATGCACCATAAAGTTCATCAAGCATGTCATAAAGTCTAGGCATAGGGAATCTATACTTGATAATTATATTATTTACTACTCTAGAATCTATGCCCATACGCCATGTACCATCTTTCTTAGAAACTAGCAAAGCAGCTACATAGAAAGGACTTATAATTTCTTTCACAAAACATTTATCTATTCTTATATTTATCTTTACAATTCCTTAGCTTCTTTTGGATTAAATCTATAAGTAGGTTTATTAGGTAAAGGCATTTTAGGAAATAAATTTATAGAATGCTCTATACCTCTAATAGGTAGTATTCCAGGAGGTATGTCATTTAGAAATACATCATTCTAGACATCAAGCAATATAACAAGGTTTGAATTGTTCAAAATTTTCTACCCAAATTGAGATTATTTTACTATTAAAGCATAGCAAACACCCTCTTTCTCAATGTAATTATTCATCTCTTTTCATGTAAGAAAAACTATTCTTAGTCTCGATAAGTTGTATATGATCACATTGAGATGGTTTCAATTTATACTTCTTTTTATCTTTAAGCACAATATATTCATTAGTTACATAATCATGAGTTTCATTTCTATCATGTTTCTACAATCTTCCTAGTCAAATACTACATGTATCCATAGGTAATACATCACATAATACTTCAACATGATAGTCACTAATACAAAAAGTAATCAGGGTGTTTTTTCTCTACTTTAGAACCTTTATCCTTATTAAGCCATTTTAATGAATATGGTTTAGGATGATTATTAGTCACTAAACCTAGTTGCTAAACCATCATTTCACTAGCTATATTAGTTTATGAACCACTATCTATAATGACTCTCCAAACCTTATCACCAATTCTACACTTATTTTTAAAAATTGTATCCCTTTGTGTAAATGGATTATTAGGTTGGATTTGTAATACTCTTTGAAGTAGAAAACATTGATTACCATGTTTTTCATACATAATGAAGGTATCATAAATATATTTGGTCTCTAGGTCATCATTATCATCACATGGTTCCATAATTTTTGTTTCATATAAAGTTAAAAATCTCTGGTTAAGACATTCTCTAGCAAAATAACCTTACCCTTTACATTTAAAATATTGCTTATTGGACATATCATTCACTTTTCTTTTACCTTTTTAATCTTGGTTAGGGTTGAGTTTCTCATCATTAGTTGAAGATATATGTGTCCCATATTTTGAAGTAGATGCATTTGAATTGTTTTTGGTTAAAGTAGAAGTCAAAGCATTTATTTTAGCATAGGCCTTGATATACATATTTTGTCTTTCACATTTTAAAGCTAACTTAATCAAACCATCAAGAGAATCATTAACGTAGAATTTTGTCTTCAAATCTTCTATAAGAATTCAGTATCTTTTTTTTTGAAGGATCACAAGATGCAAACTTTTATCCAAAACTTGATTATACTTGTGTTTACTTTGGTTGTATCGAATGTTGATAGGTTTGAGTAGATCTAATATAATATCTGACTCTTCTAATGAGAACCTTCCATTTCTCACTAGATAACTGTTACTACTTCTCAATGTACACATTTGAGGAAGGAGAAGATAAGAAGAAGAAATAACACTCGTGTAATCCTCTCTCTAAATTCATGATTGAACTTGATTTATTAAAATTGGAATGTGTCGACATTCCTCGAGTACAAGGCTTATATACACATGGAACCATATAGTCATTTTCATTAAGAAGCCCATTAGCAGCCTCATTAATGAAATAACCCTCTTAAGGCCTAAATCATGTCTTATAATAAAAGTTATAGTGACAATTTACAAGAATTATAAAGAATATAACAAAAATAACAAAGCTACACAACTCAATAATGCAATACATAGATATAATCATATGTGATTAACCTTTATAGTCTTGTAGCCTTTTTTTTCCTTGCACTTTGAAATCTTGTAATCCATTGTTATTTAATTGTACTTCAAAGAATTTCTTGTAAACATGTACAATACCTACAAGAATGACTTGATAAAACATTAGAAGCATAAGAATTTTCAAGCACAATTGGTTCTATCTCTAAGTTTGCTAATTATTCTTGATCTCCATTATTAGAAGAAGAAGATTGAAAGTTTTTAAGAGATGCTCCTGCATCATTCTCCCCTTGTAGAGAAGAACTTGTACTCAAATTAGCATCACTACAATACAGGGATAAGTCACCAATGTTGAAAGTCCTAGATACTCCTCCATAATGTTTAGGCAATTCAAGTTCATACATGTTATTTCCAAATTCTCTTAAGATTATGAATGGACTATCCACTCTTGGCATTAGTTTATTTTTTCTTAAGTTTGAAAATCTCTTTTTTCTTAAATGTAACCATACCAAACCTTCTAGCTTAAACACTTGTTAAATTCTATTTTTGTTTGATTGAGCTTGGTATTTAGCATTCAATTTTCAATGTTGTCTTTAATTTGTTGATATATTTTTCTAAAGCATTTGATTCTTTCCTTAACATCATAGTTATTTATATCTCATCTCTTAAATGGAAACATATCAATGGGTTGATATGGATTAAGCCCATATACAATCTCAAAAGGACTTATTTGAGTTGTACTAGAATGAATTCTATTGTATGCAAACTCAGCATGCACAAGCTTTATATCCCAATCTTTGGTATTCTTATTCACCAACCCTCGTAGTAAAGTACCTAGAGTTCTATTAAGCACTTTGGTTTGACCATCCATTTGTGGATGATGAGAAGTACCAAATAGGAACTTAGTACGTAACATGTGCCAAAGTGTCTTCCAAAAGTAGCGCAATAATTTTACATCTCTATTTGATACTATACTCTTGGGAACTTCATGTAAGCTCACTATTTCTTAGAAATATAAGTCTACTATGTTTTTTTGCATTATCATTCTTATTTCAAGGTATAAAATATGTCATTTTCAAAAATCTATCCACTACTACAAGAATATAATCTTTACCCCTTTGGGTCCTTGGTAATTTTAATACGAAATACATACTAACACTTTCCCAAGGTTGATCAGGTACTGTTAAAGGAGTATAAAGACCTTTATCGAAGAGAATTGTACTTTTTTGACAAGTTACACATCTTCCTATAATTGATTGTACTAGTTTTATCATCCGTGGCCTGTAGAAGTTTTCTTTAGTATTTCTATGGTCTTATAAACTCCAAAATGACTAGCGATACCTCCCTTATGTACTTCTTTAACAAGTAAATCACATACACTTGAATGAGGTGTACACAACTTATTAAGTTTGAAGAGATAGTCATCTTGTAGTAAACACTTACTAAAACTACCATTCTTTTTGCACATATTATATATGTCAATAAAATCTTCATCCTTATCATACAATTCCTTCAACATCTCAAATCCTAGTAAATTAACATCTAACATGACTAGTGTCATGGATCAACGAGATAAAGTATCTGCCATGACATTTTCTTTACCATTGAAATGCTTGACAGAAAACATGAATGATTTTAAGAAACTAACCCATTTTGCATACCTCGAACTAATTTTCTTTTTCCCATGCAAATATTTCAAACTTTCATGGTATAAATGCAAAATAAATAGTTTAGGTGTTAGGAAATGACTCCATGTTTCTAGACTTTGCATGATAGTGTAGAACTTTTTATCATACATGGAATAATTTAGTCTCGCTCCATTCAATTTCTTACTACGAAATGCAATAGCTCATTTTTCTTGTGAGAGTACAACTTCTATCCCTACCCTACTTGCATCAAAAGTAACCTCAAATAATTTCTCAAAGTAAGATAAAGCTACTACCGAGGCATTGCATAGCTTATTATTCAAATAATTTTGAAGGGAACCAAACAAATATATTTTATTTTAATCAGGACAAACGATGTACAAAACCCAATGATCATTTGTGAGGTGAGGTATGAGGTAAATCTTATTGTTGTGTCCCTCGGTTAAGATGCAATCTGCTACATAACTTATGGGTCTACCCTCGATTATTGGAGTATGGCCGAATCTATAGTATGGACACACAAACACAATAGAAGACATCACCCCCTCTGCTGCAATACAGCTGAAATACCCCGAAAATTTCTAATTTTAAAGATTATATTTTAAATAAGGTTTTATTATGAAAAAAAAAATTTTAATTAAATAAATTATTTTATTTAAAACAAGAAGGAGAAAATATTTTGAAATTAATAATAATTTTATAAATAATTTAATTGAAGAAAATTAGGGTGTTTTACTAATTAAAATAGAATTTATGGAAAATATTTTAAAAACCCTAAATTAGCCTAAAAAGGGAATTTAATATTTTTATTAAATAAATATTTTATGTTAAATACCCAAAATATTCTAATTAATTTATTTAAACCCAAAACCTTAAATTTTTCTTTTTTCCTTTTTCCTTTTCCTTTTCTTTTCATCTTTTTCTTTCTTTCTTTCTTTTTCTTCTTTCTTCCGCATTTGGGCCTATACGCGGCCCAACCCACCTTCTCTTCCTCTCCCCGCGGCCCAGCATCGCTGGCTGTCCCTGCATACGTCCAAACGCGGCGTTTTGTCCTTCTTAATACTGAGATGTCGCGTCTCGTTTAATGAAGGAGTAACCGGCGCCAACCGGACCGATTCTCCCCTTTTTCTTTTCTTTTTCCTGGCCGACCGGTCCACCTCCCTTTCTCTTTCCTTCTTCCTCCTTTCTCCTCCGTCGACGCGGCTGCAGCTCCCAACCCCAACAATGGCGTCACCGGCTACAGGGACTTTGACCGGCCGTTTCTTGCTTCATTGTATCCCACTTAACTCGAGGAATAAATTGGCATAACTCTCGTCCGTTATCTCTCGCCCGTTTCCTCTCCCCAGCCTCGCGAAACTTCGATCCAACCCAAATGATTGCCGACCAATTACTACCGCCGGCCACCCAAATCCTTGCACCTAATACCTTGCTGCCGACCCCCCAAACCCTATTATCCCATCTACCATCTATAAATAGCCTAATTGTAGGAGTTTTGGAATTTTTTTTCCTCACCCAAAACCCTAAGCGAGGGCTGCCGCCATCGTGACTTCAGACGCATCTTCCGCCCCGATAGCCAACCTTAGCGCCACCGCAACATCTCAAGTTCTTCCCTACAATTTCTTCTAGCTAACTAAGCTCCCCAAATCCTTCGATTCTTCTCACACGAGCCGCCATAGCCGTGTAAAATCTCTTGCCCGTTGCGCAAAAATCTGTAACCAACAACCTTTAAGCTGCCATCCGCCGCCGCTACTGCCACTTCTATTGCCCTCTGCACCACCCAAAAATTCCCTCTAATTCTCCTCTACCTAATCACGAATTTCTTTTCTTTTTTCCCTTTTTCATTCTCTCTTTTTCTTCATCTTTTTCCCTCTTAGACTCTTTTTTTGGCCACCGCCGTGCACCACTGCCGGTGCCGCCCATCCCCGCCGACTCAAGTAGGTGAGCCCAATCAAAGCCCTCACGTAATATAGGAGCGTGCTCCAAGACTGGTGACATTTTAGGTAAGGGGCGCTAAGGTCTTTTGTGTATTGTGTGATTTTGTATGCCATCTATGCCACATGGTATGAATTATAGTGTACTTCATGTCTATCTTGTATAATTATTATGAATGTAGCATGATATGGAAGTTGAGGCTTGATTGAGTAAATAATTATGGCATGAGAATGATGTGAATGTTATGTTATTGATATGGTATGATGTGGCCTAAGACATGCATGGTTGGATTGTAAAATAATAATGAGGTTGCATGGTGATAGGGTTGCATGGAGTCGCACGCTGTTAGAATTTGTATGGAGTTGCATGATGTTAGGATTTTGCATAGAGTTGCATGGTGATAGGGTTGCATGGAGTTGCATGCTGTTATAAATTTGTATGGAGTTGCATGGTGATAGGGTAGTATGGAGTTGCATAGTGTTAGGATTCTGCATGGAGTTGCGTAGTGTTAGGGTTTGCATGGGAGTTAGGGTTGCATGGGAGTATGGTCCACGTGGAGTAAGGGTTTGCATGGGAGTTAGAGTTTTTCATGGAAGTGTGGTCTATGTGGGGTCAGGGTTTGTATGGGAGTTAGGGTTTTACATGGAAGTGGGGTTACGTGGAGTTAGGGTTTACATGGGAGCTAGGGTTGCATGGAATTAGTCATACATGTCTGGGCGAACTTTTGTAAATAAAATACTTAAGACACTAACCATTTAAAGTGAAAGATTTTTGAGTCGGGTCCAAACCAACCCACCGGTCAAAAATAGTGGTTAGGGTTTTACCCTATAAGTGACCGGTCCACCGGCGAATAATAGTGGTGTGGACTTTGTCCCCCAAGTGTCCGGCCCACAGGCAAAAAATAGTGGGGTGACTCAAGCTCAATATACACAAACCAGAGTTTGCTAAAGGCACTTAAAAGATATTAATTACTTACAGTGGAACACCATGTCAGCAGGAACCAGACCGATCCACCAGTCAGGAATAGTGGTGTGGACTATTGTTCCGCAAGTGTCTGGTACACCGACGAATAATAGTGGTGTGGACTTTATCCCGTAAGTGCCCGACCCACCGGCTATAATAGTGGGGTATTCTTGTGCTTACATGATTTTGATAAAGGCATGGTGTGTATTGACTTTTGATAAAAAGATTAATTAAATAATTAATCCGGACTGTTTGGGCTTTATGGGTGGGTTTGATCTTTTATAAGTTGTGTACTTATCTGTATGTCCTTATGTATCATATACGTGGTTTGGAAGTGTAAGTCAGGTATTATTCTGTATGATTTTATGTGACTATGTGTTGGCCTTAGTGCTCTGTTACCTTACTCAGTACGTAGCGTACTGATCACCCTTTTCATGGATGCTGCTCATTCCCACGAGTAGTATGCCCTTCTGATTTTGTGCAGGTGGGCGAGACATCAGTCGGGGCTGTGTGTTGAGTTTGTTTGGCTCGAAGTTTGAGAGAGTTTTGGCCATATTTCAATCTTTATGTGATTCTATTTCTTTTTATTAATCTTTCATCGGTTGTAAGTTTAATTCTCTTTTGGAAATGAGTTATTATTATTTATGCGTACTCTGATATTGGGGTTATAATCTTTCTAGTTCTTTTATGAACTTTTGGTTTGAATTTAATGTTAATATTTTCTTCTAGCCTTAGCACTTGGTATTGAAACGGTCGGAGAGAATTGGTTTGGTACTAAGTGTGGCGGTAATATCCCCAGAATTCACAGGTTTTAAGTGTTTTTATTTTAATTGCTTCCGCTTTTAAAAAAAAAGTAGTGAATTTTGGGGTGTTACAACAACTAGCAGCCAACTTGTGGATGACAACAATTAAGCATATTTATTAATAACTAATAAATCACACACACACACAAGAGGTCAAAAATGATACAAATCAACAAAAAGTGTCAAAATATATGATATGAAATAACACTTAACATAAACGACAATACTCATTATTGACATCCATTCATGCTTCTAAATTTCACTGATAACATCCATTGATAACATGCAAATGGCATCGTCTCTCCTAAAATACTCAATAGGAAAATAAATTATAACTAGATCACTACCAAGGTAGTTTTGAGCATAGAAATATAACATCGCCAAAGCTGCTGGTGGTCGATGAGTTTTTGTAGTTGTTAGTTGTTGGGTAACCAAATTTTCTTATCTAGCTCTCTTTCCTTTATCGGCGTGGTGCATTTGTATAGTGAACAAGTCTACACTCATCATCTATGACCATCAGCTCTCTAGCTATCTAATCATAATCCCTCACAAACACCTCACCATCAACAAATTTTAGGTGTGGTGCATCGGTACGATTGACAAAAAATATATAAATAACTAGCTAATGCCCTTAACCATGATTCAATTTGAGGCGATGTCAACAACAAATTATATGATTTGAAATGGAATGGATCAAAGTATGATCTACTCATGAACAAGCGACCAAGCTCCTCGAATAACTATATTACATGAATCCAAAAATTTGAATCAAATGCGATGCACAAATATGCTATAGGTATGTAAATAATAAGCACCTGTACCATCTCACTAGTTATTACCTATAAAAGAGAACAACCACTAAATCATATTACTAAGTTTGTTGTCTAACTTTTTAAATTATAAAATATGTAAATTCTATACAAAATTGATCTATTTTTATAATCAAATCACGTGCATCATATGGATGTAAAACTAGTTTTTTTAACTAATATCAAAGACATCAATACTACTATGCATGCATAAATATATAGAGGGGCAAATCCAACGTGCAACCAAAATGAAAAACTACACAACAACATATATCATACAAACAATAATACATGTAATACCTACTAAATAACATTCATGCATATATTTATAATGAAATGAAAAGAAAAAAATATACCTAGCTAGCGAGCAAAGGTTATTAGGTCATGGATGATATAGGGACACTGGCTGGTGTGGTTGCAAGAGCCAGGAACAGTGGGAAAGGGGAATGCAAGAGGCGAGGTAGGGGTGAAGGAAAAATTTATGGGTGACACAACTTGGGCAAGAACAAGACATAAAAATGACGATGATGAGAGGAGAAGGAAAATGATCGTCAATGAGCAAGAGGATCGCATAATGGCTGTTAACCAGCAAAATGAGGACAACTATTAGGAAAAATAAAGAGGAGGACTGAGACTAAAAGAGAGAAAAAGATATTTGAACTTTCTATAACAGACATAATGAGTGAAGAGGGAAGGGAGGGTTGTTTAATGCAATAGTTTTGATAATGGCTATACATATAACCATTATCAAAATGTGTTTTAATAATGGTTCTTAGAATAACCATTATTAAAGTGTGGTGCTGTTTTCTTTTTGTTAACGATTTATTTATAATCGTTATCAAAATTAGGTCTCCATTCATTTTATTAATAGTTAATGTATGGAATTATTATTAAAACTTGCTCTGCATTCCCGCCTCAAAATTTTCACCTTTTTATCAACGGTTTTGAACAACCCGTCACTTATGTGCCCGTATTAATAATCGCTTTCGTAATAGTGCAGTAATAAGGGAAAACCTCTATCACTCCACCCATGACCTACTTTCAAGTTGTATAATCTTATCACAACTAATAACCTTATGAAATTCACACACCCATCATAAAAGGGTGTCTCTACATCTATAAGGAACTTATCAAATATATCAAGAGGATCCATAAAGTTGTCTTCCACTTTATCTACAATATTTTTAAATGGTTTAGCCTTAAATTTATTATCATTGTCATCATTTGCCTATTGACTAATACACTAATTTTTTACTCGTGCCATATCCATCAAGCATACATCTTGTCAATGTCATACATTAGCAAATCAATAGATAACACATGATTTCATGCGTTGTCATCACCATCGAATGGTAAAACTTAATGCACATACACTTTATTCAGTCAAAATTTTTAGAATGAATAACAAAAAAACTAATAAAACCATCTACTCCATTAACATATTTTTAACTCATATGGTTTGCATGTATCAAATTTCTATCCTCGTTTGTACACTCTAATCCATATAAGAATCTCAACTAAGATCAAGACTAAGAACCAATATAATGTAACACGAATTAAAATGAGAAGAATAAGCAATTATGGTTAAAAGAAAATTCAACTTCTATAAAACAACCTAAATAAGCAACCCAGGATATATTTAATTATTCATAGCTAATTGATGGATACTAGGGTTACCATTGCTCATACAATAATAAGATCAAGTAATGACATTTTCTATTAGAGATAAAAGTGGGAAGGAAGCAACTCACACAATGAAAAGTTTACATGGAGACAAGTTTGAAACTTCAATGAGGATGAAAGACTAAGATGATCTACTAACTAAGAAGGAACGATGATGGAAAAATGAGAAATGTGAAGTGAATTTTGCGGTAAGCATAAAGAGGTCTCATGAAAGGTGGTATGGAAATGATGATAAATTTTGCGGTAAGCATAAGCAGAAGCAAAGATGATGATAAATGATTATGCAAATGAAATATAATTTTGAGCCTTTCACATTATGCTATGTCAAATTTATAATTAAAATTATCATCTTCAACATTACACAGTCAATGTAATAAGAAAACCACCCTCATATCTTCAAATTAAGGGGAGGGTAGCTATATAATGATAGGTTATCATTGTTAAATTTTTAATATATATATATATATATATATATATATATATATATATATATATCTTAATTAAATGATAAAGCCCTTTAATATTGTAGACTAAAAAGGTAAATAATCATCATTGTATAGCTATTATGGTGAGTTATTTTAAATAATGACCTATGACATAAAATCCTTGAATATTGTAGGCTAATAAAGGTGAATAACCTTCTTTGTATGTTTATTATAATAAGTTATTTTAAATAGCCACCATTATTTCTCTCCTTTTTTTTCTTAAACACTTTCAAATGCTAATTGTTCACAATATATATTATATCAAGTTATTTTAAATAACCACCATTTTTTCTCTTTGTTTTTTTTCTTAAACAATTTTGAATGCTCATTGTTCACAAAACATTTATAGATAAAAATAAAAATTTTGAGATAAATTGAATAGGAAAGAATTAATTATTGGAACAAAAAAGAAGAAGGATATAATGGAATTCAATCTAGGGTTTCCTATTAAAAAAAATCTAAGCTTTATTAGGGGAAAAGGCTACATAACAATACGTGTTTATTTTCACATAGTAAGGAATGAATATTATAGAAAGCATAATTTTATTTCCCTTCTTTTTCATGAAGAATCCTCTAAGAGAGTTGCTTTATGAATACATCTAAGAATAACTAGGTAGCATTACTTACCCACGTAAAAGATAAATTAATAATCTCTCATTTAGGTCAAGTTGAAAAGTAAACTAGCATATCTAGGACAAATTGATGAGTAAATTATCTTCCTACTCTTTGATAGATGCTTTTGCTTCATCTTTGTCATCTTACAATGGAATCAAAAGAAAGATCACATAATGAAGATTTGTTTTAATCTGAATTATAATAAAACAACACAAAAGACTATAATATAATACTAATAAGTAAAGGATGGATATGGTAGTATATTTTTATATAAAAAATTTGGGTGATCAAATAAATATTTCAATGATAAAAAAAAAACATCACAAGGTGATATATAGGACACGTATAACATCAACATACCATGGTGGTTTCATGAATAAAGCCATCGTTAGCTAACACACACACACACACTATAATAACATAATAATGGATTTACCATAAATATTATAAGGGTAAATATTCACCTTTTTTATCTCTATATATTTTTACTATAATATTATTTCTATAAATATTAAAATAAGAATTATAGAGTTATAGAAAAAGCATATATCCACTATAATATTGTTTTTTTTATAGTTTTTTCTGTTAAATTACATGATATATATATTGCCTAAACTATGAATTTTAACTCTTGGGACTCTTAATCACAACTGTAATTTGTCATAAACTCATCCACAAGTGAAACTAGCAAACTTCAACCTTTAACATATGATGTTCTGTGCTGCAACATCTTTAGTCCGTACTATTAGTACTCTCACCCTCTCTAGAAGTTGAGTGGATAAATGAACACAAGTGAAAGATGAAAATTTTTGGCCAAAATGGATACTTTAAAATAATAGCACCCATTTGGGACAAATTAGCAAGTAAACTTGCATATTTGGGATAAATTGATAAGTAAACTAACTTTATAGTCTTCAATATATAAGGTTCTTCTCTTCATCTTCTTCATCCCTACAGAGACCCAAATTGAACAAAATATAACAAATTATAGAAAACAATGTTGAAGAAGGGGATAAAGGAGGGATTTATGAGTGATACTACTATTTATAATAAAATTAATTGGGTTCTCTTAGCATTCCAACTTTCACCCATAATAAATTTATATAAAAAAAACATGTATGATATGATGGCGGATGAAATTTAAAACTCCAACTATATTTCCTCTATCATCATAAAGATTTATTAAACTCTCATGGATTTTCCATATGTAGTTATTAGATTTATCATTCGAACTGCCTAGTTGTTAACTATTTTTGAAATATAAGACTACGAATAAACATTGTTGATCATCTCAATTATATTCTATTCCTAAATATTTATTTGATGATTTTTAAACTAAAAAATATGGAAATTAATTTAAAAATATTATAGAACATAAATTTATTCATACCGTTAATATATAATCATTGATAAGATAGGAAAACTACACTTGGGATGAATTAATAAAAATAATCCTTTTGATAATTTGAAGCAGAAGCATCTTTAAAACACTCTCAATATTCTTCTTCAAATGATGAAGAATAAGAAGAATTAGCATACTTAGAGATAGAACCCATTGTGTTTGAAAATTCTTACGCTTCTAATATTTTTCAAGTAATTCTTACTAGTATTATACATGTTTGCAAGAAGTTCATGTTGAGTGAAGATATTTGATGTACAAGGCAATGGCAATGGATTACAAGGATTACCAAGTGAAAGGAAGAACAAGGCTACAATACTAAAAAGTTAAATTACATATAAATACATCTATTTATAACATTATTAAAGTTGTGTGGCTTTGTTATTTTGTTGTATACTCTGTAATACTTGTAGATTAACATTGTAACTTTTAATATATGAAGTGTAGCATGCATAGAGGTTTATTTCATTAATAACAGATAATTGGTGGGCTTATTAATGAAAGCACCTACATAGGTGTATGCGTATATACACCCCTTGTACACATTGATTCGACATATATGACATAACATGAAAGTTTATTCGTGAATTGGAAAGAGAGCACCATGAGAGAAAAGTGAGTTATTCTTATTCTTCACTTGTCCTCATTCAATTGATATTAATGAGGAGTAGCAAGAGTTTTATGTTGAGAAATAGAAGATTTATCATTAGAAGGTATTAGATTGTGGTTTAGATCTAATCCGCCTTATCAAAGCATTCAATAATCCTTGGAATCAAGTGAAGAGTCGATTGATTGGTGCATTTTATGACGTTGTAATCCCTAAAAAAAGTTCATGGTTTGCAGAATATTGTTTGAAGATAATCTTCCACATCAAAAGTGTTATCAAAGCAAGTTTTGAAGTCAGCATTGCATGGGCCCAATAACTTTCCAAGTTTGACAACCACAAACGACCATATTTAAAGTTCAAGTAAGGTTCTTGATTCATCTTGATAGACTTCTTTAATCTTGATGAGTTATTATTGAATCTTTGTGAAAACTTGAATTTTACACATGAATCTTGCATGGGATAGCGAAATCTTGCATGGTTGTTTCATGAATCTTGAGTGATGTTGCATGTTAGATTTGACATCAAAGTATGAAAATTTTGTGTTGCATTTATATGCAAAATATTATGCGTGTAATATGGATGAATTTTAGCATGTGAGTTTAAAAACTTTTGCATGAGAACTTGCATGATTAGGAATCTTTTTTTGCTAATTGTTCATGAGTGGTGATCACATATAGGAGTTGAGATACCTAAGTGTACACGACATGAATGTTTCCTTGGTTTGTTTGTTTAACTCGTGTGTGTGTGTGTGTGTGTGTGTGTGTGTGTGTGTTTGTTTGTTTAACTCGTGTGTTTTGGTGTAAGTGTGTCTAGCTATTGTGATTCATTATCAAGTAGAATTTGTGCAGTTTTAAGTATTGCTTTCCCTACATGAAATTTTACTTGACTTATTCAAATGCATGCATAAGTGTTGTAGGTGTTTTGAATAGGGGTTTTCAAAAAAAAAAAAAACTTGCATGATTCTATAATAAGAGTTTAGCAAGATTAGTTTTAGTGTTTATTTTTATGTTGTCATCTGTATTTTGTTTTATTATTGTGTCTTTGATTCATTGAACTCAAATTATTACACAATAATTGAATAAGAACCATATAGTGGGGGTGAGGTGTTTTGGTTTTAATCATTTAAAACCTAAAGTGAAACTCGAGTGGTATAGTGTGTTCAATCATGGAGGGGAAAAAATTCCAAGCAATGTTTGAAGCTATTCAAAACCTTTCCAATAATTTGGATCCCACTAATGTACAACTCAGACAAATGCCTTCCATACAAATACAAATAAAAAAGTTAGAGTCTAGGTTAGCCAAATAATATTAGGTCCAAAATGCCCAAGAACATAGAGAATTCTATTGGGATTGATTTAGGAGTGCTATAAAATCAAACAATCCAACTAAGGGAATGTATTTAAATTCAAGAATAGGCCATGATGAAGAGTTTATATGGAGTGGAAGTAATAGAAATCTCCATGACCATCAAACTAAGTATCATCAAAAGGAGAACAAGGGTATTTAGCTTGATCTTCCCAACTTTGATGGTAAACTTGATGTAGACTCATTTCTTGATTGATTACATGAAGTTGAGGCTATCTTTGATTTTAAGGATTATCAAGATGAGCAAAAGTGTAAACTAGCAACTCCTAAGTTTATGAAGTTTGCTAGAATATGGTATGATAATCTAAAGAGGACTAGGGAATAAGAGGGTAAATCAAATATTAAATCTTGGGAGAAACTTAAGAAACATGTAAGGAAGAAATTTATTCCTAATGAGTATGAACAAGATAAATATATCCAATTAGCTACTCTTAGGATAGGACTACTAAGTGTCAAAGAGTATGTTAGGGAATTTGAAAGGTTGGCACTAGTATGTGATATCTATGAAAGGAAGTAACAAACTTGTGTTAGATTTTTAAAAGGCCTTAACATGATGATTCAAGACAAGGTAGAAACTTATCTTTGTGATTCTTTAGATGGCATGATTAAACTTTCCCAAAGGTTTGAAAAACAAAGTAAATCCACTAAGCCTCGTACTAAACAAAGTAATCTATCCACAAAGTACTACTCAAGTAACCAAATAATAAAATTTGGAGCAAGTACTTCAACTTCTACCAATCTTGATAAGAAACAAGGAATCAATAGAGAGGAGAAAGGCAAATATAAAGTGAATGAAGTATCTACTAGGAAATGTTTCAAATGTCGAGGGTTTGGACACTTCGCTTGTGAATGTCTTAATCAAAGGGTATTATCTATATAAGAGATTGAAGCCATGGAGAAATGGGATGAAGGTCCTGAATTTGAGCCTTTTGAGGAAATGTCTAGTGGATCCAAGGAAGAAGAAAGTGTTCGTTATATCTTAGAGATAGTAATTCAAGCACAAGCTATTGAGCAACCTACTTAGGGGAAGAAGATATTTAAGACAAAAGGTAGAGTAGAAAATATGGTTTGTTGTATTATCATTGATAGTGGATCTTGTATCAACGTAGCCAATGAAAGGATGGTTAAGGATTTGGGATCAAACTACACCAACTACAAAACCTTATTCTCTCAAATGGTTGAATAAGGACAAGGGATTAAAGGTAATAAAATAAACCATAGTATCATTCAAAATTACCATAATGAGGTGCCATGTGATGCTCTACCTATGGATGCCTATGGAATATTATTATGTAGACTATGGCAATATGATAGAAATGTTATTCATAATGGTATTACTAAGGAATATCTAGTTGAGAAGGATAAAAAGAAGCATAAACTTTAACCTTCTAAAAGAGGCAATGAGAGCATAGTCGAGAATAACAAGAGTTTACTCTTACATGAAAAGGTTATGGTCAAATGCATTCAAGAATAGGGAAGTTGGTATTCTGTGGTCATGAAAGAATCTCTATAAGGGGACAGAGATAATAACAATCCTCAATTAGATAAAATTCTTGTTGAGTACCACAATGTTTTTCCTAATGAATTATCACTTGGATTGCCACTTAAAAGGGGAATAGAACATGCCATAGATTTAATTCTTGGTGTGTCCTTAACTAATAGGCCCGCATATAGATGTAATTCAAAGGAGGATAAGGAATTAGAAAAACAAATCTAATAGCTAGCAAGAAAAGGGTATATGAGGGAAACCATGAATCCATGTGGTGTGCTTATAGTGCTTGTCCCTGAAAAGGATGGTACTTGGTATATGTGTATTAACTCGATACTCTTATAGGAAAAATGATCTATTACATTTTTTATTGAGAAATTGAAAGGAGTGGGGTTGAATTATTCCATTTATGACAAAGAGTTTTATGCCATCATACAAATTCTAGAGACATGAGTCATTATCTAAGGCTTAAGCCATTTATTTTCCATTCGAACTATGAGAGTTTGAAGTATTTGTATGGGAAAAAGAAGATTAGCCCAAGGCATGCAAAATGGGTTAGTTTCTTACAATCCTTCATGTTTTCTATCAAACATTTCAATGGTAAAGAAAATGTCATGGCAAATGCTTTGTCTTGTAGATCCATGATATTAGTCATGTTGGATGTTAAGTTATTGGGATTTGAGATGTTAAAGGAACTTTATGATAAGGATGAAGATTTTTTTTGACATCTATAATATGTGAAAAAAGAATGGTTGTTGTGGTAGTTATTTACTATAAGATAACTATCTCTTAAAACTTAAAAAGTTGTGTATACTGTATTCTAGTGTACGTGATTTACTTGTTTAAGAAGTACGTGATGGGGTATAGCTGGTCATTTTGGAGTTTATAAGACTATGGAGATACTATAAGAAAGTTTTTTGCTATAGATGAAAAAACCAGTACAAACTATTATTAGAAGATGCGTAACTTGTTAAAAAGGTAAAATTTTCTTCCAATAAGGTTTGTATCCTCCTTTACCAGTGCCTGATCAACCTTGGAAATATGTTAGCATGGATTTTATTTTGGGTTTACCAAGGACAAAAAGGGGTAAAGATTTAATTCTTGTGGTAGTAGATCAATTTTTGAAAATGGCACATTTTATACCCTGCAACAAGACTGATAATGCAACACATTTAGCATAATTATATTTTCAAGAAATAGTAAGGTTAAATGGATTTCCCAAAGGTATAGTATCGAATATGGTTGTAAAATTCTTAAGCTACTTTTGGAAGACACTTTGACATATGTTAGGTACTGAGTAATTGTTTAGTACTTCTCATCATCCACAAATGGATGGTCAAACCAAAGTGAATAATAGAACTCTAGGCACTTTACTACGAGGGTTGGTGAATAAAAGTACCAAAGATTGGGATATAAAGTTTTCACATGTTGAGTTTGCATATAATAGGAATCCTTCTAGTACAACTCAAATGAGTCCTTTTGAGGTTGTCTATGAGGTTAATCCTCATCAACTCATTGATATATTATCATTTAAGTGAGGAGATATAAATAATTATGATGCCAAGGAAAGAATAAAATTCTTTAAAAAACTTCATCAACAAATTAAAGACAACATTGAATAATTGAATGCTAAATACCAAGCTTAAGCCAATAAAAACATAATTTAACAAGTGTTTAAACTAGGAGATTTGGTATAGTTGCATATAAGTAAAGAGAAATTTCTAAACTTAAGAAATAATAAACTAATGTCGAGAGCTAATGGACCAAGCAAAATCTTAAGAAAATTTAGAAATAATGCATACACTTGAATTTAATGAACATTATGGAGAAGTATCTAGTACTTTCAACATTGGTGACTTATTTCTTTATTATAGTGATACTAGTTTGAGGGTAAATTCTTCTTTACAAAGGGATAATGATGTAGGATCATCTCTAGAACTATCTTAATCTTCTTCTTCAAATGATGAAGAACAAGACGAATTAGCATACTTAGAGATGAAACCCATTATGCTTGAAATTTTTTATACTTCTAATGTTGTTCAAGTAATTCTTGTAGGTATTGTACATGTTTACAGAGTGAAGATCTTTGATGTAAAAGGAAGTAACAATGGATTACAAGGATTACAAAGTGCACGGAAGAACAACACTACAATACTACAAAGTTGAATTACATATGAATACATATATGTATTACATTGTTAAAGTTGTGTAGCTTTGTTATTTTGTTGTATACTTTGTAATACTTGTAAATTATCATTGTAACTTTTAAAATATGTATTGTACCATGCATAGAGGTTTATTTCATTAATAAGGGCTAATTAGTGGGATTATTAATAAAAGGGCATGCATATACAAAACACATTGATTTGACATATATGACATAACATGAAAGTTCATTCGTGAATTATAAAGAGAGCACCATGAGAGAAAAGTGATTTATTCTTCTTCTCTTGTCCTTATTCAATTGGTAGTATTGAGGAGTAGCAAGAGTGTTCTATTGAGAAATAGAATATTTCTCATTATAAGGTATTAGATATTGGTTTAGATCTAATCAACCCTATCAAATCATTCAAGAATCGTTGGAATCAAGTGAAGAGTCAATCGGTTCGACTTTGTAATCCCCAAAAAAAAGTTTCCGGTTTGTAGAAGATTGTTCGAAGATAATCTTCCACATCACAATTGTTTGAGTCTTCAAGAAGCAAAGTCATGGATAGAATCTAGCCATCCCTTTCTCAGTTATTATATGTAAACAAAGCCCATATGTTGGAAGAATGAAGAATTTAAAGGGTAAATCCTTGGTTATATTTGGGACAAATTGTCAAGCAATTAATAATGTCATGAAAATCACATGATCTTCATCTTCCATATATGAATATAAAAATTTAAAATATTTTCCTCTACATGAATCTAAATAAATGATGAGAAAATAATGGAAGAGCTGGTGATATTTGATTTTTGAAGAAATAGAGAAGGAGGACATATGATATTATAATATAAAATTAATTTTTTAAATGAAAATATAACATTAGTTAACCTTTGAATGTTCAACTTCTAACAAGATTTATTATACCACTATAGTTTCTATAAAGCTCACTACATTTTTAAAGGTTATAAGGGCGGTCGTTATATACAATCAATGTTGTATAAATACCACCTAATTTTTTTTTGTGTGTGTGTGAGAGAGAGAGAGAGATAGAGAGAGAGAGAGAGAAAGAGAGAGAGAGAGAGAGTTCCTTATAAATCCAAAAAAGTATTGTTATCTCAAAAGTGAACAAAATTAAAAGCAAATTCTTGGTGTGTAGGATGGTAGTGTTGTATTTGTTAGGCTGGGACCATCCTTATATTCCATTGACACAATGTGATTGTTTAATTTTTTCTCTCAAACTTTTCTCTACACTTGTGATATCTTTGAATCATGTAAAACTTAAATTATAGTATGACAGTTCTGATGATTCCTCTTTAGTCTTCTTAATATTTAAATTGGTGGAAGATGATTTAGCCTTGCATTGGGTACGGATTAGATGTTGTACACATCTATCTTTTAGATTGGATAAAATGATAAAATTTATTATTTTATTATTTTAGTTTCCACAACTTTTACTAAAGTAAAATTTTACAATTGAAAAAAAAAGTGTTACAATATATTGATTTAAACCCTTTCAATTATGAACACATGTGTGTATTTAGTATTTAAATTCATTTTTCTATTATGGATTCGTTTAGATTCGATGTAAGTTTTTCGAACTTACAATTTTTTCCATGACTATGGTCAATTAAAATTTATAAAATAAAATTCCTTAAGAGATTTTTTTTTAAATTTTATTTGATAATTTAAGTTTTGAAAATGAAAATATAAGTTTGTTTGATACACAAAATGGTGAAGGTATTAAAATTTTAAAATAAGTTGCTATAAAACATGTTTTATCCATTTCTTTTATAATTTTCACAATAATTTCCAATTTTTATTTGAAAAAGTAGAGGCATGAAGAAATAATATTTTATATTTCATATAAAAATAACATTTTACAAGGTTGGCGTGGCTATTAGAAATTCAAATTTAGAATTTTTATAACTCATTTCTATTTTCCTTTCCAAGGTTTTACAACAATCTTTACTTAGAAAATTAATATTTTTATTTAACCTACTGTAGAGGATTTCAATTGAATGTCAATGCCCTTTGGATTAGTAGGTGAAGCACTCTTCAATACCGGTCCAAATTCAGACTATGTTGCTACTTGAGGATTCTCTTATCTAGTGTTCGTTGTCCATGAATTATCCCTTTTTTTCATTTGCAAGACTTCAATGTTGGAAGATCTAGTGGAGTTGTTGCCATTCTAGTAGTCACACTTAAACTATTTTTTAACCTAATTCTATTATCATTGAAATTTTGTTTTTCCTTTTCCATTTATGGAAGTTATTTATATTTATACATGATAAAAGTGGCATAAAAAGTCTTACAAAAATAAAATCGCTAGAAGGGTTTTTGAGAACCCTTATTATCAAATTTCCACATGGGGTTGATATGAATGTACGTGAGATGGGGATGTTATTTTTGAATCATATGAAGACCACTTTTCTTGTGAGTATAGGTTCAATATGTATATACCTAACCTCTCCTTACAAGCCCCATTTTCTAAGTTAATACCCTTGAAGCCCAAAAACTTTCCTTTTCATCCAATTTTTCCTTTTTCATTCCCCCAACTTCCCTAACACCCTCTCCCCTCTCCCCTCTCCTCTCTCTTCCACCCCAACTCAAAAAAATTTCTCCACTAAAGGAAATAATAAATGTTATAAAATTACTATTCAATTAAACCCACACTCAAAGGTACTAATATATATAATACACCGATCAATTGCTAATATTTTGTTGCTAAAATTCATTTTTTAAAATTATATTCTATGAATGATTTGGTGCTTGGTTTTTTGAATTTGATATGTTATGTTCTTTAAATTTTTGTTTATATGCATATATCAAACTTATATTAGTAGTTTTGTAGTATTTTTTTTTTCTGAATTCAAAGTTTTGCATCATAATAATGGAGGTTGAGGACACTAAGTTAGTGTAACCGTGCGAACAACCCATTAGTTCTCCTTCCTAGTGGGTGACTTGCCTATCATAAAGCCTTGTGAATGAATAAATTTCCTATCACAGTACCTTTCATCTGAGTGAGTTACTCGTATCCCCCATCTTTACACATGTATCACTCATTCACCCTTATCCTCAATGGGTGAACAACCCACCTATTGCCAAGCCCTTCGCCCCAAAACTTAAACCATCAAAATAAAACCCTTAACCCCAAAACCCAAACCTTTAACAATTACCCCAAATCTCTTAACCATTAACTCTAAATCCAAAACCCTTAACAATTACCCTAAAATCCTTAACCATTAACATCGAACCCTTAATCCTAAACTCCAAACCCTAAATATTTAACCCCAGAACCTTAATCCATTAGCCCTTAACCCCAAACTCAAACCCTTAATCCTAAACTCCAAACCCTAAAGATTTAACCCTAGAACCTTAATCCATTAGCCCTTAACCCTAAACTCTTATAATTAATTTTAGTATAAGATTATATTATAATTTAGTATAATGTAATATTTATTAATGACCTTTTTATTATAATTAGTAGATGTCTAGTAGAGGAGGCAAATGTAAGGATTTGAGATATTTCTACCACTAGGGTGACAAAAAGGATGGCTACAATTTGTGATAGGCATGATCTATTATGGAGTGTAAGATAGCTCCTCGTACTTCAAATGCATATCGCTTGCTACATGAGGAGGACTATCACATCCATGGAGAGAGAGATTTTGTGTGTACTAGTACGTTTGCCCATGCAGTAGCATATGCTTCCTCATCAACATTAGATAATAATTAACTAGACCTATAGGTGGTGGTCCACTGATTCTCGATCTTCTGACTAGTTTTGAGGGTCATGTGGCATAAATCATATGGAACAATGAATAGGTAATTTTATTATTATACAAATTGGTTAATATTATTTTTCATGTAATTGATTATTTTAATTTTCTTTTGTTATATGAACCACGCCGTGTGTCGAAGGTTCAATTAAGGATGAGAAGCCTTAGAAGGTAGCCATAGGACGATGATAGCATAGGCGTTTCCTTCAATTACAATGAGACCATTATCTTGATGCATCTATGTAAGACATAATTCAAACACCAAATTTGTCCACTCATCTTTGCTTTTGTTGAGGGATGACACTTAGAGGCTAATAAAATTTTCCTTCCATTTTGTAAGATGACTATTATTCTTCATGATGTGATTTACATTATAGATCTTAATTTTCATAGGTATAAGTATACTATAAAGCATTTTGGCAATGATAGAGATGTTGTGAAGCTTCATATAAACATGTGGGGTGAATCCCTGGTGATGGTCAGTGCTGATTTTTGGAAGGGTACCTCAGTTGCGCTATATGCTTACGGTTGCTTGAATTCCCAATGATGAATCTTATGCCCAATTTTATTTGTGATGCTTAATTTCTTGCAAAATTTTTGTAGATAATTCTAGCAACAGTACTCTACTATGAGTGTTCAAAATATTAGCTAATCTAGGTAGGTTAAGCAAAGGGACACTTGGAGATGGTACTTTAGCATTTTAATATAGGTAGCTTAGGATAAGGTCTAGAATTAGATATAATAAGTTAGGCGACCCTATCATAATATTTGGGGTAATTATTTATTGGTAATTATTAGTTATACAAGTTTTTTTTAATTGTTAGTCTAATTTATTTTGTGGGTGTTGTAAATGTGAATAAGTGTGAATTTATGAGTATTTTTCCTTGTTTTCGTCATAGTTTTTCAACTATATATAAGCCATTACACGATGCTAGAGCGATGAGATCAGATACTTCCTATTATATGTTATCAGGTATTTTTCCTTGTGGTTTTAAAACCAAAATATTGCACAAACTATTAAAACTTTTATTTGTTCATGAATTTCTATTTGTTATCAAGCACATTTCTTTGTTATTAGACTTTGCAAATATTTCATTAACAAATTCTTGTTTATTAAAGTCAGTCAATAAATCTATAGTAATAAAGTACACTCCATACAAATCTAAAGTCGATATATTACAACATATATCTAACACCTTAATATTTTATAACCCCTCATTTCGAACATGTAGCCTTTTATTAGAAAACTAATCCTTAAATCTCAACTTACTTATTCTTTTGTTAACCCTTTACTTGCAAACCTAAATAAATTCTTAAATAAATTTATCCTATTTATTTTAGCTATTTTATTTTTATTTAAAATCACCCTAGTAAGTTGAGCACCTTAAATCCGAATAAATGAAATTTTCCCTAATCCTAAATCTAATTCCAAAAATTTTATTTTCTTTTTCCTTTTTTCTTTCTTTTTCTCTTTCCTTTCCTTCCCTTTTTCTTTTATCCTTCCCGCCTACACTGACCCAACTTTTTCTTCCCTTACCTGTCCAAACATAGTATTCCCCTACACCCCTTGTATATGCCAACCCTTTTTTCCTCTTGAGGTCAAACACACCCCTCCCCTATTCTATTGCATATGTCCTTTACCTTCCATTACCCATCTCTCAAACCAGACCTTCCCAACCCCTTTGCCTATGCATTCCCTTCCCTACTTACCTCTACAATAGCCATACCAAGTGTACACAATGAGCCCCTACACACCACCAACTTCCTGCCTACTTGCGCTCCTTTTTTCCTTCCTTTACAACCCAACTCCATGCCTCACGTCTCCTACATATAGAACCATTTCCTTTACCATCACTAACCAACCATAAAGCTCCCCCACTCCCTTTTTCTCATCTGATTTTCTCACCAAACATCTTTATCCCTAATCTTTTTTCTTCCTTCTCCCTCTCTATTTCCCCATTTGGCTTTCCCCAGCAAAACCATTCTCATCTTAACTCCAACCAACATTGCCCCTGCCCTATCATTGTAGAGTCACCCACCACCGCTACCCTTGTTTGCCACAACCCTACCCATTGCTAGCACCTCCCCCAATAGTGCCTCACCTTATCTTAGCACTACACTACACTACACAACCCATCACCCAACCATCACCACAACCAAAGCTCTATCCAACCACCAATGACCACTCCTCGTCAACTTTGCCTTATCCTAGCCTACTCCCAACTATACTTTGCTACCGCTTACAACCCACCACCACTATTAACTCATTCATTTCTTCCCCTCCGTCCCTCCCTCCTCTTCCTTTGCCTATACTCCTTTCAACCCAACACTACCTCTCTATCGTGCCTATGCAACCACCCAACCAACCTTCCCTCCTTTCTTTATTTTCTTTTCTTTTCCCTCCCTACCCAATAACTAACACTCCACTCCTCTACCGTCGCCCTTCAACTATCACCACCACCCTAACCACCAACTATCATTGGCACCACCACCACCACACTACCTCCCTAAGTGCCACCATCACCATAACCCAAACCACCACTATCACTACCACTCTAACTGTCGCCGTGTCTACCACCACATCACGAATGTGCCCTCCACAATGCATCGTCCTTTCTTAAGCCTTCCACATTGTAACTGTCTTTATTTTCTCCCTCTCCTTTACCTTAATTTTCCTTCAATCTAATTTTGTGTATTTTAACTTTTAGGTCCTAAGTTTATTTTGTGTATTTTGACTTTTAGGTGATATTTCAGTGGTATTGGAAGAGGAATCGTAGATCTTAAGTGCTTAGAGACCGAATACACTTTAGTAAGGATACATGTCACATCTAGGATTTTTATGTGCAACATGTGGATTTGTATGTGACATCATTTTTGGAATAATTATATGGATAATATTATTATGATAATTATGTATATATCAGATCGTACGACGGAAAAGTGAGAAATCTATGAAAGCATGTGTTTTGTGTATATTGTGGGTTGGCATGAATCAGGATATATGAATATATATATATATATATATATATATATATATATATATAATGGTGTTTATATATTTTATGATGATATCATAAATTAGAGGTTGAAATATCATTTGTATTAGGACTCATAAGGTTTTTGTGGAAATATGAGTTTTTTAGTTGTCTCAAGGGTCACTTTTGTCAATGTTGGTTAAAATGGAATCTTGGGTATTTTAAGGTGAAAATTGGTTCAAAATATGTTAAGTATTTTATGTGGGATGTTTGGAGTGAGTGTAAAGGGTTTAAGTCCAATAAATGAGAAAAATGGCTTTAAGTGGAAATAATACTCCTAGAAGCGGGATTATTATTACATGTGTAAAATATTTGAGGGTCACCTTAATTTCTATACATTTTGTTAGTATTGAAATTTTATGAATGAATATAACATTTTGTGGTTGTATGAGTCTTATGGGAAAATTTATAGTTTATTTGTGAAAGTAGGGTTTTGTGGGGAATTATGAATAGTAATTCTAAAGTTAGATTGTTATCACATGTGAAAAAAATTGGATTTGGACCTCTACTTTTGGATATGATGTTAATAATAATATTTTGGAAATGTATATTAAATTTGGTGGCTATATGAGAGTTATGGGAAGAGTTATACCTAATTTGTGAAATTTGGGTTTCGTAAGGAATTAGAAATAGTTACACTAAAGGTAGGCTATTATCAAATGTTTAAGGAATTAGATTTAAACCTTTATTTTTTTTATTATATTTTAAATGATAATATCTTAACTATGGGTATTGAATTTGGTGAAAAAATGAGTACCAAGGGAGAAGATATGCTTAAGTTATGAAATTAGGGTTTCTTAGAGGGAATATAGATTTACCCTTAGGGATATATATATTGGTATTATTAGGGTTGTGTTTTATGGGTCTCAAATAGTTATGTTAATATGGACCATGTGACTTGCATGTATATATGTGTGTTCTCATTGATGATTTTGAAATAAATAACAATGAACAATGTATCAATCATTTAAAGTGAAAGATCAAATGAGCCAGAATCAATTGTACCTATCCCTTCCACTAGATGAGAATAATGGCCAAGAGTGTTATGCCCTGGGGTTATATATATATTTGATATCATTCCACTAATATAGAGTAATGGTATTTATAAACTCAACTTGAAATAAATATTTGGAAGGGACATGATCATTGAAAAGACGTTAATAATTTAAGTGAAAGTTCACGTAAGTTAGGAGTGATTGTACTTGTTTATTTTATTAGATGATAATAGTGGCCAAGAGTATTTTTCCTAAGTTATATATTATTAATACCATTCCACTAGTTGAGAATATTAGGGTCCTTGAACTTAACATGAAATTTATAATCAGAATGATCATAATCATTGATAAGATATTAATATTTAAAGTAAGAGACTACATGAGTAAGGAGCGGTTGTACTTGTCTATTCTAATTGATGAGAATAGTGGTTTTAAGCATTTTACCATTGGGTTGTATGTTATTGATACCATTCCGCTAGTAAGAATAGTGGGATCCTTGGACTCAGAATAAATAATACTAGATTATGATTATATCTATAATAAGATATGGAATCAGTATTATCCTTCATCATATTATGTTAATCATTGTGCTCGCTTATTTTTATGCATGACTTATGTATTTTATGTAACTTAGATATGAATGTATTGTCACATAAATCAATATGTAGCATACTGATCATCCATTTCATATGTTGATCATTCCCATGAGAAAATCCACCTTGTTTTATAGGATTTTTAATTACTACTTTTTAATGTGCTTATCTTCAATGTGTGCATAATTGAATTAGTAAAAACTATGGTTATTAGGATATCTTTATCTCTCTATGAACTTTTGGTTATTTATTTTCATTATACATTTTTTATTTCTCTCTCCTTTTTTTTGTATCTAATAGTGAGGTAGAATCAAGTTATTCCCACACCTTTTCCTATGTACAAGGCTATTTTTACCTTTTACCGACCTAAACTAAGTATAGGGAGTGCCTCTTTTATGTTGGGTTTGGCGTAACACCCCTACACTTTATGTTTTAGCTTCCATAATTAGCTATTTAAAATGAAAATTTTTAACTGATAAAATTTAGGTGTGTTACAATATCATCAACCAAAGTTGTCCCCTAAGTTAAAACCCATACCCATTCCATTATGTTACAACTGAATACGATCATGATATAGCTTTTCCCATCTAGAAATGCTTGGATTAGCATGAATTTATATATAGGTGGTTATATTAAGTTTTCCATCAAGTTTATCTATGAACATATAAAGTGGCAGGGTCAGACATATAGTAAAAGGAAAGATGTATGTAAATGAAGTAGAAGGTATACTGATATGTAATGGGACAAATTGTTGACAATTAAGTTGGTAATGATCTTGTAAGGCTATTAACCATTAGGTGGAACCTTGCTCAGTAAACATGTAATCGATCCCCAATTACTCAAGAAAATGAATAACACATTATATCTCGTCTCAACGAGAAATATGAAGTCAAGCTATCACCACCACTTCTCCATTGGAGCCGAACCCTTATGACTGATCAAACGTTACATATTTTTGGCAATAATATCTAAGAATGCATGCCCATACAATACTTGATAAGTCACCAATTTTTCGTAAAATGCCCCTCTAACATTCAATCATTCTTCCTCACTCTCTAGGATTTGTAGTGTAACTGATCTAAATCCATAGTTTCCATCACTCACAATATAACGCCATGATTCTACCCATAGAAGCATCACTACCTTGATAACATAAGTAGGGACATAAATGGGATAAATTTTACCCAAACTCAATGGATTTTATCCAATGGATACTTAAATGGATCTAGATAAACGAATATAAATAAATGGATATGGAGGATGGAAGAAAATACCCACCGGGTATGGGTAATGGGTATCTATATCCGTACCTATACCCATACCTATATCCATATCCATGTCTACTTACCAATATATAATTATGCTTTTGACCTGAATTGTAAAATAAACTTAGTATAATATTAAGGTTAAAATTGTCATTTAGCTTAACCCTTAATGGATTTATCTAATGGATAATGGATCTACCTGTTGGATAATATATGTTAACGAAAAAATGAGTTATCCATTAGATAGCAGATATATAATGGATATATATATATATATGGATGAGTTAATGTATAACATTTGGGTATGAGTATAGATTAGGATATGGATTTGCTTATTAGGTATGGATATAGGTATAAGTGTACCCGCCCCATTCATATCCCTGATCATAAGACCACAAGAAGTCATAGATTACTAGACAAGTCCTCTCATTACCATGCCTCATAACACTACTTCTTCCTTAATTCAATCAACCAGAGGAAGAAAGAGCACTACTAGGAAATGAATAGCCACATCATGTGCCTAATTGGCTTCTTCCCCTAGATGATTCCAAATAAGCATGCTCTATGTGATTCCACTCCGATGGTTCCCTCCTTGTACTATGAATAGGGATGCCTCTGCTTTGTTGAACATTTAGCTCTATCAAACTTATCTTAGAGGATTCGAGAATATGATTAGTCATATAAGAATAGTATTGTAAATTTGATGGTGAATGATCAAGCATAATTTTCACCTTAGACATAATGTTAGATGCAAAGGGATGTACACAACGATTAACATATGAATCATTAAAAGTAAATATTTCATCACTTAGTTTAATAAAAGTGAAAGTCTTTCAAAATTGATGCTAATTTAGGAATAGGTTCATGGTCTAGTTTGTATGAGAATACCTTGTGTACACATGGTAGATCATATGCCAACCTAAATTAACCCCTATAATCTAAGGGGTTGGAAAAAACAATATCAAGCATCTTACTCTCCTCCTTAATTAGATCTAATGCTCTATGACACATAATAGATATGAGCTCAATGAGCAATTATGTAGGGTAATGTAGAATAACAACCTATGAATGCTCCAAATATTTATTCAACTCATGTATTTAGAGTCTAATTAATATGTCAATATTAATGTGTTGAAACTCATATAAGACGATGATATATATTTCTTCAGCTTTTCATATTCACTTTTCACCCTACACATTATAATTTAAAAAATAAAAGTAATAGTAATGGTTATTTAGCAATAATTTAAATTATAATGAATAGCAACATAAAAAAAAAGTATACTTATTAGTTGTATAAGTGCCAAAGTGAAGAATTTTTTTTAACCTTCATAGAAACAAATATCTAATTATAGTGATTCAATCGAGTCTCATATGCATATAGTATCAAATGTGGAAATTTTCTCCATTTATCATGCATTAGTAGAAGCTTATTAGCATATGTCTCATGTGTAGTCGTTTGTAAAATCTTCCTCTATTTATGAAAGAAATATTCTCTCGATGCTACAATGTCCAACTTTTATTATAACATGGGAGAGAATATTTTTAATAACATGTCATCTACATAAGAAGGGGGTGCATCAGGAATGACTTTGGGAACTATTTGTCTCAATCCTAATTCCTCATTAGTGAACATAATATTGGTTCATGGGGCTCCATAAATATCTTTACCTTATCAAGCTCCTATTCATAGGCATATTTCTTTTCCTTTTTCATAAACACTAATACAATGATAGAATTCTTAAAACTAGACACAAAACCAATGAGCTCTAAGAAAATAATGTTGTAATTATTGGTTTTGTAAGTGAAATCTATATGGAAATGCATGTAACAAAGAAATAAAATTTGGGTACATAAATATAATATCACTAACCACATCATAGATAGGAAACCAACAATTCTATGAATGGTATTCATTCATTACCATAAAGTGCAATAACTATTGCATGATTATACCTCCCATCAAGTTCTACACCCTGAACTTACATGTAGCATTGTAGATTGTTCAAAGTGTTAGAGTATTATCCATGTCACCCTATTGCAACTTATCAACAATATCCTTGTGTTTCACATTTATTAGTGTTAATTCAGGCACCAGTCTGAGTTCTTCAAGTGACAGTTGATAAGCAAATGAATGTCCTTACAAATATTTTCCTAGTATATGATTATTTATATCACAGTCAATAACATATCTCAACCACTACAAGAATCTTATCTTCTACATATCCTAAATCACAACCATATTTTTTGACCTAGTAGATTGAACAATTTCAAGATTCACTGAAGGTTATCTTTTATATGCACCACCTCTCTCACAATATATCCAAAACCTCTCCTATTTTAAAATCTTGATACCAAAAATCATATTATGTAGCCTTCTAGTATCTTTAACCCACTAAGTTAATGACTCACAATTACTAAAAATCTATTCCATATTGAACATTAAACTCCAATCAGTAACAAATAGATCTTGATTCCATAATAGAAAAAAATTACAGAACTTTAAGTAATACATAAATATAAAAATGGTTATATATATATACACACACACACACACACACATAAATATATATAAAGGATCTTACAAGTAATTACTTTGATGGGAAGAAGGACTTCGAAGTAAAAGACCCTTCTAAGTAAAAGACCCACCATAATAGGTAAGGAATGGGTGGTTACCCTGTCACATATGAGCATTTATGAGTGAAATTCCCAACAATTATAACTTTTTACAAGAAACCTATTTCTTAGGTGTTTTAATGGGTAAATAATCTAGTGGATATGGGGATGAATAGAGTAATTGACATGTAAGGTTGAAAATTTTGGAATAAAAATGACATGCCATAAGTTTGTCGAGCTTTTACTAGTTAAAACAATTATTATTATCTTCTTCCATATTTATTGTATTAAAATTTGAGTAAAATATGTAGAATATTGATGGAAGAGAATAGAGAAAAGAGAAGTGGAGAGGAGTGAAGAAATTAGGGGACTAAAATGGTCAGGTAAAAAAGGAGGATTTTTAGGAGTGTGATGTTAGTAATTTGGGGTGTAATAACCCCATATGTATATATGGATTTGCAAAGGATAATTGTATGCTTCTAAATATGCCACATAATATAACTTGTAGTTAAATAGAGAAGGACAAATTAAGCCAAATAGAGGGTCAAAAGGTAAGAGCCTAAAAGAATGGAAGAAAGTGGTGGCATGTAATTATGTATATAGATAAGCAATAAGATAATGGAAGGTAAACTATTTTTTTTTTACCACTAGTATTTCCTCTCTCCTAAGGTGAGTATCTATCTCCCAATTACATTATATGGTCGTGTTTGTTGCTTCATAGGGTAACTTAGAGGCACTAGTGATAGAAGATGGGGTACATAAAGAGGATGCCTTAAAGACTTTGTAACCATTAGTCCTTGAAGATATTATGTTTGATGATGCAATTGAAGAGGATTTGCAGATGCATGAACAAATTTGGGGGGTGTTGACCATGATCCCAGCATGCCAAGTTTGAGATGGTAAGAGGGTTTGTAAGGTTAAGGATCACTAGAGAAGGATTTGTCTAAGAAGGCACACCAAGCTTCTATATAAGAATGCTTGGACCCTACCAACCCTAATGATGGGGTTTCTTGGTATGGTAGAGTGGATGGTAATAGGAAAACTTTTCAAGGATCATTGCTGAAATTTATCCCTTTTATGGTTAGAGATGTCTTGATTTCATTGAATTTGGATAAAGAGGTAGTTGCAAATCATACATAGATGTGGGAGAGTATACTAGTGGGATTTGTTTTTGGTGATCTTCCATCATTTGGGAAAATGTGTGGCTTTATCTAGGTGCATTGAAGGGATATCTTTGTGCCCTAGATTTTCTTGCATTCATATGGATATTTTTTATTCAAATTTGAGAAGAGAGAACATTCTTTGATAATTTTGTAGAAACACTATACCTATTTTAATAAGTCACTTATCTTAAAGTGGTGAGAGAAAAAAGATGAATATTGATGTGTCTAGCATCCACGTTATCCAGTTGTGGGTAAAGTTTCCTAATCGTCCTCTTGAATTTTGGGGAACTAATAAGGTTATAAATGAGTCAAGATGGGGTGGAATCATTTAATAACTAAGCCTAAAAATAAGGGTTGGGCTTGACTGGGCTTGACTCATTTATAAGCCAGTCAAGCTTTTAACAAGCCAATCTGAGCCACCTTATGAGCTTTTTGTGCTTAACGGATAAAGCTTGTGCAATTTTACACTCTAAATGAGTTTAAGTCTAAAACTTTTATTTTCAAGCTTGACTCATTTAGCTAAATAAATAAGGCAAGCCAAGACCAAAAATATCACAAGCTAACTTTGTTCATTTACAACCCTAGTAACTATTTCACTGAATAGAATAGCTAGTGAGGTGGGGAAGTTAATATGTATGGATATGATTACATTGTTTGAAAAAACATGTTTCTTTTCCAAGGGTGTTAGTAGATATTAGTGTGAAGCAAAAGCTAGTGGATTTGGTGAAAACTATTAACTAAGATAGCTGTTAAGTGAATTAACATGTATGCTACGATTGTAAAACCCTCTACTAACATTTATGTGATACCTTTAGCCATGAAGTGGCAAGGTACATGAGACACAAGCTTATGAAGCTGTAGAAGGAATCAGAGGATTGGGTTGTTGTAAGGCACGAGAGGAAGGGGAAAATAGTGGATTCAAGAGAGGGTGGAATGGAGAGCAATGTCTTAGAGTCTAACTTGCTTAGTTATTTGGCTGAAGAGGTGTTACCCACTATGGACCACCACCTAATTAGTATTCAGTCATTGGTACTTCGCTTGCAGCCACCTTGCGTAACTCCCCAGATAAAGGGGATGTTTTTCCCTCTAGTCTTCCACAAGATATCATAAGAATGGTGATTAGGATTCGTGTGGATAGGCACACGTTCCAACATGATTTTTATTTTGTGTAATGTTAGAGGATTGAATAAGACCTCCTAAGAAAAAAATTATCAAGTTGTTTTGTAGGAATAATGGTATAGGTTTGGTTGGATTGCTTGAGACTAGGGTGAAACATAATAATTTTCAGGTGTTTTTAATAGTTATTTAAGGTTGGCAGTATCTAGCTATGTAAGACCACCTTCATAATGGGTGGGTATGAGTTATGTGGGATCCAAATATTTGGAATGTTATTCATTTAGCATCATGTGATCTAGCTATATTATGCTCGACTACTAACTTGCAAATGGATATTTGCATGAAGGTTTCATTTGTGTATGTTACTACATAATGGATGCATGAGGGACCCCCAAGTATTGGTTGGTGACTTTAATGTGGTTTTGAGCAGCTTAGGGAGGCATCAAGGGGAAGTGCCAAACTTGAATGATATGATAAACTTTGCGAAGTGTTGCCAATAATTGGGTATTAGTGAATTACGAGCTCAAATCTAATTTTTTACATGGTCAAGTAGAAGGGAAAGTGAGGATGAGTTCTTAAGTAAGTTGGATTGGGATTTAGTTAACGCAAGTTGGCTTGACAAGATCCCAGTGAGATTAATTGAATTTCAAAGCCCCATTTTTTTTAGTCATTATCCTTGTGTGGTTAACTTGAACATGCAAGCCTCAACAGGGAGGAAGCCTTTCCACTTTTTTGAATTCTAGATGGAGGACATTAGCTTCATGCAAAGTGTTCAATGTCATTAGTGTAGGCAGGTTTAGGGAAATTTCTTGCTGCATATTTGGTATAGGTTTTTAGCATTAAAAGGGGATCTCAAGAGTATGAATAAGGATAGTTATGGCTCAATATTATAGAGGGCAACTATATCAAGGAAGGACTTGTAACACCCCAAAAATATGGAACTGAAAATTTTCATTTAAATAATTAATTGCATAAGCTAAAAGGTAAAAATATGAGGTATTACCGCCATACTTGATACACGTTTGGTTTCCTCTACCATTCTCATACCAAATGCTAAGGTTGAAACAGTTGCTCCACTTAAATTAAGAACACGGTTATAAGCTATAACATTTTCATTTTTCACTACCAAAAATTTTCATTTTAAAACAATGCGAAAGGAGAAAATACTAAACACTCATAGGAAAAACAGGGTGTTACTGCCATTCCTAATACAAGATGAACGTTCGCCGCCCATCCCATATTAGATACAAAGCTAAAGCTAAACTAACTAATTTAAAATAGAGTGCACAACCTTAAATTACATGAACATGTAAAAGATCATTTACAACAAAGGACCTTAATGGTACCCGAAAAAGTCAACAAATATAAAGATTATGATAAGTTAAAGATACATGGCTATATTAATTAGAAAACAAGATTAGGGCGTTACCCCAAAACCATGGTCCTTTAGGGACTGAACAAAAACCTTTGAATGTACATGCTCTCAAGCTCTAAACCCAAGATGAGGTAGGCCCACTATTATCCATCCCTAAAAACTTGCACATGGCCTTCTGCTCGAGGGAATAAGGAGGTGACTAATCAAATGGGCACATTAGTACACTACGTACTAAGTAAGCCAAGTTGCCTCCTCAATAAAAATCACAACCATATAAGATTCTATCATGATATGGATATCATACTTAACATACATCATGCCAAAGCTATATAATTAAGTGTATCTACTCTATCATAATCAAATAATGCATCAGGATTCATTATCATGCATAACTTAGGCAACTCAGAATGTATCATGCTCATTATTATAGTATAATATCATAGGTACTCACACACAAGTACTAAATAGATTATCTGAATAAACACTAGGGTTTATTTTCCAATTTACACAATCGATTAGGTTATACCATTTCCTTATCCACATATTGATATAGGTCAATATTCGGTCAATCATTCCAATTATTAACCAGTTATTCATTCCAACTTTTACCTTTATTATCATCCAAACCATTTGTCCCAGTCATTATCCAATTATTCATCATCGAGTGTTAGACTGTGCACTATCCCATGGTCTCACATACCATGGAAGCCTATTCAAACCAAGGGACAAAAAGTGTAGGTCGAAGCCAATCACCAAAGTGAATATATGTTCAATCCAAAGCCAACCAATATGGGCATAAGTCTAGGTCAAAGCCAACCACCTAGGTAACCAGACCTTTAGTATTGATACCCCTTAGCACATCATTAGTGTCTAGAGTAGGTAAGGCACTAGGATCTACTAGGATCCCACCAAAAGGTAAAGCCTGAAGGCATTAATAAACTCCTAAAGGTAGACTAACCCCCGGTAGCTAATTAAGGATTGGGTAGCCTAGAACCATACACAACTTGATTGTCTTTTGCTTTATGTGATTAGTACATTATTCATGCGATAAAGTAATCACACAAGGCCCATACAAATATTAAGAAAGACATTTGTATATCTCTTCCATATTAATCCACTTCCATCCCACAACCATGTGTGGGGTTTCCACTTATGCATGTCTAATATCAATCATGCCCATTATATTATTTCATTCAAGATCATTCCATGCTTCATTACTCTTTTTCTCAAAACCATCACATTTCATATGAGGTTCACCCATTAAGTCTTTACAATACTCATTGAGTATGTCATAATTTATGGTCCATTTAATCCATTTATTAGGTTATTAATCCATGATAATATATGTATTCTATCCCTTAACTAATCATATAACCATCTCATGCATAGCCTCAAAGCATATCCAAACCGAAAAGAACTAATCATAAAAACCAGCTGAACTAATCAATTGATCTGACCCAACTAGTCGATCGTTTGGGCTGACTAGTCAATTGGTTTAGCTGGACCAAACCATGCTTTTCTTCAAATTGGCTAATCGAGTTAGGCAAATCAGTCAACTGTTCATAGACAAGTCAATCGGTTTTTCCCAATCAGTCGATGGGTTTAAGTAGAGAGCAAGACCAAGGTCTCTACAGGCTTACCATTTGATAGGTTGGGTCAACCACTCAACTATTTTAGGAACCAATCTTTCAATTTGACCTAACTAGTCGATCAGTTTACCCTCCAACAATACCAAATAGTAACTTTCATGTAGCTCATGCTTATAAATCTTTATCATACCACATTAGGACATGTTCTAACATCACATAACACATTTTAGCTTACTTTCGGTGCACATTTCAACATTAATCAGCACAATCCAATATTTTCTCCAAATTCATGCTTTTCACTCAAAATGTACAATCTAACCATCTAAATTCAGTTCTATAAGCTATATATATATATATTCATGCCAACATGTAATATCAAACCTAAACAGTTTCATATCATGTAAGATTACTCATAACCCATTTTAGAAGTAAGAATAACTTACTTGATGCAGGCAAAATTTTCCTTAAACAAGAACATTCAACTCGTGAAATCCTCAGCTTTCAAAACTTTAAAAGCAATAGTTTTAACTCTGAAGTTCAAGAATAACCTTTTTATAAATTTAAACTTGAAATAGAAGGGAAAGAATGAACATATCACACCCAAAGAAAAATAGGAGATAATTCAGTTGAACCACTCAACCTTTTTTCTAAATCTAACTCTTCCTTGCTTAATAATTAAAAAAAGAGGGATCTAGAGAAGAGATTAGAAGAGTGAAAGGAATTTGACTATAAAGCTCAAAGTGTAGAGGGAGAAGATGAATGCTAAAGATTTATGTATTATGGTGGCTGAAACAAAGGTAAATAAAATGGGTGATTAGGGTTATTTATAGCCAACAAATCAATATGAATCACAAGTGTGGTCAGGAATAGATCAAAAACCCTAAGTTGTACCATTAAATTTGAGTCAGATGAACAGATTTTATCTAAGATATGTTGATCTATCCTCTAAAGCTCAAATAGTGATTCTAAAGTAATATAGGTTAATTGGTCCAAGAATGAAATACACAGGAGGGGAATGGAAGGTTAGCATGGCGGGAATCTCCCAACTGAATGGAATTGAGTCTGAGATCTAAGTAATGATCCTAGAAATGTGTAGAGGTGAGAGGTGGAAGAAGATAAAGCTGATGTCATCTTCCCCCTCAATTGTCTCAATTGAATCCTCAGATCGATCTGAGTTAGTATTTTTGAGTCAAATGCATCATAAAAAAGGTTAAGAATCTTTTAGGAACAATTTGGCATGGGTTAATATAGTTCTATTTCAATATAAGATTTTTTTTTAAAATTAATTTTTAAGAATTTTCCCATCTCGACAAACTAGTTGATTAGTTTGGCCTATCGGCTAACTATTCTACAAACCAGCCGATCAATTCCTCAACCAGTCAATCAGTTTAGTTGATTAAAGACTATTTTGTTGAGACGATGAACTAGTCGATAGGTTCCCCAACCAGTTTAATTGGTTCACTTGAAAAACTTATTTAATTTAGTTTTCTAACCTTATTTCAAATCCAAATTTACCTCAAACCAAATCATAATACCAAATCAAAATCAAGCTCTAAAATTGGCATAATTTCTCATTCAATGATTTATAAAAAGATGGGGTATTACATAAATGCATTATAAAGAGAGTTAAAGTAGATTAATATCATTTTAAATAGGACCAACTATTAGTGGTTATAAAATTCAGTGGAAGGAAATTACATAAAGACATAAGAGTACAGAATCATCTGAATCAAAAGATATTGGGCAAAACACCTTTCCCTAACTCTTAACCGAAGTACTAGCCTTCAACTTATATCACAAGCTAACCTACAAACACCACTTCCTATTAAAGAAGTAGGGGCCCATGAAAAGGAACCCTTCAGTACAATGGTATTGAGACACCCATTATATAAAACTAATATGAAAAGCCCATATGGAACACATAGAAGGCATCACAATAATACATGGCGTGAAATATTAAAACATGCACGTGATGATCAAAGTACAATAATCATATGAAATAAAAAATAACATTAAAGCCACATTATTGCTTATACTTGTTCATATAGAACATAACAAAACTTACCAACCAATCATCCAAGAGATGTTATTTGAAGTAATGATTAGAAATAACCTCAACACAATAACCCTATCATTTACAATATATATCATATCTCAAAATCAACACCAATAATATCCATAACATATCTAATAGGGCTTAAAGGCATAACACCAAACACAAATAGGTGCAAAAGCTACTACTGAACCACATATAGGGCACAAAGGCTACTAGAGGACCATAAGTAGGAATGAAGGCTATTACCAAACCACAGGTAGTCATGAAGGTTACTACTGAGCCACAGGTAGACACGAGGCTATCGCTAAACCATAGGTAGGCACAAAGGCTACTATTAAACCACAAGTAGGCACAAATGCTACTACCAAACCATAAGTAGGTACAAAGGCTCTACCATCCAATCTAATAATCTAATAATAATCATTTTCATTTTTATTTGCTAAAGGGGAGATCATATCAACTAGGAGATGCTAAGGTACTCCGATCATACCAAAACACAAAGGCAACATAGTATCCTACTGACTATCAACTCAATGACACTAAAGTATCCTGGTCGTACTAGCATATGAAGGTAACATAGAACCCTACTGATAAGAAAACCTAATCCATAAGTATACATACCCTCTATAAGTTTGCATATCTAAATAGAGTAAGATATGGGGCCTCGTTTGGGCGCTAAGGCCCACCAACAATAATCCATAATAAACCATGGGCTAAACTGCGTCTTTAGGTTAGCTACCCATAAAGAGCTACAATTTTCAATCTCAAGGACTTTCACTTTAAATATTGATATTTTAATTAAAGTGATCACGAGACCACAAAATAATCACATAGATCCAATTTTCATACTTAACCATATTTACTCATTTATAACCATCTGAGGCAACCATAATCGAGTTCGATACTAAGGTCAATATTATAAATTTACTAAGGCCATCCTAGGCTCAATTAAGTACATTTAGGCACTTTAGGCTAAAAATGACCAAAATGCCCCTGAGGCTAAAATAGCCACATTTTCATCTATTTTATATACTGCTTCTATTATATTTATTAACTTATCATAAAAAGGCTAAAATATAAGAACTTATTTATTTAATATGCAAATAAATTACTAGATATCTCAAATGACCATTTTACACGTAAAATCCTAACTTGCATTTCTAGAACATCAAATCACATTTTTCCATACTCAACAATAAATAATAAATATTAGGCATACTTATAAGAATAATTATCATGATACACTCAAAATGATTAAAATACCCCTATAACATATACTAATAATAATAATGGTGAAACACGTGTTTTTAAAACATCAAATCACACATCTCCATACTTAACAATAATCGAGACATAGTAGGCGTTCTTATCAGAATAAATATTACGATATACTTAAATGAACAAATTGGCCCTAAGGCACCCAATGATAATAGTTATAGTAAAAATACACCTAGTCATGATCAACTTATCATAATGAACTTACATATATGTGTGTGTGTGTGTGTGTGTGTGATCTATTCCTAGCATTTAAACCATTTTAACATACATTTCATACACATAATAATTTCCACAAATTAATATGCTTTATTTTACCAAATCCTATAGTAGCATTATTAGGTAAATAATTTTCAACATGACAAATAAGTGTAATACAAAGTATAAATCAAAATCCTTATGCCCTATCATGCAATATCTAAATATTTTAGTGAAATATATGGATTACTTGATTTCCAGCAAAAATGCATTTCTATTGGTAACCTACTAAAATTATTAGGCTCTATAAAACTTTTATACCTAAAAGTAATACCACATTAGTCAAATTAATATTTAACCAATAAAATAATATTTTTTATTAAAATATTTATTAAAGGGGAAATTACTAAAATGACCTTAATGTGAAAATAGGTAAAAAAAAAAAGTTATAAGTTCCTCACCTTGCACGAGCAACATAAGTTTGGATGTTGTATGGGGCTTTAGGGAAGGGTAGTTGTTTGGTTGGGTGGAGGTGTTGGGGGAGGTGCACAATGTTGGGGATGATAAGGCTAGTTAGTGGTGATGAAGGCACCTGGTGTGAGGGTGGAAGGCTTCAGTTGTAGAGGAGATGAGGGGTTTGTTGGTAGTAATTGCAAAGAAGAGTGGTGTGTGGGTTGTGACTTAGTTTCAAGGAGGAAGGCAATGGTTGTGGGTGTTGTTGTAAGGGGAGGGTAGTAGTGGTGAGTTTCACTGGTGGACAGGGGCTGTAATTTGAGATGGTGGGTTTGGTAGTTGGAGGTGTATGGGCTGCATGGACAGAGATGTAGAGGAGAAGTGGTTAGAGAGTGAGGTAGGTGGTGTTGGGGTGTTGGAGGTGCTAGAAGGGCAAGGAAAGATAAAAGGGGCATGATAAGGAGGGAATGGTGGTATGGTGGTTGACAAAAAATAAAGTAGGGTGAGGAGGATAAAGAAGGAGAAAGAAGGAGGCAGGGGAGGTAGGTTCTACAAGAAAACTGAATGAGGAAGTGGAGAAAGAGAAGGAAGATATGAGCTCGGGGTTTTCTAAACAAAATAAAGGGAAAAGGGTATGTTTGTATATATAAGTGGTTTGGGGAGTTTCGGTTTGATTGAATTAGAGATGGTAGGGGTTGTAGAGGGAAAACAAGTAGTGGTGTGACAGAGGCATAAGATACATGAAGGTTGGTGGTTGTAGGTTGGTAGGGAATTGGTGCAAGAAGGGAAATGAATGGGTATGCAAGAGGGAGGAGTACATGGGGTTATTTGGGATTAAAGATGAAAAGGGAGGGTTGGTGTATATAGTGTAGAGGGTGTGCTGGTTTGGTGTAGGGATGGACGTTAGGGCATGTTTAGTGAGTGTAGAGGGGTGTGGGTAGGGGTATGTTTGGGCATGTAGGGTTTGGTTGAGGGAGAAGGAAAAGACAAGAAAGAAAGAAATAATGGATTGATGGATGGATGGATGATAGATAGATAGGTAGATAGATAGATAGATAGATAGATAGATAGATAGATAGGAAGGTAGGTAGGTAGGTAGGTAGGTAGATAGATAGATAGATAGATAGAACAAAAGAAAAAAGAAGTGGGTTGGGCTCGAGGTGCAAGCTGAAAAGAGACAAAATGGGTTGGGTGCATGGAGGAAAAAAAAGAAAAAAAGGGAAAAGAAAAATAAAATAAATGTAGGGTTAGAATTAGAATTAGGTTAGATTTAGGTTTAGGATAAAATTAATTTATCTAAATTTAGGGAATCGGATTAGGAAAAATAAACTAGGTAAAATTATTGATCTAGGGTAGATTTAAATAAAAGAAAAAAGGTAAAATAAGTAGGATAAATTTATTTAAATAATTTATCAAATTTTGTGGGTTAAGGGTTAACAAAAATAATTAAGCTAATATTTAAGTGTTAGATTTCTAAATAAAAGGCTAAGCTTTCAAAATTAAGATTATGAAATTTCAGGGTCTTATAGGAATTGGTTGAGGTACAAAGGTGAGCGTTTGATTTGGGTCTAGAGTTGGCAATTGGTAGCCAAGAGAAAGAGTTTCGTAGGAAGTTTAACCACTTGTTGTGGCATGAGGAAGTATTTCTCAAGCAAAAATCCTATATCCAATGGTTGTATTGTGGTGATTCATACCAACTTTATTTTTCAAGAATTATAAAGTGGCAGAACTGGAATTTTGTGCACTCAATTATTGATGAGAATGGTGTGGATTATAGAGGCCAGCGTGATGTACAACATAAATCCATTATATTCTACCAGACCTTGCTTGGGACAAAAAGTGATTATGTGGGTCAGGCTTGACTTGAGGCAATTAATATAGGGAGTTGGGTCTTGATTGAGAATAATAGAAAAAACTGGACACACTAGTGATAATGGACAAGGTGTAGAGGGCTATGCTTTATTTTGAGGACGCTAAGGCATCGGGAGTTGACGTGTTTAATGCTGCCAAATGATGGAGTATAGTTGGTGGTGAGGTGTTGCTGGCAGTTAGAGAAATTTTTGCTATGGGGTTCATGTTGAATAGTGTGAATATTACTACTATCATCCTTGTTCCCAAGCACCAAAATGCAAAATAGGGTAATGGAGTTTTGCCCCATAACTTGTTCCTCTTTGTTGTATAAGTTTATCTCTAAAGTTGTGAATCATAGACTACAAGATATGCTTCACTTGGTTGTGGATCTTTCTTATTCTACCTTTATTAAAGGGAGTAGTATTGTTGAAAGTCTCCTCCTAGTGCATGAAACGGTGAGGAAATATGTTTGTAAGGGTATCCCATAGAGGTGTTTCATCAAGTTAGACCTAAAAAAGGCATATGTCATGGTTAGATGGCCTTTTATGTGTCATGTGCTACGCAGTTATGGTTTTCCTCCACATTTTGTCTAGCTTATTATGCCATGCATGACTACAATAATATATTCCATATTATGTAATGGAATGCCACCCCCTAGTTTAAGGGACACCGAGGTATAAGGCAAGGGGATCCTTTATTGGCTTATTTGTTTGTGTTTATGATGGACTACTTGAGTCGATGTCTGAGGTTATTGTGGGGTAAACCTGAGTTGTAGTGGCATTCAAGGTTCAAGCCATTGAAGGTTTTTAATCTAAGCTTTCTATATTATTTGCTTCTTTTTTTTTGCCATGGTGACATGAAAAGTTTGCATTATTTCATGGACACACTCAACCATTTTTTCTTTTTTTGATTTGTTGGACTTGGGTATCAACAGAGCAAAATATACTATATATTTTGGAGGGGTGTCTAAGAGATCGGAGATGCTATTATTGAGTATTAGGCATCTAGGATGGCACACTTCCCATTACCTATCTTGTAATGTCGGTGAATTTGGCCATACTTTCTTTGGATAACTTACGACCTTTGTATGAGAAGGTGACAACCTGCTTAAGGCATTCAAGTATATCATATTTTTCATATGCATGGAACATGTAGCTTATACAATTAGTCATGTTTGGTAGCTAGGTCTACTTTAGCCATGTAATACTCCTCCCTAAAAAATTCTTATGCAAGTTTATCAATTTGTGTCAAGATTTTCTTCAATTTGGTAAGCCAACAGAGAGGAAAATAACTTTGGTTACATAGGGTTTATTATGTACTCACAAAGATGAAGGAGGCTTAAGTTACTTAATACTTGACTTATGGAATTATTGTTCTCTAGGGAAGCTTCTTTGGAATATAAGTGTAAAAAAAAAAAAAACTTCTTATGGGTTAAATGGATTCATGTCGTCTATCTATAATGGGTGGATTTTTGGTCATTTGTACCTTTTGCATTAATGTAATGGATATTCCAATACGTGTTATCAATATTTAGCAAGTTTCAAACTCTTATTCAGAGTTGTCTACAAGATGGAAGACATGAGTATGTTATAAGGGTCGTCTATGACCATCTGCAAGTGATGCAACCCTGAAAGTGGTGGTCATGTTTGTTGTGGTAGCCACTCACTCTACATAAGCATTGTATTCCTCTATGGCTAATTATGTATAATAAGATGCCTACATGGATGATACTGGTGATGTAAGGTGTGAGGTTGAGTATAGATCGCGTGTTCTATGGTAGCTAGCATGAGACAGTGGACCATTTGTTCATGAGTTTCCCATTCCCTCTCAATATTTGGAAGTGTATTCTAGCAACATGAGGGAGGCTAGATGACATGGTGGATTGGGTGATGGAGGATCATGATTCGGCGGTAAGAATAAGACAGCCAAGGTCTAAGAAGTAGGTGATGTCTGCATTTTGTGCAACATATGTAACAATGATTTGGCACAAACATAATCTTTGAGTTTTCTAGAATTGTCGGTGTGATGAGAGAACAATATCGCATGTAATGGTTGTGACTGTGGCTTGTTGTTTGTCCCACCCCAGTTTAAAGCATGTTATGATAGATGGTCTTGGTTGTTACATAGTATTTGTTGATCTTGTGTATGAACTCATTGCCAATCTTGGCACAATAAAAAAAAATCTACATATTGAAAAAAAAAGCTAATGGATGCGGTAGAGAATAAAACCTCTAACTTAGTTTTTGGTGGGGGATTACAATTAGAAATGTGGGTTTCAGTGGAGGAAGTTATTTCCTTTGTGAATTTGAAATTCAATACAATACACACAGACATACATACAAGCACCACACAAGTATTAAGGTTTGGTGAATCAAAATTGAGTGCATTTTATATTTGTGCCAAATATCAACTACCCATAAATAATATTAACTAATTATTATCTAGAGGGAATATTTAGATTGAAATTTTCTAATGAGAGGATATGCAACTAATAAAAGATAATATTGGTAGGATTAAAAGAATGTATAGAGAGATTATAAAATATACAAGAATATATGACACAATTAGTTAATGATTATGTAATGAATTTAAATTATCACTTTTCCCCCTTTCCATTTGACCCATATAATCATAAGTCCAAAAGGCAAATAAACGGACTAAAGTATAATTTAAGTCTAAATATTATGGGTTAAAGTAAGGATCAATTTAAAAAAAATTATTATGAGAAACAAGTTGAATAAATATAGAAAATTAATATTTAAAGTTTACATGTGGTATAATTTAACAATCAATGGTTCAATCTTCTATTTAAAGCATATTTATTGTCGTACGCATTTTGCTTAAATATGCATAAACTGAACTTAGGTGATTTATTTGGTAGTTCTCCATATATTACAATAGAAATTTAATAACATCGAATTAGGTTCTATATTGATAAATAAATTAAAACTATTTGTTAATTTTTACTCAAGATCTCCAATTATTTAGAGCAAACCTTATACTAATTCCAAAGAAAAGTGAACATGAATCATCCTCTGACGTAAAATGATGATATGCATAAATTCCTCAAGGCTTGATTATCAACTAGTAATTTCATCAAATATCTTTGGTCTTCAAATCAATCATGTTCACAAGAAGCGAGAACAATTTGAGCACTACATCATCAATTAATACTTTTTGCTTGATATTCATTCAAATAAAATAAAAATACTTTTTTGCTTGATAACTTGACTAAAAAAAAACTTTGAGAAGATGTTTGGTATTAAGGTAATAAGAGTAGAAGTAAAACTTTATACGTTACATCTCTTGGATATGTATTTATAATGGGAAAAAACTGGTGGAATATTCACATAGCTTCAAATAAATGTTTAAAATGAGTATTCTCCCTGGAAGTCTTTAATCACTTCCAAGTACATCTCTAATGCCTCAAACCTTACGAACTAAATATTTTTTTTTAACAAAAAAAGGTTTTAAAAAAAGCCAAAAATAAAAATGTAAGGTATTATTGTCACATCTAATTTAGGAAAAAAAAATACCCTTATATCTAATTTATATTGGGTATAAGGCTAAAAATTAACTCGTATCTAGTGATTAGATGTGGAAAGCACTCAATCCTCTATGATATAAGATTACAAAATAGGAAATAAGGGATAGAAATAAGGGATAGCATAGGACTAAAAGTTCAAATGAGATGTTCAAACAACCAAAACACTATTCCAAAACTCAGTAATAACATTCACTGCATGCATTAAATTAAAAACATTAATATCAACAAACATTTATGAAACAATAAGTGACACCTGTACATTTGAATAAGTACTGATCGTAACAGAGTGGTTAGTACAAAATATACCGAGTCATATAATCACTCCAGAGACATATCACCATTCAAATAAAAGGACATAGTCTATCCCATATGAACATGCATACAATACAAGCAACATATGATCATTATTCACGACATAGAGGCAAAACTTTAAAAATTCACTATTAAGATCTTTATTTAGTAATCATGTAATTTTGATTACTTATTTCACTATGAGATTAGGATCCCCACTTTCACATTTGCTTTGACTTTTCCTTGTAGATGGGAGATAGGAGCCATCTAGGGTTAAACACTCCTAAGCAACTATTAAACACTAAATCCTTAAGTACACGTACTTTTGCTGGTCACTGATTTTGACATATGTAGAGTAGATTTAGGGTTCTCTAGTTCCAACATAACTAGAGGACTAACACTAAAAAGCTTGCTACTACCTTTTTAGTTCTAACTCATGTCATCTTTCACTTTAATTATTAATGCTTTTATTCAAGCATTAAAAGAAACACTTAACAAAACATCACACACTTAACTACTTCACTTAATTCATTTCCACTTGAAATGTCACCGATCACTTTAAAATGTCACTATCACTTGCTATTAAGACAAACATGCCATTATGACCTACTTTAACACTTGTAACATTTCAAAATAATTATAACTACTCATTTAATCAAATTGAATCACTTAAACAATATCAATTGTTTATAATATATCACTCATACATGAATTCACACCAAAAATTAAAAAATAAATATGTAATTAGAATGTTACAAATGTTAACTAAATGAAACACCTATAAACACTTTCAAACTTGTTTAAATCACTCCAAAAAATGAAAATTATGTACAAAAGTTTAATTAAAATCATTAGGAACACAATGGAAACCCCCCTAAAAAATAATCACCGTAGGCATGAGAATACCTTTAGGGCTAAGAGCTTATATGATAGTTTCAACATTTGACCAAATTTAACATCTTGTGCCATTTTGGTAATAAGTTTTTACAAAATTAATTTTAAAATACAAAAAATGTGTACTAAACTAGACATACTAAGATTTAACATGACACCTTAAGCATGTAAAAATTCTAACCACACGCTTCCATATCTACCCTAAAATATATATTAAATTTTAGGTCCTCATATTAACATGGCTTATGGAATAATTGAAAAGTTTTTATGCTCTTTCATGTATAAAAATGTACAACCTTATACATACATTTTACCATGATAAAGCATGCTCATAAAAGATAACGAAATATAAGCACAAAGCACACAAGTTCTATATCTAAAATGAAAATCATATTTCCTAGTTAGCAAAACTTCATGTAACTCCTAACTTGACCACCTTTTTCACCAAAGGAAAACAAGATTATCGCTCCAAATTAACTCTCAAAACTTAGAATAAATGTCTAAGAGCTAAATTAAAACAAATTTAGGAGCAAAAGAAGGCAATCAAGTGGAGAAAAGAGAGCAAACTAAGGTGTGAGTTTTTTTATAGAGGAAAACTAAGGTGAAAGTTGTGTGAATAAGAAATGAAATGAAAAAGTGAGGATTAGGGACAATGGAAGATCTTTGGGGTTTAATGAAAATAGGAAAAAGGATGGAGAGGTTGCTTCTGATTCATTTAACTGAAAGTTGTCATGATGAAGTGTTGGAGAGATTGAGTATGTAGATGTTTCATGATAAAAGTAGGGTCAATGTACTTTTATCTCAATATTGGTTGAATAAATAAGTCCAAAGTGAGAATCTTATTTGTTCTAGTTAGGGGGCTAGTTGGACTATAATGGATAGTTAGGAGATTGGCTATAATTAATTTTAGATAATTAAATTGTTAAGAAAATTGATTAATGAGTATTTATTATCTTGAAAATGATTAAAATTTATGAAAATATGAAGAATAATTTTGGAAACTCAAATAGATAAAAATATTTGGTATATGACAAGATGCATGGCCTGAACGAATCAAAATGGGGAAAAAAGGATAAAATCATTTGATCATGCAAACAAGTTTTAACGTGTTATAATTAATTGAAAGGACACACACACACACACCCCTTTTATTACTCTAATACCAAAAGTCTCCTAAATAATTTATCAAAACGTCTCTAGTATTAGTGTAGAAGGCATAGGTTACCATCAATGGGGTTTTCGCCAAAAATGAGCCTGAGCCTTATCCAATTGTCGAGAGTTATTTACATATAAATGAAAGTATGTTGCCTTAAATGATGCTGTTACTTAATTAATATATATATATATATATATATATATATATATGGGGGGTCATGTGCTTACCTTTTTTTTTGGTACAAACGTAGGAATAAATACTGACCATTGGATCTAAATTAGATCCAACGGTTGAACGGATAAAAACGACACTTACGCCGAGCCTCCACGCCCCTCTGTCTGCCCGTTCTATTTCGACTTTGTACTGAGCACAGAGCACATGACCACCATATCCCTTCGCGCCTGCCTCTCCCTCTCCATCGCACCTCTCTCCCTTTCCATCGCACCTATCTCCCTCTCCATCGCACCTGTTTCTCCATCTCTCCCTCACCATTTCTGCTTCTGCATCTCTCCATCGACCTGCTCCTCCCATCTACTGACAGATCGAGCGAAGTACTCGACCTCCCTCAATTTCCACTTCTCTAATCCAACGAGCTTCGTAGACCAGTAGACAAGCTCAGTCGCTGTTCTCTTCAACCAGACCTCAGCTCCTCCATTCTTCAACCGCCACTACACTGCCAAACAGGAGACAAGGAGAAGCGGCGGAATCGCGACCTCAGTAGGAGCACAGAGGTATTCCATTTTCTATTCTGTGTTTATAGTCGGAGGTTCAATTGGCATTTTCATTATTATAACAAAATTGAGTATTGTGTAATTCCTTGAGTTTGATTTGGTTGTTCCTTTCATTGATGTAGATGCTGCCTTAGGATTAAATTATTTTTTCTCTGTTTTTGTTTTCCGCTTTCTTATGCGAACTGTCATCGCTTTCTTATTAATTTCCATTTTCAACAGATTCAACAGTTTTAGGCGGTCACTGGCAGTAGTATTCTATTAGATAGCTGGGCTAATGAACATTCGCTCCGCCTCTTTAATGTCCTGGTGGATTGTCCTTAGGACTTACTGTATCTTTGTTCTGAAAGATTTTCAGCTTTAGGGGAGGATGGACGTTTGGAATCTTTCATCGATGAGATAATTTCAAAACTAGGGCTAGACAATGTAGTCCAAGTGATCTCAAGTGATGTCTCTGATTGCATGATCACCGTGGGCAATAATTTGATGCTGAAACATGCATCAATTTTCTGCACGGCGAGTTACATCATGGGCAGAAACATGCAATAATTTGATGTCTTGCTGCCTGCCTGTGGTGGAGATTTGAGCAAGAAGCATGTAGGTCTTTTTATATCAGGAAAAAAAAAAGAACAAAAGAAGAAGGTCCGTATCTGCCTTCCTTGCCCCAGCCTGAGTTCATCGATGATATATCCTGAAAGGTTAGCACAGGTCCCCTGGGTGGAGGTGCCGCAATATTTATGGCGGTCTTTTTTTTTTCTGCTATAAAAAGACCTACATGCTTCTTGCTCAAATCTCCACCATAGGCAGGCAGCAGGTCACAAAGCCAGGCCTTACTTTCTATCGCCTCCGAGATAGCTAACCTCTCAATCCCATGCCAAGCTACCTTAACATCAGAAGCACTCCATCCATCTGTATAGCACTAGCTAATTATAATAGCAGGGTGTAATGGCTTGGAGTGTGATAATTCAATTTTTACTTAAAACTTACAAAAGGATAATTTTTCTCTCAATGGAAGAATGACAACAATGCAGTATAAAACCAGAATATTGTTGTATCAAATAGAAATAACAGAAAATATTCTTTCAATGGACCTAGGAATTCATGGAGTTTGTGCAACTCTTGGACCGGATGTAGTCATTTAGCCCTAGCTCCAATAGACTCGTATCATTACCACCCTCTCGGAAACCAACCTTGTCCTCAAGGTTGAGGATATTCAAACCAAGATATTATCCAAAGACAGACAGAGGAATAATATGACCAAAGATTAAGCCTTCCCGATGTCAGAAATTTCAAAACTTACACGAAAAGGTGAGTGTATGCTATGTGCTTGAATTTCCAAAGCCTCCATTCGAACACTATAATAAATCCATTCTTAAGGATGAACTAATTTTGGAGTAGATGTTTATTTTTAAAGATTCCTCCGCTCTGTAGATTCTTCAGCTACAATTGATTTCTCCAGCTGAGAGTCTAGCATGGAAACAATTCCTAATTTTCTCATTAGTTTCTCACCTCATAAAATGAATGAAATTGACAATCATAGCAGCTATTCTTTGTCTGGGCTTGCTATTCAGGGTTTGCAAGTGGGTCACATAGGTCTTAATGGCACAACGGTATGCTCTCAAGCCGCTCTCCTCATCTTGCCACAACTTAATTAACTTTCTTAGCTTCATGAATCCTAAAGGACACAATAGTAATATTGCGATATGTAAATCTTCTTACGGGCTTCTTTGCACTTGAAGCATCAAACTTGATATGAATCCTAAAGGACACAATAAAACCGTGGTTACGGTCGCGATTGCGGTTGCGGTCGCGGGGTTGCAGTATCGGGGTGTCGGGAATGATATTTTATATGTCGCAGTTGTCGCGATGTGATTTTTTAATTCTTTTACACAACAAATAACGGAAAATATCGGTAAATATTGGCTAATATCGGTAAATATCGGCCAATATCGGTAAAATATCGGCCGATATCCGAAATTTTATCGATATTGCGGCGATAAATATGTGATTTTCTGAAGCAGCTGTATTTTCGAAATTTCGCTTCGCGGCTGACCCAAAAACCGTGAAATTGCGGCCAATACACAATTGCGATACGAATATTTCATTATATGCTCGTAAGGCCTTCGGTCTTTTGATTTCCTCTTAGTTCCACTCAAACAATGAAATATCGGTAACAGGTCACCAATTTGTCCAACGTGTATTAAATGATCTTGATAGGCTATGCCACGATTTATTTAGAATAAAGAAGGATGCTTTTCTAAGTTTAGCAAGTTTTTTAAGATCAAGGAGGTTGCTAAGTGATACTTATAATGTGACCGTTGAAGAACAACTGGTGATTTTTTTATAGACAGTTGGTCACAATGAAAGGAATAGAGTTGTGCAAGATCGATTTCAGCACTCTGGAGAAACCATTAGTAGATATTTCAACAAGGTTTTCATTGCTATATCAAAGATTGCTAGTGAGATTATAAGACCTTATTGAGGCCTTGATGAGGTCTCTCCTGAGATCATGAATGATTCGAGACTTTGGCCTTATTTTAAAGATTGTGTAGGAGCGATAGATGGAACACATATCGATGATTGTGTTCCAAAGAACGAACAAATGCCCTATCATAATCGTAAAGGTGTGTGTTCCCAAAATATTATGGTAGTTTGTTCTTTTGATATGTTGTTCACATTTGTGGAAGCTGGATGGGAGGGGTTGGCTCATGATTCTCGAATATTCCAATACTGTATTCGAAATCCCAACAAAAACTTTCTTCATCCTCCTCGAGGTAAATAAAATATTATTTTATATGTTAAGCATGAAATATTATAGTTGAATAATATTAACGTACATTTTATGCAGGTAAATATTATGTGGTTGATTCAGGTTATCCCAATACATTCGGCTATCTTGCGCCATTCAAGGATACAAGGTATCATCTATCCGATTTTCAAAGAGTTGGCGGTCCACAAGGAAAAGAATAGTTATTCAACCATTTACACTCGTCAGTGAGAAATGTCATTGAGCGTTCCTTTGGTGTTTTAAAGGCTCGTTTTCCCATCTTAAAGCAGATGCCGAATTATAGTTTGGAACAACAAATGTTTATTGTCATTGCAACAATGACAATCCACAACTTTATTAGGTTGAATGGAATGGATGATATATTATTTGATAAGTTTTGTAGCAGAGAAATATATGAAGAAAACAATAGGCATAGAGATGTTGGACAACATGTAGAGGGTAGAGTTGCTAGAGAAATGGAAATGGTACGGTATCGGATTGCATATGATATTTACCATGCACGTCATTGAATTATTTGATTTTATGATGCTTATTATAAATTTAAGAATGTTTATTGCATAATATAAACTTTTATCATTGTCACTATTTGAGTTTTAGATGTTTGTTAATTTTATAAAGTTTGTTTAGTGGTTGTTCATAATTTTTTTAATAAGTTTATAATTTTTAGTACTTTGTAATATCTTAATATTTTTTTTTATACTTGTTAATGTTTCATATGCTTTTTAATATTTAATATTACATAATTTATATAGTAATTATTACTAAAAGATATATATAGGAAGATAAAAACTAAAGATGGAAAAGAAAAAGTAGTTTTGTAGAAAAATGAAAACCAAACACTAATAAGGTACAATAAGTAGTTTTTTGGCATTAATCACTTATATAATAAAAGTAAAAACAAACATACATATTACTTATAAAAGTACTTTTTTAAAAGTAGATTTATAAAAGTAGTTTTTATCTAAAAGTAATTATTAAAAAAAAGTAATACCAAACGACACCTAAAATATTCAAGGAAGTAGGAAAGTCGTACTTCATTTTAATTTATTTAATTATTTGATATCAAATAAATCTACATTTGATAATTCCTATAAATTATGCCTTCTTCAAGTAACTTACTCTATATCATATTCTACCTAGGGTAACTTTAAAATTTCCAAATAAATTTTAAACCAAACATGTTCGGTTAAAATTTGAACAGTTCACTAGTTTTCCACTGATTTACTTGTAAAAAAGGTTCAATAAAGTGCCCAATCGACAACTTGATCAATTTAGTGATTTGTTTGTTTGTTTGGTACGATTTTAAACTAATAAGTCGTACTTGCCATAATAATTACTAACAAAAAATTAAACAATTAATCATGCAATACATCAATACAAACAATAGTATTTAACTAAGCAAATATACCTTCGTATTTTGACTTTAACCAAACTCAAGGTCTGAGCAACATAAATGCTTGTTGCTAGGAGAAAAAAAGGTAGGAAATGAAGATTGGGGCCTTAGGAGGGTAAATGGGGAGAAGGAAAAAGAAATACCAACTAATGATACAATCAAATTGCTCTTAATGTAAATAGGAATGCTTAATTGAAGAATGGATGGAAAATTAAACATGGAGAGACTCAATGCAGCTCAACAGCTCTACCACATTTGCATGATACTCCGAGAGACCATGACTGTGTTTAATGCTCCATTCTAGCCTCCATCCATAGTGTTTGACTCCAATGTGTCGATTTTTTGTGTTTGGTGAACTATGATGGCATCTAACCTTTTGTTCAAACTCGTTGAGCTTAGAAAGATTTTTAAAAAACTTGCATCTAAGGTCTTCTAAAGCAACTAATTACGATTAACACTTTTTTTATGTATAGTGAATATCTAGAAAATGTAATATTAGAATGAGTAAACTATTTTGCAAATATTGTATGAATAAGATTTATATCTCTTCAATTTTAATGAGTTTAATATATCTATGTGTGAGAGAGAAAGAAAAAGGATATAGATAGTACAGTGAATTTATACTTAATTAACTTGCTAGATTTGCATGCATGATGATGAGTATAATGAATTGGGTTAATCATATATGCATACACACACACACACACACACACACACACACACACACATACATATATATATATATATATATAGGGTGAGGTTCACATACAAACTTCTGTTAATATACAAACATAAGAACCAATCTCATCCATTATATCAAAATTTAATCAACATTCAAGATTTTATTAATACCAAACCAAAAAACTAACCCAAACCTATATCCAAACCAAATATCCAAACCTCTAAAACCATAAACTATACAAACCCTAAACCATAAACCCTGTAAACCCTAAACCCTCTAAACCTCTAAACCCTAAACCCTACACCCTAAACCCTAAACCCCATACACCTTAAACCCTCTAAACCCTCTAAACCATAAACCCTAAACCCTAAACCCTCAAAACCCTAAACCCCATAAACCCTCTAACCCTAAACCCTCTAAACCTAAAACCCTAAAACCCTAAACCCCATAAACCCTAAACCCTAAACCCCCTAAACCCTAGACCCTAAACCCTATAAACTCTAAACCCAAAACCCAAAACCCAAAACCCTAACCCTCTAAACCCTAAACCCTAAACCCTAAACCCTAAACACTAAACCCCATAAACCTTAAACCTTGTAAACCCTAAACCCTAAACCCCCTAAACCCTAAACCCTAAACCCTCTAAACCCTAAACCATACACCTTAAACCCCTAAACCCCCTAAACCCTGAACCCTCTAAACCCTACACCTTCTAAACCTCAAACCCTAAACCCCAAACCCCAAACCCTAAACCATAAACCCTCTAAACCTTCTAAACCCTCTAAACCATAAACCCTAAACCCTAGACCCAAAACCCAAAACCCTCTAAACCCTAAACCCTAAACCCTATAAACCCTAAACCCCATAAACCCTAAACCCTATAAACCCTAAACCCTATAAACTCTAAACCCTAACCCCCTAAACCCTAAACCCTCTAACCCTAAACCCCTGAAACCCTAAACCCCTTAAACCCTAAACCCTCTAAACCCTAAACCCTACACCCTAAACCCTAAACCCTAAACCCCAAACCCCAAACCCTAACCCCTAAACCCTCTAAACCCTAAACCCCAAACCCTAAACCCTAAACCCCAAACCCTAAACCACCAACCCCAAACCCTAAACCCTAAACCCCAAACCATAGACCACAAACCCTAAACCCTCTAAACCATAAACCCTAAACCCTCTAAACCCCAAACCCCAAACCCTAAACCCTCTAAACCCTAAACCATAAACGCTAAACCCCAAACCCTCTAAACCCTAAACCCTAAACCATCCAAACCATGAACCATGAACCCTACGCCCTCTAAACCCTAAACCCCCTAAACACAAAATAGAAAATGCCAATTGAACCTCCGACCATAAGCTAGCAGTCTAACCATTTCAAATGCTATGACGTGTCTCTTCCACTAAAGGTAGCTTGCCAATTTTTTAAAGCATGAGCTTTAAGCAATAGGTGTAACTCGCCGTGCAGAAAATTGATGCATGTTTCTGCATCAAATTATTGCCCACGGTGATCATGCAATCAGAGACATCACTTGAGATCACTTGGACTACATTGTCTAGCCCTAGTTTTGAAATTATCTCATCAATGAAAGATTCCAAACGTCCATCCTCCCCTAAAGCTGAAAATCTTTCAGAATAAAGATACAATAAGTCCTAAGGACAATCCACCAGGACATTAAAGAGGCGGAGCGAATGTTCATTAGCCCAACTATCTAGCAGAATACTGCTGCCAGTGACCGCCTAAAACTGTTGAATCTGTTGAAAATGGAAATTAATAAGAAAGCGATGACAGTTCGCATAAGAAAGCGGAAAACAAAAACAGAGAAAAAATAATTTAATCCTAAGGCAGCATCTACATCAATGAGAGGAACAACCAAATCAAACTCAAGAATTGCACAATACTCAATTTCGTTATAATAATGAAAATGCCAGTTGAACCTCCGCCTATAAACACAAAATAGAAAATGGAATACCTCTGTGCTCCTACTGAGGTCGCGATTCCGCCGCTTCTCCTTGTCTCCTGTTTGGTAGTGTAGTGGCGGTTGAAGAATGGAGGAGCTGAGGTCTGGTTGAAGAGAACAACGATTGAGCTTGTCTACTGGTCTACGAAGCTCGTTGGATTAGAGAAGTGGAAATTGAGGGAGGTCGAGTGCTTCGCTCGATCTGTCAGTAGATGGGAGGAGCAGGTCGATGGAGAGATGCAGAAGCATAAATGGTGAGGGAGAGATGGAGAAACGGGTGCGATGGAGAGGGAGATAGGTGCGATGGAAAGGGAGAGAGGTGCGATGGAGAGGGAGAGGCAGGCGCGAAGGGATATGGTGGTCATGTGCTCTGCGCTCGGTACAAAGTCGAAACAGAACGGGCGGGAAGAGGGGCGTGGAGGCTCGGCGTAAGTGTCGTTTTTATCCGTTCAACCATTGGATCTAATTTAAATCTAATGGTCAGTATTTATTCCTACGTTTGTACCAAAAAAAAGGTAAGCACATAACCCCCCATATATATATATATTAATTAAGTAACAACATCATTTAAGGTAACATACTTTCATTTATATGTAAATAACTCTCGACAATTGGATAAGGCTCAGGCTCATTTTTGGCGAAAACCCCATTGATGGTAACCTATGCCTTCTACACTAATACTAGAGACGTTTTGATAAATTTTTTAGGAGACTTTTGGTATTAGAGTAATAAAAGGGGTGTGTGTGTGTGTGTCCTTTCAATTAATTATAACACGTTAAAACTTGTTTGCATGATCAAATAATTTTATCCTTTTTTTCCTCATTTTGATTCGTTCAGGCCATGCATCTTGTCATATACCAAATATTTTTATCTATTTGAGTTTCCAAAATTATTCTTCATATTTTCATAAATTTTAATCATTTTCAAGATAATAAATACTCATTAATCAATTTTCTTAACAATTTAATTATCTAAAATTAATTATAGCCAATCTCCTAACTATCCATTATAGTCCAACTAGCCCCCTAACTGAACAAATAAGATTCTCACTTTGGACTTATTTATTCAACCAATATTGAGATAAAAGTACATTGACCCTACTTTTATCATGAAACACCTACATACTCAATCTCTCCAACACTTCATCATGACAGCTTTCAGTTAAATGAATCAGAAGCAACCTCTCCATCCTTTTTCCTATTTTCATTAAACCACAAAGATCTTCCATTGTCCCTAATCCTCACTTTTTCATTTCATTTCTTATTCACACAACTTTCACCTTAGTTTTCCTCTATAAAAAAACTCACACCTTAGTTTGCTCTCTTTTCTCCACTTGATTGCCTTCTTTTGCTCCTAAATTTGTTTTACTTTAGCTCTTAGACATTTATTCTAAGTTTTGAGAGTTAATTTGGAGCGATAATCTTGTTTTCCTTCGGTGAAAAAGGTGGTCAAGTTAGGAGTTACATGAAGTTTTGCTAACTAGGAAATATGATTTTCATTTTAGATATAGAACTTGTGTGCTTTGTGCTTGTATTTCATTATCTTTTATGAGCATGCTTTATCATGGTAAAATGTATGTATAAGGTTGTACATTTTTATACATGAAAGAGCATAAAAACTTTTCAATTATTCCATAAGCCATGTTAATATGAGGACCTAAAATTTAATATATATTTTAGGGTAGATATGGAAGCGTGTGGTTAGAATTTTTACATGCTTAAGGTGTCATGTTAAATCTTAGTATGTCTAGTTTAGTACACAGTTTTTGTATTTTAAAATTAATTTTGTAAAAACTTATTACCAAAATGGCACAAGATGTTAAATTTGGTCAAATGTTGAAACTATCATATAAGCTCTTAGCCCTAAAGGTATTCTCATGCCTACGGTGATTATTTTGGGGGGGGGGGGGTTTCCATTGTGTTCCTAATGATTTTAATTAAACTTTTGTACATAATTTTCATGGTTTGGAGTGATTTAAATAAGTTTGAAAGTGTTTATAGCTATTTCATTTAGTTAACATTTGTAATATTCTAAGTACATATTTATTTTTTAATTTCTGGTGTGAATTCATGCATGAGTGATATATTATAAACAATTGATATTGTTTAAGTGATTCAATTTGATTAAATGAGTAGTTATAATTATTTTGAAATGTTACAAGTGTTAAAGTAGGTCATAATGGCATGTTTGTCTTAATAGCAAGTGATAGTGACATTTTAAAGTGATCGGTGACATTTCAAGTGGAAATGAATTAAGTGAAGTAGTTAAGTGTGTGATATTTTGTTAGGTGTTTCTTTTAATGCTTGAATAAAAGCATTAATAATTAAAGTGAAAGATGACATGAGTTAGAACTAAAAAGGTAGTAGCAAGCTTTTTAGTTTTAGTCCTCTAGTTATGTTGGAACTAGAGAACCCTAAATCTACTCTACATATGTCAAAATCAGCGACCAGCAAAAGTACGTGTACTTAAGAATTTAGTGTTTAATAGTTGCTTAGGAGTGTTTAACCCTAGATGGCTCTTATCTCCCATCTACAAGGAAAAGTCAAAGCAAATGTGAAAGTGGGGATCCTAATCTCATAGTGAAATAAGTAATCAAAATTACATGATTACTAAATAAAGATCTTAATAGTGAATTTTTAAAATTTTGCCTCTATGTCATGAATAATGATCATATGTTGCTTGTATTGTATGCATGTTCATATGGGATAGACTATGTCCTTTTATTTGAATGGTGATATGTCTCTAGAGTGATTATATGACTCGGTATATTTTGTACTAACCACTCTGTTACGATCAGTACTTATTCAAGTGTATAGGTGTCACTTATTGTTTCATAAATGTTTGTTGATATTAATGTTTTTAATTTAATGCATGCTGTGAATGTTATTACTGAGTTTTGGAATAGTGTTTTGGTTGTTTGAACATCTCATTTGAACTTTTAGTCCTATGTTCTCCCTTATTTTTATCCCTTCTTTCCTATTTTGTAATCTTATATCATAGAGGATTGAGTGCTTTCCACATCTAATCATAAGATACGAGTTAATTTTTAGCCTTATACCCAATATAAATTAGATACAAGGGTATTTTTTTCCCTAAATTAGATGTGACAATAATACCTTACATTTTTATTTTTGGCTTTTTTTAAAACCTTTTTTTGTTAAAAAAAAATATTTAGTTCGTAAGGTTTGAGGCATTAGAGATGCACTTGGAAGTGAGTAAAGACTTCCAGGGAGAATACTCATTTTAAACATTTATTTGAAGCTGTGTGAATATTCCACCAGTTTTTTCCCATTATAAATACATATCCAAGAGATGTAAAGTATAAAGGTTTACTTCTACTCTTATTACCTTAATACCAAACATCTTCTCAAAGTTTTTTTTAGTCAAGTTATCAAGCAAAAAAGTATTTTTATTTTATTTGAATGAATATCAAGAAAAAAGTATTAATTGATGATGTAGTGCTCAAATTGTTCTTGCTTCTTGTGAACATGATTGATTTGAAGACCAAAGATATTTGATGAAATTACTAGTTGATAATCAAGCCTTGAGGAATTTATGCATATCATCATTTTACGTCAGAGAATGAATCATGTTCACTTTTCTTTGGAATTAGTATAAGGTTTGCTATAAATAATTGGAGATCTTGAGTAAAAATTAACAAATAGTTTTAATTTATTTATCAATATAGAACCTAATTTGATGTTATTAAATTTCTATTGTAATATATGGAGAACTACCAAATAAATCACCTAAGTTCAGTTTATGCATATTTAAGCAAAATGCGTACGACAATAAATATGCTTTAAATAGAAGATTGAACCATTGATTGTTAAATTATACCACATGTAAACTTTAAATATTAATTTTCTATATTTATTCAACTTGTTTCTCATAATAATTTTTTTTAAATTGATCCTTACTTTAACCCATAATATTTAGACTTAAATTATACTTTAGTCCGTTTATTTACCTTTTGGACTTATGATTATATGGGTCAAATGGAAAGGGGAAAACGTGATAATTTAAATTCATTACATAATCATTAACTAATTGTGTCATATATTCTTGTATATTTTATAATCTCTCTATATATTCTTTTAATCCTACCAATATTATCTTTTATTAGTTGCATATCCTCTCATTAGAAAATTTCAATCTAAATATTCCCTCTAGATAATAATAATTAGTTAATATTATTTATGGGTAGTTGATATTTGACACAAATATAAAATGCACTCAATTTTGATTCACCAAACCTTAATACTTGTGTGGTGCTTGTATGTATGTGTGCATGTATTGTATTGAACTTCAAATTCACAAAGGAAATAACTTCCTCCACTAAAACCCACATTTCTAATTGTAATCCCCCACCAAAAACTAAGTTAGAGGTTTTATTCTCTACCGCATCCATTAGCATTTTTTTTTAATATGTAGATTTTTTTTTATTGTGTCAAGATTGGCAATGAGTTCATACACAAGATCAACAAATACTATGTAACAACCAAGACCATCTATCATAACATGCTTTAAACTAGGGTGGGACAAACAACAAGCCACAGTCACAACCATTACATGTGATATTGTTCTCTCATCACACCGACAATTCTGGAAAACTCAAAGATTATGTTTGTGCCAAATCATTGTTACATATGTTGCACAAAATGCAGACATCACCTACTTCTTAGACCTTGGTTGTCTTATTCTTACCGCCGAATCATGATCCTCCATCACCCAATCCACCATGTCATCTAGCCTCCCTCATGTTGCTATAATACACTTCCAAATATTGAGAGGGAATGGGAAACTCATGAACAAATGGTCCACTGTCTCATGCTAGCTACCATAGAACACGCAATCTATACTCAACCTCACACCTTACATCACCAGTCTCATCCATGTAGGCAGCTTATTCTACATAATTAGCCATAGAGGAATATAATGCTTAGGTAGAGTGAGTGGCTACCACAACAAACATGACAACCACTTTCAGGGTTGCATCACTTGCAGATGGTCATAGACGACCCTTATAACATACTCATGTCTTCCATCTTGTAGACAACTCTGAATAAGAGTTTGAAACTTGCTAAATATTGATAACACGTATTGGAATATCCATTACATTAATGCAAAAGGTACAAATGACCAAAAATCCACCCATTATAGATAGACCGCATGAATCCATTTAACCCACAAGAAGTCTTTTTTTTTTTTACACTTATATTCCAAAGAAGCTTCCCTAGAGAACAACAATTCCATAAGTCAAGTATTAAGTAACTTAAGCCTCCTTCATCTTTGTGAGTACATAATAAACCCTATGTAACCAAAGTTATTTTCCTCTCTGTTGGCTTACCAAATTGAAGAAAATCTTGACTCAAATTGATAAACTTGCATAAGAATTTTTTAGGGAGGCGTATTACATGGCTAAAGTAGACCTAGATACCAAACATGACTGATTGTATAATCTACATGTTCCATGCATATTACAAATATGATATACTTGAATGCCTTAAGCAGGTTGTCACCTTCTCATACAAAGGTCGTAAGTTATTCAAAGAAAGTATGGCCAAATTCACCGACATTACACGATAGGTAATGGGAAGTGTGCCATCCTGGATGCCTAAAAACTCAATAATAGCATCTCTGATCTCTTAGACACCCCTCCAAAATATATCGTATATTTTGCTCAGTTGATACCCAAGTCCAACAAATCAAAAAAAATGGTTGAGTGTGTCCATGAAATAATGAAAACTTTTCATGTCACCATGACAAAAAAAAAAAAAATAGCAATTCATTTACAAAGCTTAGATTAAAAACCTTCAACGGCTTGAACCTCGAATGCCACTACAACTCAGGTTTGCCCCACAATAACCTCAGACATCAACTCAAGTAGTTCATCATAAACACAAACAGATAAACCAATAAAGGATCCCCTTGCCTTATACCTCGGTGTCCCTTAAACTAGGGGGTGGCATTCCATTACATAATATGGAATATATTATTGTAGTCATGCATGGCATAATAAGCTAGACAAAATGTCGAGGAAAACCATAACTGCGTAGCACATGACACATAAAAGGCCATCTAACCATGCCATATGCCTTTTTTAGGTCTAACTTGATGAAACACCTCTGTGGGACACCCTTACAAACATATTTCCTCACCGGTTCATGCACTAGGAGGAGACTTTCAACAATACTACTCCCTTTAATAAAGGTAGAATGAGAAAGATCCACAACCAAGTGAAGCATATCTTGTAGTCTATGATTCACAACTTTAGAGATAAACTTATACAACAAAGAGAAACAAGTTATGGGGCAAAACTCCATTACCCTATTTTGCATTTTGGTGCTTGGGAACAAGGATGATAGCAGTAATATTCACACCATTCAACATGAACCCCATAGCAAAAATTTCTCTAACTGCCAGCAACACCTCACCACCAACTATACTCCATCATTTGTTGAAGAAGGAAGCATTAAACCCGTCAACTCTCGATGCCTTAGCATCCTAAAAAAAAAAGCATAGCCCTCTACACCTTGTCCATTATCACTAGTGTGTCCAGTTTTTTCTATTATTCTCAATCAAGACCCAACTCCCTATATTAATTGCCTTAAGTCAAGCCTGACCCACATAATCACTTTTTGTCCCAAGCAAGGTCTGGTAGAATATAATGGATTTATGTTGTACATCACGCTGGCCTCTATAATCCACACCATTCTCATCAATAATTGAGTGCACAAAATTCCAGTTCTGCCACTCTATAATTCTTGAAAAATAAAGTTGGTATGAATCACCACAATACAACCATTGGATATAGGATTTTTGCTTGAGAAATACTTCCTCATGCCACAACAAGTGGTTAAACTTCCTACGAAACAATTTCTCTTGGCTACCAATTGCCAACTCTACACCCAAATCAAACGCTCACCTTTGTACCTCAACCAATTCCTATAACTTCACATCATAATCTTTATTAATTCATGTGAGTGCAGGAACCCCACTATTATAGCCGGTGGAACGGTCACGAGGGCCATGCCCTGCCACTATTTTAGCTGGTGGACCGGTCACGAGGGTAACATACCATGCCACTATTATTCATCGGTGGACCGATCTGGCCCTGACTCACATGATGTTTCACTCTAATTACTTTGTGTATTTCCCATGTCTTATCGTTATTATGTTCAGTTTGTTGAGCACAGAATCCCCCACTATTATAGCCGGTGGAACGGTCACGAGGGCACATGCCCTGCCACTATTATAACCGGTGGACCGGTCGCGAGGGTAACATAACCTGCCACTATTATTCGCCGATGGACCGGTCTGGGTCCGGCTCAACATCTTCCTCTTTAAGTGATTAGTGTCTTAACGTGTCTTATTTGAAAGAATTTTAAAAGGCCACACGACATCCATCATAACTTGCAGCATACCCATATTAGCACATACCAGACAAGAGTACGAGAACATACCTCGGTTCCAAGCTGCGCTACACAATAAAAACAGATAACATATAGGACACAACATATAAATCGTACAAGGCATCCAAGGCGAGTAAAACACGAAACACACAAGCAGCCCTTACGAAACACCTATAAGTGGAGGTAAGCAAAGACTTACCTAAATCCGAAGCTAGCTAAGCGAGATAAGAGGGAGAGAGAGGTCACTAGCTCGAGGATCCATAATAAAGCTTTCCTAAATTGCCAGTAAAAATCAAAAATTAAGTTAGAAACTATCCTATCGATCAATAATTCAATTATTATAATTAAATAAACGTAAACGGATACAAACGATCTTTCTTGGAAAATGTGTCCAAAACTTAACACTCAAAAACTTATTTCAATTTCGATTCTTTTTATGATTTTATCGACGATTTCAAATTCCTATTTGAATTTAATTAATTATTGTCGTTGCGAACCATTGTAGATAAATTCGTTCACGACAATGATTTTATTATATTATTATGAATTCGATTTTCGGTTAAAAATATGTATTCCCTTTCCTTATCGTGTTTTGATTTTTAATATTTTAAATTCATTCTCGATTATAACTTTGTCATGTGATTACGACTTTATTTTGGAGTTATATTTCGTTAACGAAGTATATTATTTAAATTATGGAATTTCTGTTTAAATAGTTAAACTTATTTTAATAATTTTATCTGTAGAAAATATTTCCGACTTTCAATTTATTCGTTTTCGAAAATTGTTAATATTTTTGGAAAGTTTTAAATTAAAAAGGTTTTTCGGAGATTATTTATGTATGGATTTCTTTCTGAAATTAATTTTCTTCTGTTTTACGCTTTTTGATTTACGAAAAACCGATTTCGAAAATTATTTAAATTAGTCTCGGTTTATTGGAATTTGACTTAAATATTTTATTATATACTTTTAAATAATTTTTTGAGGTCTTATAATATATTTATGTAAATAATACAAATCTTCATGTTCGTTGGTAAATTTTTCTGAAAATATTCCCAAAATTCTTTATATAACTCGTATATCGATTTTAATATTTCGGAACCTTATGAAATAATTTTCGTTTAATAAATTTTAGATAAAATATTCTAATAATAATTTTTAAACATTTAATATTTTATTTTATACGTGTATTTGTAAAAAAAAAAAAACAAGAGACCAAACCCGTCGGAAACCCCCCCCCCCTCTTCTTTTCCTTTTCTCTCTTCTCTCCCTTATTTTCCCTTTCCCTGCTCCCGACCTCTGCTACCCCAACCCTTGCTCCCTGTTCGCAAGCCCCAGCCTCCCAGCCGCCTCCTTCTCCACCAGTCGCCGCAGCCGGAGCTACAACCGCGAGCAGCTGCAACAAACAACCGCGCTGCAGCAGGGGCAGCGCCGAGCTGTGGAGTTCGAGCCACCGTCCGGCTCCGGCGAGCCTCGCTGACCACCGGCGAGCTGTCCTCGGCCTCCGACGACGCTTCTCCGGCTTTCCCTTGCTCCGATTGGTTGATTTTCGTTTGGTATAAATTTCTGAAAAACCCTAATATGGATTTGATTAATTGAGTATGATTTAGCTTGTGATAAGCTAAATTAATTGTTTGATTATGCATATATGTGCTGTGAGATTGATTTGGATAAGTTAATTGTATGGTTTATGTTGAGAATTTGAAAAATTGGATTTTTGGTCGGGTTATGCCCGAATTTTTCGGATCCGCCCAATTTGACGATTTTGGATAAATTGATTATACAATATATTTTTAAATTTATCTAATTTCATGTTGTAACCGTCAATTTGAGAAATTTATGCAGAATTTATCGGAATTTGATTTCTAGGTCAAAATTCATGTGTGATAAAATTGGGTCGCATAATTGGGTCGTTTCACTCAATTGATTTTACAATATCGTTTGAAATGTATTTAATTTCATATCGGAAGCTTTGATTTGGGAATATTGTGCGTAATTAATCGGAATTGGATTTTTAGGTCAAAACTCTTGCGGGTCCAAATTGGATTGTGTAATCGGGTCTTTTTATTCAATTGACTATATAATTTACATTATAATACATTTAATTACATTTCCGAACCGTCAATTTATATATTTTAGCAAGAATTGATCGGATTTGTGTTCTGGGCTCAAAAACCCTAATTGTGCTAAATTGGGTATTTCTTTTATTGGTTTTGATCAATTGATTATTCGATATGTTATAAAATGTGTTTAATTGCATTTCTAAACAGTCAATTTGATTAAATTAATAGAATTCAACCGAGTTGTATTTTCGGGCCTAAAATCCTAGATTTCATGTGAGATTATGAAATTGATCATGTGTATAATTGTTTTTCTAAAATTAAATTTGTAGAAATAGTTGAAATGATCCTAATTGCTTTCTAATACCTTTAATTTGAATTAATTAATTTGAATTACCCGAGTTTGTGTTGTGGGCTTTAGAACCCTAATTTTGAATATGGACAGTCTTAAATTGGCTACTAGGAAGATTGTTTTGTTGATATTAATTATCTAGATTTATCTAAAATTAGTTTAATTGTGTTTTAAAACTATCAATTTGAGGTAATCGAAGTGATTTGGTCGATTTGTAGTTTAGGGATTAAAAACCCTAATCTTCGGGGATTGTTTTATAAAATTGATTTTTGCTATGCGTCTTTTATCTAATCGATTTTTGGGTTTTAAATCATTTAAATTATGTTTTAATCTAATTGGTTTGGATTTGGTTCTATGCAAATGGTCAATTTACCTATTTAGTTGTAAAACCTAATGAATAAGTCATTTTTGATAAATTAACTTATAATCGATTATTCTTTCTCGGTCTTTCCAAATTAATTTGAAATGTCCCGAGTGATATGTGTATTAATCCGTTTTGATTTATTTTTAAACCGCAAAATTGCGGCCGATACACAATTGCGATACCGATATTTCATTGTATGCTCGTAAGTCCTTCGGTCTTTTGATTTCCTCTTAATTCCACTCAAACAATGAAATATCGGTACCGCAATTGCGTATCGGCCGCAATTTTGCGGTTTTTGGGTCAGCCGCGATGCGATATTTCAAAAATGCGGCAATTTCAGAAAATCACATATTTATCGCTACAATATTGGTGAAATTTCGGATATCAGTCGATATTTTACCGATATTGGTCGATATTAGCCAATATTGGCCGATATTTACTGATATTTGTCGATATTTGTTGTGTGAAAGAATTAAAAAATCATGCCGCGACAACCGCGATATATAAAGTATCATTCGCAACACCCCGATGCTGTGACACCGCAACCGTGACCGCAGTTTTATTATATGGTTTCACTACCAGTTGTCCAGTTATATATCTTATGACTTTCCATGACTACACTCAATATAATAAGGCATGAATGGTCAATCACTACAAACAACGTAAATGCACAATCCACAAGCTCTTGGTTATTGCTAAACCAACCAGTGTGAAAATGAGGAAATGGTACATATCTAACCCATGCGAAGGCAGCTGATAACCCTATAGTAGTAGGAACAATGATAATAATGCCAATGAGAAAAGAAGACGCAACAATGACATAGCTTTTACAATAACCTATCATCACATGGTACCAACTACTCAAACAACTAGTAGGAGACAAATTTTGTTCATTTTCTAACTTAAGAGGCCTCAAATACCAAACATGGATCAAAATACTCTAAAACTATAGCCATTAACCCAGTTGTAATTCCTTTGAGCATTTCATCAAATAGGTTATGGACACTAACCAATAGGGACCCAATAACATCATCATCAAGCCTGACTTCCTCTTCTAAACTTAAGAGCAAACCAACAAAATATTTAGACCAAGAATGCAATAATTTTACCTCTGCCCTCATATCATTGACTTCCTTGATAGCCATAGATTGATTGAGAATATCAACTCTTAGAAGTTGTAACATTTACGAATGGCCTATTGTGACATTAACTTCATCTTGAGTTTCCTTTTTAACTAGTGAAATATCATTGAATCTTTTCCTCATAAGGTGGAAGGAGTGCATGTATAGTTGCAATACCTAAGTATTTGCCTTGTTCACATATCCTCAGTAGCCAACAGTACTCCTAAGCACCAATGATTTTTCAGAACTCTTGATTTCGTTGATGTGTCAGAATGGTGAGATTTCCATTAGTGATGCCACTTCACTTGGGTTTGGAGGTTTAACCAGTGTGGGTTCAATTCATTTACTACCTGAAGGTGATTCTTCATTAATTAGCCGTTTGGTGTTTTTCTTATTAACAAAGAATTGAAGTCCTAGAGATTGATCTACCCATAAATTCAAATATAATTTTGGAGGTTTGATGAGTTTTTGATACTAAGGATCTTTGTCCAGAAATAATAGGAATAGAGTTTTGGGCGGGGGTCTAATTTTGTGGCGGTGAAGCATTTCGTTTTGTTTTTCTTGCAGAAAAAATAAATTGAAGGGATTTCATTGTTCTACAAATCTACTTTCAATTGACCTAGTCAGGTTTTGTCGAGGTTTATGGAGCAACTTACTGAATGATGGGAGAGGGATCAAAAGCCTTTTGTTTGTTTTTTGTGGGGGCGGAGTCAGCGATTCTAGTCTTGGTGGATGAAGTGAGGTTTTTTTTAGTTAATTAATTGATTTTTGCAGTGACGATTGACCAAAAGGGTGTGATGATGGTTGGGTTTGGAGTTGGGAGTTAGATTTTTGATTTCCTTTTTAGGTACTGCTGGTGGTGAGGGTGAAAGAAGAGATGGAGGCAGGAGTTGGTTGCGAACCAGATATTGAGAGTCGAGGCTTCCGACTCTGTCATGTTTACAAGGTGGTATATCAACTAATGGTTCTAAGTTTTGAAGAGAAGGGATTGGATTGGTTTTGGTGGATAGCAAACAATGAGGCGGGAGGTTCAACGGTGTTGATAACTGAGATGGTGGTAGCTCGGGGTTTAGGTTGATTGGTTCGGTGTGGGAGATGGAATATTAGACTTCATCAAGGTTGACAAAATGAGTTCCATGACCTTCTACTTCATTTGACTCAACAAGAACAGACATAGTTTGAGCATCATCTTAAATACACAAGTGGACTGCGAAGCTAATACATCTATGACTAGGCTGGTTTTCTTTGTTGCAGATGATGCACAAATGTTTAACTTCTGGGTCATAGAACTCATTGGCTGCGATGTGCCAAATAGGATACGAATAAGAAGGTGATTATTCAAGGATACCAGCCACTGCTACTCTCTTAATGGGATCACGAATTGATACAGATATTTCCACTTTGAGTGGGAATAAGCTACAAAATTTAGAAATGGGGGGAGGAGGACCAAGACAACTCAAAGGAAAAGGTTCTTTTATAATTCATTCATACCCTTCATGAGTTACAAACTACCATATCTATAGAGCTATCTAGATCATTCTAGTGCCAGCGAATTAAAACAAACTTTCAAAAGAATAATTATCCTCTCAGTGGAAGAATTACAAGAATGCAGTACAAAACCAAAATATTGCAGCATTAAATAGAAATAATAGAAAATATTCTTTCAACGGGCCTAGGCATTTGTGGAGTTGGTGTAACTCTTGGGCTGGATGCAGTCATTTGGGCCCTAGCTCCAATAGACTTGTATCAATTCATCTGTCCAGTTGTTAAGTTGTCCAATTTTAGTAATTTTACATGTTATTTTGTGATCTTATATATGCAAGGGGCTTTTTATGATGAAATATATTATTTTTTGATCCATGACATGTAATTTTAAGTATCGACTCATATTGCTAAATAAGTATGTAGAGCTTTTATGTATATTTAATGAACTAGTTTGAATCATTGGTCCATTTAGTGAACTGATTTGTTTGATGATCTGTTTGATTATGAAAACTTTGAGTTTAGTACCTTATAAAATCGTAATTCTTAAAATAGGATGTTATATCCGTTTATTTCTATAAATTTGAGTAATATTTTTTTATTCATAGTTAATAGGTTGATTCACTGATAATTTCTTTTGTTAGTTAATAATCTAGTATAATGACTTAATAGTTAGTTGGTTGATTCTATGAACTGGCTAATTTCCTTCTTTTAACTTCTTTGCAAATACATGTGCTTTATTGCTAGTCAATTGGTTTGTTAATATTTTATTTTGTTAGTTAGACCCGAATTAGTTTGCTATGAAACTAAATTAGCTTCTTAGTTTAATGTAAATATGTGAGTATTGTTTATTATGTTGACAATATGGGTTTGAATTTCTAGCTTGTCATTGACTTCAATCCTTGATTAGGAGACAAGTAATTCAAGGCAAGGTTCTCCACCCCACAAGTCTCTTCAATTTCCCATTAGTAGTAGAAGACAAACAATAAGTCAAGGAGTGACAGATAGAGATGAATAAAAAGAAGATATTCAAATTAGCAAAAGGTTTCAGGGGGAGGGCAAAGAATTGCATTAGAATAGCTAGAGAAAGAGTGGAGAAGGCATTGCAATATTCTTACAGAGATCGCCGCAACAAGAAGCGTGACATGAGGTCACTTTGGATTGAACGCATAAATGCTGGAACTCGTCAACACGGCGTAAGTAAACTGTAGCCCTTTCTGCAAATAATAATTCATATTCCTGATCTTTTATGTTCTTATATATTCTTGATTGATTGTTGGCATTTTATATCATTCTCATGTAATATGTTTCATGTAGGAGTTCGATTTGGCAGCCTGAATCTTTAATATTCAATGATGTTGCTGAAATTTGTCTATATAGCCTTATTGAGAGAGTTAATCATCAATACTCTTTGCTTGTAGTCAGTATTGGTTATGGTGATCTTAGCTAGTGCTGGTGTTCTGATACTTCTAAATTCCTACTGTTCCTTTTTTTTTTTGTGGTAATTTTTGATACATCCTCTATTAGATGGCCTACTTATATATCACGCGAACTAGTAGTGGGTGAAAGTCTCACTAAAAGTGCCCTCAGAAGCAACTTTTTTGAATTGTTGTACCATGTGGGGCTTGGTTGCAATTGTGGATGTTGGAGAAGAAAAATGTAACGTTCCTCTATTCTAGGGTACTAGTTTGTTCCTCATGCGACGCATGGGATATAATATAATGTAAGTAAATTATATAGTTAGTTGAGTAATAAAGAAGAGAATGTCAACCCGAAGGACAAACATAAGATGCAGAGTGCTTGTAACATTTAACTGGAGTAGACTGGACCAAATATCTGATTTCCCCGATTCTTATTTCTTGACTTTGGAGCTAGAAATAGTTCTAGCTACAAACAACTTCCTATGAAGTGTGAAGCCATAGAATCAGTACTATAATCTGCACAAAGAGGAAGCTTATAATGATTCTACAACGGTGGAGGAACACATCCACCAATTTGAATTACAGCGATCGAGGAACACATCAATATCCATATGGAGGGCAAGGCATTAACAAATAAAAAGGCAGCATAATAATACCATAATGAGCAACACCAATATCTATAATTAGTAGTAATGATAATTTATATATATATATATATATATAATGAAAACCAAAACAAAAGATGTTTCAAACAACCACCAAAATGTCATATTGTTTCTTCTGAATAAAATTTCGAGCCTTCAGCTCCATTTTTCCACATTTTTGACAAAGAAAAATAAAATGATCACCTTTAAGTCATCACAGGCTTGAGTTTCTTGTCTGGCCCTATAACTAAAAAAACTCATCTAGTAAAACTCATTTTGTCATATCCTCCTTGTCATTAGATGTCTTTGCACCATCCTTCTTTGTAACAATTTTAAAGGAGTTGTTACCTTGTCACTATCCGATTAAGACTTAAAAATAGTTATACAAAGGATATTCGTTCATGAATGCAATATTCAATTGTATGTTTGCTAAAAGAAAAAGGTTAAAAATAACTAAGAAACACTACATTTTCTCATCATACATGTCACGTCTATCAATCTTTGTAGGGGGAAAAAAAACCCTTATGATAATGGTGTATAAAAAAGTTGTTGATTATTATGTTGTAATACGTAATGCACTTAAATACTTTCTATGAAACTATTTGCATACAGAAAGAACAACCCAAATTGGTATACCTAACTTTCAGACCCAGCTAATTTGATATACTGTACCATTTCTTTAGATTGTCAACCACCCTTGAGACACTAAGAGAGAAATTGACGACCTTTCACAGCCATCATAGAAATTGCTCTCCAATCAACCAATGGCTTGAATTGGGTTGGTCGGCTGGAGTTTTTTCTTTTGTGTCCTTTATTATACAACACCAAATGCGTCACTCAAACAACGTAATAGTGTCAAAATCCTTTACTTTATCATCAATACATACCAAAAGACCAACGTCCAACGATGTAGCTTGTAGATCTGCAGCAGAAACTCGTAGCAGCTCCCAACAGTTTGTCCTATAGGACAACTGAGGTATTGCTAGCATCATAAAAAATAATAACCTCTACCTTTGTACCTACTATAACATACATAGGTAATAAGATACTGTATGAGCTATTGACATAAGGTAAAATACCAATTGTTCATACTAAGTAGTCAGTTGCATTAGCATTGTAATTGTTACAATTCCTACATAAATACTTCTTATCAACAACCGTCACCTTACGGTTGTACTTCCCACAAGTTGTATAGAACCAATCAGCGTAGGCCTCCATAGCCTTGATGTTTGCTTTTATATAATATTTGTTAACCTTCATTTCAAACAAATATTGATACTCAATACCATTTGTTGCAGCCAAACTTGTAATGCTGGGTTCTGCATTACTAATCATCACAAAGCGAACAAGACAAAATTACCCAACAAATTCTTAATTCATTGTATTCAGCCAAGGTGTCTATTTGGTTGGGGGTTAGTCCCACTTGAACCTTCTTGCAGCATCAACTAATCTACCTTCACTTAAAGTACACCTCAATTGAAAAATATTTATAGAAATTAGCTTGCATTCCACTTAATACTTTTATCATCAAGTTAGAAGTGCTCATACAATAATATTCAAAATTTTAAAACGAAATGAGACAGCCACAACTTGGTACAGAAATCTCTAATTTCCTCATCTTCATCATCTCTAATGAACTTGCTATCAATAAATAATAAAAAAAAGGGTGTTTAGAACAATTTCGCAATCAATGTGACGAAAAAAGTTGAAAAATTCAAGTTGCAACAAAAATTATTTTCTGGCTTATCATACTTTGAAAGACCCTGGCCTTGAACATCTTCAGAAATGATGATTATCGGTTTATCCAGTTCACCTTGACAAATTCTGATTGAAAGCCTGTTATTGAAAGCAAATTAAATTTATTAGTACATCAAAATCTGAGTAAACTCAATTCATTTATTGACATATATCTCTGTTTACAGGATACAAATTCCATTGAAATCAAGTACATCGGGAATTAGTAATTTCATCAAACAGTTCATAGGCATCATAAAAAGCTTCATGTTTTGAACTATCAAAAATAGGTTTTGGCTGAAGATACTTATCATTTGCTTCGCATATGATGATGAAGTGAAGTTGGACTTTGCAAACAATGAGAGTAATCAACTGATTACTTTGTCGGAAATCACAGATTCAGATATATAATGTTCTAACCAACAACCTAGCCTATATCTATTAGAAAAGATCATAAATTAGCAGTATACACTGAAGAGTTTTCGGATGGATATCAAAACCAATTACAAAGTAAAATAAAAAATCAGCTGAATGTACTTACCAATTACAGAGCTAACACTGTGATGGACTCTGATGTATCTAATTAACTGCCCTCTGCCCGTCACATTTGTGTGGAAATTGCTGAACCAAAAAGCAAAATTCGTACAAAGATTACCCAACTCTTCAATATACACCAGACCTCTGAACTCTTGCAGTACGCTGATAAATTAGATAAATTAAAGATCACCCATTTGCATTGTGAGTTTATGGGATGATTGATTTCAAATATATTTTGTTTTGGTCGAATTAAAATTGCTTTGTCCATTCAATTGTCTCAGTCTTGCTTAATACATCTGCCAGAATCACTGGTCTCTCTCTCTCTTTTTGTGTTTAAAATAAAATGGGAGTCGTGTAGTGGAAGTTTTTATTGGATCCTCTTTCAGTTGACAACTTTCGATGCAGTTTTTTTTTTTTTTTGTTTGACATGACGTTTTTAAAGCAGAAAAATATATGGTGCAGAATTCTATTTTTATTTCTAGTATAGATTTTAAATATATGAACCAATTAAAAAATGACACGGGGCTTAGTAAAGTTGCCGGGGTGCAGATGCACTGGGTGGGAAATTTATGCTTTTGTATTCTTTTATGTATAGTCAGATTATGTGATCGTGCTTAAACTGAAGCTGGAGTTTTTAAAACTGATTGTAAGCGAGGCTATGGTTGATGTACGCATTGTATCTGAGTATTAGTGTCGGCACGTGTGAAGAATGAGTTCAGCGGGGATGAGGATGTTAGGGTTTATGAATGCTTACATCACACAGTTAAAAGTAAAAATATGTAGAATAAAGGACATAAATATCAATTAAGGAAGAAACTTTTGGGCTTTATTCCAATTAAGGAGAAACGTTTTTGAATTTCCAATTGAGGCAATAATGCTAAAAAATCTTTTTTTTTAAAGGAAATTCCAGCATATGTACTGCTGGAAGTCAACAGAATTGAATAATTTATTGTTATTTTTGTATTTTATACTGTACAATTTAAATGTGTAATACACCTAATATATTAAATTTATTTGTTCATTTTATACTATCGAATATGTTTTTCATCTAAACTTAATCAAAACAAACTTAAAATAATCAAAACAAGAAATTAAACAGAACTGGAAAACAAATAAAAAGAGAAATTATACATAACTTGTAAACAAAAGGAGAACTACTCTACCTTTTTTTTGGTTATTTATTTATTTATTTATTATTTATTTTATACTATTCAACCTCAATTTGAATATCAGCCACCACAAATGTATTTGATAGTCAAGAGTAACAGTGGCATTGGTTCCTTATTTTTTAATCCTTAACCTGAAAGCTTATCATCCCCAATTCAATTACCATGAACCCTAATTTCCTCAAATTCATGATTTGGTAAACTTAATAACTGTCTTAGTAGACTTAGAATCTGCTTGCTTTGCCGATTCACTAGGCAACAGCAATCTTGCGGTCTGTATCATCCCGGAGGTAATCGTCAGCTTCTTGATGTATGTAGTGAGCCTTGAGGCCTCACGAGCAATCTTCTCAAATATACAATTGATAAAGCATTTAGAAATTCCAATGGCCTTGCTGAGATTATGTTGTCGGGATGAACACACTTCAGGACTTTGAAGACAGATCTTGTACGTTTTGATGCTCTTTTTCATCCTCTTCTTGTTCTTGTCACCGATGGTGACTCCTCCGCCTTTTTTTGGGAACAGTTACCTTGTTTGTGATGACTTCGATCACATCGAGCCTGTAATTGGAGAGGTTGGTGCCCAAAATTTCTTCATCCTTTCGTTATTCCTTGTTCGCTTTCCTTTCTCCTACTCTGTCACAGTAGAGGGAAGAAGATGAAAATGCCAATATCTCTGATTGAAGAGATTTCTTTGGTCAAAGAGAATTAGAAGAAATTGAGATGAACGCTGAAGGACGAAGAAGAATAAAGTTGGGGGAAAGGATGACGAAAATCAAACAGTCACCAGCAAGATCTCTCATTGAATGCTTGAAGACATTGCGGACAAAGGGAATTTGTTTCGTTTCTAACTTCTGATTTCTCTGTTTCAGTTATTTTCTTTGTTTAGATTTTTTTTGTTTAATTTTTACTAGGTTAGGACTTGCCTTTTGGACTATTTGGATTATGCTCGATGTTTCCTGCCTTCTGATCAATTTTCCTTTACATTTTTATTTTTTCCAATAACTAAGGCTTGTGTTCAGTAAATAATTGGCTGAAACTTTAGGCCACAGATGTTTATGCTGCTCCTTGTTTCTGGATCTCTGGAGAATTATGACATCAGATTAGCAGCTCAATCAGCATTAACAAGAAAAAAGAGGAGGGTGGGGGGGGGGAGTTGAGCTCAAATTACTAAAGCTGTTGTCTTTATTCCGAGTTTCATGGATGATGTAAATGATGAAGCATGAACCTTGTGAAGCTCCTATCCTGGATGTTGTGCCTCACTGTCACTTGTATGTATCAAATAGATCAATTTTCTTAGATACCCTACTCATTTTAAGTAATAAGGATACTGTTATGAGTAGATTGATGAAAGAAACTGTGACCTTCAATTCATATAAATTATATAAGTTATTTAAGCAGATGTAATCTGTATTGGTCCAAATGCTTGTCTGCATGGTTTCCAACCACAAAGGCATGAACTTTTGGACTACCAGATTGGATCAAAGTAACCAGAGCATGCATACGTTGATAACAAAAATTAGAAACAGTGTACTGTGGAAAGATCTTGATGGCTTAAGGGGAGACATGGGAACAAAAAGAAAGCAGTGGCTAGACTCAATTAATATGCATAAGAGCTATGCGTCTATTAAAACAATATATAAAACACTACATCAGTCATATAGGAATTGTGCACAAGTTTTGATTTTGAAAATGCAAAATGAAACTGTTGTTTTTATCTGTGGTCTTGTCTCCCTGCTTGCAATTGAGAATTATTAGGTCTTTCTCGAATACACATGTTGATTATGAATGAAATAGTTGTCCTATCGTGATTTATCTTCATGTTAAATGCACAAAGTGAAGATTAGAAGTGATGCTAGTATTGTCAAGGAGCTTCATCATGGAGAAATATTTAGTTGCATGCTCTGTTATCTTTTGGCTCTAACATAGTAGCTCACTAGCTTTTGCATATATTAACTGAAAATATGATTGTCTCATATATTTGCCTTGGTGTTTTTCCTGGTTAAATACTCCCTTACACTCTATTTGCGTGATATACATTTTTAAGTCATTCCACTATGTTTGCAAGATATTTACTTTCTTTATATGCCCTTGTATATTTTTTGTGAAGATGCTCAGAAATAATTATACAGTTAAATAAGGAGTACGTGTCATTGCAGTTGCCAACCTTCCCTTCCCTTTCATTTTCAGATTGACCATTTTCTTATACTCAATTATTATGAAACTTTGCAAATACAGTGGGATGAGGAGAGTACTATTTATAAATCATTGTATTGGCAGGGGCAGAGCAAAGAGCGCTGAATGTCTTCTGTGTTTTTTTTTATTGTGGACATCGAACTGGTAGATTAACTGCTTGTTGTGCTTTTCAGTTCATTGGTAGGTACTATGTGCATCTTAAACCGCAGCTAGGGCATGTTCCTCGATTTTTATTTATTTTATTGTTTAGATATAATTCAGAGGCAGAAAAAGAAAGGGAAGGCTTGTTTCTAAAACGCTGAAAGCTTTGCAACTTGCAAATGAAAAGAATTAGATCAGTGTCAGATTCTGCTTGTTATGGAACATCACAGTTCAATATGGCTCCTTTAAAATATGATCAAGGTACTCTCTTTTGATGCCTTTTATCATCTTTGCTCATTCAGGTTAATTATGGAAACTTCATGCATGGGCTACTGAAGGAGAACATTCAACTTAACAGGAAGGTTCTGTCCGAACTATCTATGCATGAACCGTACAGTTTCAAGTCTCTAGTTGATATATCTCGCAGTGCCTTCCCCGGAAATAAGAAAGCTATGCCTGCTCCTAAGAAGGAAGGCCTTGCGGTGGTCCTGTGATTGGACTAGTTCATCTTTTCGTGTTGTCCAACCTTGGTTATCTTTGCTTTCGAAGTATGTTTTCAGTAAAGAACAGCCTCGAAGGGCACCTAGTTCAATAATGATTTCCACCTCTCCTATGTTCTTATTGTCCATCTTGAGACGCGTTTCCGCTGACTGAATGCCTAGTTAATTTTGATAGCGTGTGGATAATTTTATATGCTTTAACGCTGACTACAGTTCTTGGCAGTCTTGTTGTAAATGTGTAATGGGTGGTGGCTCGTCATTGGGAAAAACTTAACAACAGGATCCAGCAATGTGTGTTGGCCCTGTCAAAAAAAAAAAGAAAAAGAAAAAAAGATGTAGCGAAAGGAGCGATGTATGTTGCTGGAATGTTAATGCTGGATACTACTTGATAACATTACAACTCTCCGGCAGGCTTACGGCGAAAGCTAAGTTTTCAGGTCATAGGTTAATGAATCACGTGTTGAGTATGGCGGTAATGGGGTGGAATTCCTGTACTGTTTAGCGTTTTTAGATTGGAGATTTTACTCCTTTTTGATCGCCGCACTTCCTTTTTGATCTAGGTATACCATACATTAGCTACTGATTGTTGAATTGATGGTCCTCGTATTCGTCCTTGGTGTTTCTCTCTCATTCTCGTCTTTTATTCTTTGAACGCAAGAAATCGCATATTTCGTTAGCAAGGCAGATTACAAACAGATCAGTTTATGGCTGCATATCTTGCTGTAAAATCAGCAACCTTATTAGCTAATCTAGTAACATAGGATACAAGCAAATTATGCTAAGAATCTAGGATATTTCTGCACCTAGTAAATAAGCTTCTAATCTGCCAGGGGGTCATTAAGAAGGGAAGGCACAATTTTTGAATTAGTTAAAAGTATAATTGAAGATATACCCTTTTGTTGTACAATTTCCCAAGCCATTAAACGTGCTGAAGCTTCAGCTCGTAAGCCTGAAATGCTCTAGTTGTGATGGTGAAGTGAAACTCAATGCAAGAATATAGGTAGTTAAAAGTATAATTGAAGATATACCCTTTTGTTGTACAATTTCCCAAGCCATTAAACGTGCTGAAGCTTCAGCTCGTAAGCCTGAAATGCTCTAGTTGTGATGGTGAAGTGAAACTCAATGCAAGAATATATTACCTTCCCGTGATAATCTCTCAAAATAGTAGAGATGCATGTGATTGTTTCTGAAGTAGGGCCATCCGCAATGAACTCAACACGGTCCGGAGGAGGTGTCCAATCAAATGAGGATAGAGGGATGGTTTTTGGTAGGACATAGATCATACACATTAAATCTATTGAAAAATTCAAAAGGGATGGTGGAGTAGCTGCAGATGGAGAGTATAGCTTCATGTATATCAAGGATTTTATGCTCAAATATGATCATATTTCTCAAATTCTAGATGGACCATCAAATGCGACAGTAGCCCCATGGAATGAGAGTTTTTGAATTTATATCATTGTTTGACTAGACAAATAAATTTTGAATGTTAATGGGGGTGGTGTACGATATATGAAGGGGGGATACTAAACCAAATAGCTGTGGCTATAAGGCGCATGGGAAATAGGTGGGTTGAAGTGTTTTCATCTTCATCACATAAGGGAGAAATTACCTAAATAGGCAATGATCTTCTTAAAATTTCTTATTCGGTGACAATAGAGTTGGTCAAAACTCTCCATAAGAAAAGATGAAGGTTAGGAAAGGTATCATTGAATTTCCAAAAATTTTCCCAGGACATACCTTAGGCAAAATGTGATCTGTGAGGTTTTGAGCAACTTGTGAGCAATAAATAGAGGCGCTCATATGCTGATTTTGTAGTGAAACAATATGATGGGTAAGGCCTCCAAATCAAGGAATTAACACCACATTCATTGTATTGTGAACCATCTATTTGAAGGTTGTGTTGCACTTCAAAGAAAGGGAAGTATTTATGGATGAGATTGGTATTCCATCTAACAAGTTTGAGAACTAAGTCATAAGCACAATAGATGGCTAGGTGTGCTTGGAGGCATCACATTACTTGATAAGAAGGTATAGAAGGAACCTAGGGTTCATTCCATTAACATCTCTACCTTAGAGCATAGATCTCCAAGCACGTGAGTAACAACTATTTTAATTAACATCCCATAAGCTAGAATGACATAGTTATTTGTCCCTTAATAATCAGGCCCAAAAGGCTTGAAGTTGAGAGATTCCATACTAGTTTGGCAATCAAGAAATGGTTCATTAGTTCATGGTTCCTAATACCAAGTCCACCATAATACTTAGATTGACACATAATATCCTAGGAGATTATAATGATGTGCTTTGAGCCATCCATGTTGGCCCACCAGAAAGTGCATTAATGTTGTTGTAGAAAATAACATACATTCTTGGGAAGATGGTAGTTATATATGGATTTGGTCAATACAAATCTTCCAACATATAATAACAATTTACTTTTCCAACCAACCAGTTTTGATGCACTTTTGGTAGTAAGTTGGGTATGGGTGTTTTTGTGCTGTTTTGGTAAGACTAAAAGGTGTCCAAGGTATTTGTTATTAGGTTTCATGTTGATGTTATAGAGGTATTCCTTCTAGTGTATGGGAATTTGATTGTTGAAGAGAATGGAAGATTTGTCTTAGTTAATGAGTTGGCCAAGCTAGGATGAGTAAATATTTAGAATTTCTAGTAGATATAATTTTTTTTTTCATCTTTTCCAAAAATGATTTTTTTTAAAAAAAATTTCGAAGCCATCATATAAAGATTCTTTCTTATATAGAAAGAGTAATATGGATAAAACCTAGGAACATGAGATGAACAAATATGGAGAAATGGGACATCCTTGCCTTAAACCTCTGCTAGCTTTAATAGTGCCATATGAGGTTCCATTATGGACACTATATCAAATAGAAGAGACACATTCCATTATTAGATTTGGGGTTTTATCCTTGAAGCCAAAGCCATGAAGTACTTGTTGAAGGATATTTCAATCAATAATGTCACATGCCTTATCAATGCCAATCTTGATCATTAAGTAAGAAGAAGATCCTTTGGATCTACAAATGGAACGGAAAATTTCTTGTTCAATGAATATATTAATAGTAATTTGTATTCCAGATAGAAAAACATTTTGATTTTCATATATTAACTTGTGCAATAAAGGTTTGATTTTGGATTAAATTATATTAACAATCATCTTGTAAATAACATTGCATAAAGCTATGGGCCCATAATGAGATGGTAAAGTAGCATTTTAAGTTTTAGGAACTAAATGAATATAAGTATGATTAATGGAATGAGGAAAGGTTAGGGTATTCAAAATATTTTGTATGAAAGAACCAACTTCTCAACCTATTTTATTCCGTTTATTTTGATAAAATAAGGAACTTATTCCATTTGGGTTAAGGGTCTTAAATGGTCCTATCAAGTGAAAAGATTGAAATATTTTAGAGAAAGTAGGTATAAGAGCAATACTTTCATTTTACTGTGATTAATAGGTACATCAGTGAAAGAAAATAAAGGATATACAAGAGCGGTATCTTTAGCAGTGTAAGGATTCCTAAAAAGAGAAACAATTTCCAAAGATATAACAGAGATGTCAAAAGTAAAGGAACTATCAGCTAATTGAATGATGAGAATATGATTCTTCTTCATTTTATGGGTGGATTCAGTGCGGAAGCTCTTAGTACTTATATCACCATCCCTAACCTATTTTTCTTTGGCCCTCTATTACTAATAACATTCTTCTTTATGGAGGAAATGGGATAGTCTAGACTCCATGTCCTTGAGAGAATTCAAATTATAATTGGTTGTAATACCCCCAATATTTTGGAAAACCTGACTTATTTAGGACTGATATTAGTGGAGATTAAGTTTCCTTAGTTTAATTCATAAAAACAAAACTTGATGAACCAAACCACAAGCACACGTCCATTATTATAGTACATAAAGGTTGTCTACATAGGGATTTATTGTTAATTATTGATTTTTTTTTTACCAATTATTACTATATAGACATATCAAATTTGGGGATTAGAAAATGAGTAACAAAAAAAAAATCAAATAGTAAAGCTAACGTTGGTAAAAATATAATAAAAAGCTCGGGATTGGATTGTCGTCATAAATCAATAACTAACAAATAATCAATTTGATTGTCAAATAACTACTTAAATATGAGAGGTTAAAATATCCTAAATTAATTAATAACCTTTTTTAAGGTCTAATAGTCATATCTAATTCAACTCAATAGCCTATTTTTATGTTGTTAAATCAAATTAAACCCATAATGCTCTATGTTAAATCAATTTAATCCCTAAGACACTCTAGCCTACTTTTGTAGTTCGATTTTCCTATTTAGTTGTTAGATTTTTGGTTATTAATCTTCACCTTTTAGTTTCTCAATTAAATACCTATGTATGGTCAATTCAATGATTAAATAACTCAACTATAGTTAAAGAAATAACAATTGAATTTGTTGCGGAATAACATGGATTGATTGGATCAAAACCATAATTGAAATTAAAAAGATGATTGAACAATTGATAAGTCAATCATAAGACATAACAATTAAGGGAAAAATAGAGATATTTATTTGTGCACTTATGTAATTATAAGATGATTAAATAAATAAATCAACCAATTACATAAATATACAATTCTGTAACAATGAAGAATTTTATGGAGAAGAAGAAGAAGAAATTGAGTCGCATGATTTAACAACTAGGATTTTATCATATTTCTTTTATATTAGATAAAACCCTACTGGAAAAAATGTGTTTGGTAAAGTAAGAAAAAAACAAGCTCTGTGTTTAGGAAATACAAGACCCCCATGTTTATTTTCTTACTCTCGACTTTTTGCCTATAACTCATCCAAAATATTCTATGAACAAACACGACGTGTGTTAGTAAACATGGAGTGTAACACCCCCAAAATTTATTACTGAAAAATTTTATTTTATTAAAAGATTAGCGGAAGCAAAATAACAAACTATGAATTTTGGGGATATTACGGCCACACTTAGTACCAGACCGGTTTACTCATACCGTTCCGATACCAAGTGTTAAGGCTAAAGAACACAATATCAATTGCTAGAAATTCAAACCATTTTTAAATCAGAGTAGCACAAGTAAACATTATATGAGAATAGATTCCACCAATGGTGGTTATAAGAACAAAATTACATTTAAACCAGACATCAGAAGAGGAAGAATGAAATCTTAAAGGTTGGATAATCCTTACACTCTTTCTCGTTGCCCACTTGAATAACACCTGAAAAGACTTGCAAGGGACACTACCCATTGAATAGGTAGGGGCCCCATGAATGGAATCCTTCAGTACTATGGTACTGAGTAACCCTTTAAAAACACACTAGAAAGCAGGCCCACAATGCAACACATGATATACCACTATATCCATACCTAATGACAGGTGTAAACATAATAAGTAGATCCATGCATCCCCATACTTGACAAGTCAATCAGATATTAATGGTGCATACTTAAATATTCACTTTCGTACATTCGCATACTTAACGAGTCAATCAAATATTAATAGATCATAATGAACAATCGATACTTTTAGAGCCTTAAAGCCATTAATCCATCATTAATCAATTATCTTGGATTATAAATATCCATGTGAGTGCGGAAACCCCACTACTATAGCTGGTGGACCGGAATATATATAAGGTAGAACGCTCCTGACCACTATTATTTGCCAGTGGACCGGTCTCCAGAGCAAAACCCTCTTGGCCACTATTATTCACCGGTGGACCGGTCTGGCCCCGATTCACAAGGTGTTCCACTATAAGTGATTAGTGTCTTCCCCATGTCTTATCGTTATTACGTTTGGTTTGCTAAGCACGGAATCCCCCACTATTATAGCTGGTGGACCGGAAATTATACAGGAAAAAATGCTCCTGCCCACTATTATTTGCCAGTGGACCAGTCTCCAGGGCACCTCGGCTCCTGGCCACTATTATTCACCGGTGGACCAGTCTGGGTCCGGCTCAACAGTCTTCCTCTTTAAGTGATTAGTGTCTTACTCGTATCTTATTCGAAAGATTTCACCCTAGACATGCATGACTAACTATATCCACACTTATCCTCCCAAGAGGGCCCATCCCATATCTTGAGACTTCTGCACCTCCTAACTCACCCCGACATCCTTCCCTTATTCCACTTACTCACACCCGGAGCCCGACTCCTAAGTGTGGGGGTCAAGCCCTCTCACCGCTTTACCCTAGGGTTTCTCCAAAAACCCTAATCTGGGCCTATGTGGCCCATCCTTCTCTGCCTTACACATCCCAAACTATTTCAACACCCTATACGTCACGACCCTTAGATCCAACCCTCACTTTCTACCCCACTCATTCTCGTTTACTTTTATTATTTTCTTTTTCTTTTTCCACCTTCCCCAATTAGGGCTTCTTTCCAAACCCTAGCTCGGTCACCTATGCACCCTTATAGTGTCCCACATATTATTTTCCCCCAAAGCCTCCAGCCACCCAAACGACACTTTTATTACCTTCCTCACATCCTAAGGCAACTTTCCATACATAAAGTTTTCCCCCATGTAGACTCTAACCATCCCATGCAAACCCTAGATTCTCTCACTCTTTCAATTTACGTAAAGTCCCCTTTTATTCATCCACTCATGGTTCATGGATTATTTGGGTCATTCCTACCTAAGTTAGTCAACTTACTTCCCCCTGGTTATCTTACTTTCCTATTTTTTCCTTTTTCATCCTTCCATCCCACATTACCATATTAAATATCCTAGCATGCATGTCCTAGAGGATCATATTACATAACATCGTACACACCACAAATAAAATCATCGTCCATATGCATAAGGAAAGTTGTTGATTCATTAACAAATAATGATAAAGATAAAATTCTCGAAGAGATTTTATCAAAACAACATGATGGAAAAGGTAATGATAAGGTTAATAGCAATTGTGTTACTCCAAATGCAGTGGTATAAAATAGAAACATCATCGATGGTATGTTAGTATCTAATGTCGATGTTGATATTATAACTGAATATGATAATAAATCTCAATATATTAAGAAATTTTGATATGAAAGGATGAGGAAATTTAGGGGAGAAACTATACAAGTGGAGATAGATTCACTAAGAAAGTGATAGTTGTCAATTATGCTTATCGGCAAGTATACCATTCACAGGTAATATAGGACGTGTATGAGTATCAAATTATATAATGTGAATCTTCTAAGAGAATGGAAGATTCAAAGGCAAGGAGGAGAAGTATTTTTTCGGTGGTTGAATATTGGAGAGGAGGTTTATGAATATTGGAGAGGAGGTGTATGAATATTGGAGCAAGATTCAAGAAAGAACTCAACAAGAAAGCTAAATTTTGATGTCTCACAAAGAACACACTCAAATACTCCTATCTAAGAACACACAAAGTAATATTAACTAGTAACAGTCACTCACAAAGAGAGATAACCAACTAATTCACTTATATTATGATTTCAATAATGCTCAACATGTGTACAATGACACTTTGAACATGCCTTATATAGGTAGCTACAACATTGTCACACCTAATGCTAATTAGTACACTAATATAGTTGTAGTCCTCTACTTGTTATAAGTCTTAGCAAATACATGGTTAACTAGCATACTAACTAGTTGTGACAACATAATGCTAACCTATATAATACATGAATCAAATTAGAATTATTATAAATAAACATAGCTAATTTATACTTCTTTTTATCTTTAAGCACAATGTATTCATTATTCACACCATCATGAGTTGCATTTCTATCATATTTACATTATCTACTTAATAATATGCCATAAGCATCCATAACACCTCATCATGGTAATCACTAATGCAAAAAGAAATCAGAGTTCACTTATTCACCCTATTACCTTTTTCCTTATTAATCCATTGTAATGAATATGGTGTAGGATGATTAGTAGTTACTAACCCTAGTTATTTGACCATATTTTCACTAGCAACATTGGTACATGAACTACTATCTATAATGACCCTATAAACTTTATCACCAATCCTACACTTAGCTTTAAAAAATGCACCCCTTTGTTTAGATTGATTATTAGGTTATATGTCTAATACCTGTTGAAGTGTAAAGCATTGATTACCATCTTCTTCATACAAACTTGAGGTATCATCATTAGACTCAGTTTATAGATCATCATTATTAACACATGGTTCCATGTCTTCTATTTCATTTAAGATCAAAACTCTTTGATTAAGACACTCTCTAGAGAAATGACCATATCATTTACATTTAAAACATTGCTCTTTGGACATTTCATTAACCTTATTTTTACCCTTTTCATCTCATTTAGGGTTTAGCTTTTTATCATTAGCTAACTATGCATGTGTTCTAAATTTTTATGTCGATGCATTCAAATAGATTTTGGTTAAGGTAGAAGTTGAAGCACTTATTTTAGCATAAGCCTTGGTTGACTTAGTTTGGTTTTCGTATTTTAAAGCCAATTTAGTCAAATAATCAAGGGAATCATAGGCAAACTTTTCAACTTTTTCTCCATTCAAGTTATTAAGGTCACTTGAGTATCTAGCATACTTTTTTTCTTTTCTCTCTTGTATATCACATAAGAGTTATAGTCCTTCAAATTCTCTAGTGTATTCTCCTACACTAAGAAGTCCTTGCATAAGAGTAGGGATGGCAATGAGTCAGATCTGGGCCAGGTCCAGCCATACCTAGACCTGGACCCATTTATATTACTTAGATCCAGACCCAACCCAAACCCACCGGGTCTCAAAAGTTATGACTCAGACCCAGATCTGCCGGGTCTAGCAAGTAAACGAGTCCTAAATGGGTCCGGCTATTTTTTTTAAAAAAATAATTAACAATCTATGTAAATGCAAATATATTTATGTTTTATATAACGTAATATGTATCTTTTGTTAACAAAAATCCTCCATGTGAAAAATAAATATATTAAAATAGTTACGTTAACTTTTTTAAATAGTATTTTAATGATTTTAGAATAAAATATTGTACATATTTCTTATAAAGTAAATATATAAAAATAAAATTAAAAATGAATAAGGAGCTCAAATAAGATTATGACAATAATGACAAACATAATATTAGTATGTATTTATATATGTATATATATAAATACTAAATGGGTCTGGCGGGTAGGGTCTGGGTCTAGAACTACTGGACACAAACTTAGTCCCATTAAGGTATATATGGACCCAGACCCGTCGGGTCCAAAAATCATGGACCCAGACCCGCTAAAAATAAGGCGGGTCTAGCGGGTTTGGGTCGGATTTGAGACCCATTTCCATCCCTACATAAGAGTATTTAATTCGATATACATACTTTGTTCATACTCCTTAGGGATAATTTTTTTTCTTAGGTGTTTTTTCAATTTCTCCCATGACTTGATTTTAGTTTTGTCTTACCTTTAATGAGTCCTCTTAAGATTATCATACCAAACGCTAGCAAGCTTTTTAATCTTAAGAGTGTCTAGCTTACATTTATGTCAATCATCATAATCTCTAAACTCAAATATGGCCTCGATTTCATGCCACCATTTAAAAAATAATTTCACATCTAATTCACCATAAAAATCAGGAAGGTCAAGCCTTATACCTTTTTCTTCATAATAGTTATACCTTGATTGGAAATTTGCATGGCCTCTTTGGTTGTGGCTGAATTCATTTGATCCATTCTCGTTTGTTCATTCCTCATACTCCATTTAGTTATTGAGTTGTCCTTCTCTAGTTTGTACAACTCGTCTAATCATACCTTCTACTTAATTATTGGTGGCCTCCATTGTGTTGTACATGTGTTAGAGCATCTCTTAGTTGGAAACTCCTTTTCACAAATGTTAGAGTTAGCTCTAAATGGAGGGGAGTTGCTAAATTTGTGTTAGTAGCATTAACACTTGTTGTGAATTCTTGAAGTGTGTCAAACATTGCCTTCATGGAAACTTCTTCACCCATAGTTGTTATCCTTGCTGGAAATACCCTCGACAACACTTTCTTATTGTGGAACATTGGTTCTTGATGAGGGTTTCAAGAATCTTGAAATTTTATTATACTTGGGAGAGAATTAGTAGAAGAAAGGAAGTGATCGAGTATACTACCACAACTTCTTGAGTGGTGAGGAGTGGATTCTCAATGGGAGGAGATAGTGGTATGATCATAACAATGCAATCGAATTTTGAACCAAAGAATAATTCAAGATAATGATCCTCATTTGTGAATGTGTATCAAGATAAGAAAAGAACTTCAAACATAAAAATAATGTTTGGATACTATTAAAAGAATGTGAGGTCTTCTTACTTGAAGTTAAAGTAATCAAAGAAAAGTTTGGAACATGTTTTGAATATGGCTAGAATTTTTTAACATAACTTGGAAAATAAAGGAGAGATTTGGAGATGTTAGGTTTTAAAGGTTGGTTGGTCGAATAGGTATAGATGTTGGGGTTTAACATTCAAGAGAATATTCACAGGAAAATCAAGAGAAATCTAAAGATATGAAGCTCTCTAATTGTGAGAGGTTGAGGATTCAAGTAGAAGTTTGAAGATATGCTAAGAAGGTGGGAGGATACCTAAGGTGGGGTTTGAATCTTCAACTTGAATATCACCTAATTGTAGGGGAATATTCTTCACGATCCGTGTGTTGTATGGATAAATAAAAGAAAGAGAAGATCAAACATGGGTTGGCAATTCAATGGATGGAAAATACAAAATGATGTGAATATTCTAAGAGAATTGAATATTTGAAGGAAAGGAGGAGAAGTCTTTTTTAAGTGGTTAAAGATTAGATAAGAGGTGTATAAATCTTCACAAAGATTCAAGGAATAACTCAACATGATAACTAACTTTGAATGTCTCAAAAAAAAACACAATCAAATGATCCTATCTAAGAATACACAAAGTAATCATAGCTAGTAAAAAAATCACTCACAAAGAGATATAACCAAGTAATTCACTTGTAATATGATTTCAATAATTCTTAACAGGTGTACAATAACCTTCGATCATGCCTTATATAGGTTGCTACAACATTGTCACAACTAATGCTAATTAGTACTTTAATGTAGCCGTAGTCCTCTACTTGTTATAAATCATAGCATAGACATGGCTAACTCGCACACTAACTAGTTGTAACAACATAACACTAACCTATATAATGCATGAATCAAATTAGAATTATTATAGCCAAACATAGCTAATTAGCACATGGAAACAATTAGAAAGATCCTAATTTACATAGTAAGATAATTAATTCTCCTTGACTTATAAGTTTGACTTCTATGTATAATAACTTCCTTTGACTTGTAATAACTTGCGACACACGAAATCTTAAGTATGTTGACATCTTGAAATGAGTTAATCTTCTCCTTACAAATATGTTACATACCTATAAGAATTACTCAAAGTGAACTCATTAGGGTTAGAAACATTATTATCAAAGATAAATAATGTGATTGGATCCATAATTAAGTATGCACAAATTTTGTCCTCTTGAAAATCCATGCATGCACCTGCATCATTATCATTCTCACATGGACTAATTAATAATTCAAAAAATCTAATAAATTAAATTGAGAATAAAATATTAAAATAAAATCAAGACATAACTATTAATTTAAACTAATAATTTGAGATAAAAATCTATAAACTAAAATAAATAAATTATAACTAATATTAAGTTAATTGATAAAAACTAGCAAGGAATCAAAATCCACCTCTATCCAATTATGAAAATTAATTAACCAATTGCTTAACCTTTTCAATTATCATTTGTGTGGCAAGGGGAATACATAAATAACACGCTCTCTCAAGCTACACAATCCTATCATCAACTATCAATCTCACTATAATTAGTCAAAATATTTAAATAAATGATAATGATTTAGGTTCAATTAATTAATTAGCATCACCTATTGTTGTGGAAATTATGATATTGTTCTCACAATTCATTCAATCCCTATTTATGGTATTCAACTTAAAGTGGAGAATTAGCTTTTACTCTTAACTCAATTGGTTAAACTCTAATTAAAGATTATCAATCTCTTAACTAGACATAATTAAGAACAATAACATAAAATACATCGGATAGTTTAATAATCAAGCAATCAATTTATCAAATAATATAAATAATATAGATTTCCCATATTTTCAATAATAGAAAACTAGAACATATTATTAATTAATATAAAAAAACTAAATAAATAATTTAAGTTATACATAAATTATTAAACTTGAGAAAATTAGATTATAAAATTATAGGATTCTGGATATGAAATCAGAAAGAAAATTAAATCTACCTTTTGATGTACAATGTTCTTTCCTTTCTCTTTTTGTGGGTGCATATGCAATGTATATATATAAAGGATACAAGTCATCGAAATCTTGATCAACAAGTCAATATCCCATCTTTTATCTTTTCTAAATTCTTTTCTGAAATTTTTTTTCTTTTTTCAAATCTTCATGGTGTGCGTGTGTGTGTAGATTTTTTTGTTCTCTCTCTCTCTCTCTCTCCTCATCTTATGACTACTATAAAATTATTTTTTAAATTACACTAACACTCTTTATTAAAAAATAACAAAGAATTTAATGTATATATAATTAAAAAAAAGTGAGAATAAAAATAGAAAGTAGGCTTTGACTTTTCTAAAATAATTTTCTTTTTTATACAAAAAATTAATGAAAGAATGATACTCTTTTTTATACAAAGTTAATATCTTTTTTTTTTCTTTCTTTATTATATGCATGTGTGTATCTTGTTGTTTTCTTCTACTTATTTATTATTATTTTTTCTATATTTTCCCTTGTTTGCTACATATGATCTATTATTTGCGGATGTTGACCTACACTGTGTAAAGAAATAAGTTAGGGGCAAATAAATAAACTCATACAAGAATAATCATTCTTAGTAGCTCTTTAGCTCATGACATATTTTTAGTTGTCATTTTAAGATAATTTGTGACCATGATAAAAGAAGATTTAAGTAAAAAAAAAAAACTAGAATTAGAAATTATAGATCTTATTTTTAGCTTTCTATAGCAATTTAAATTATCTAAATCTAAGTTCGTATGTGAAAGTGACCAAAATACGACAAATTGTCAGAACTTATGCAAAATCCAACCTAAAGGTTGAACTTAATCTAATATATGAGATTATCAAAAATTAAACATATAATTAAAAATAATATAAATATTATCACATATAATTTAAACAAATGACCAAAAACTTGAATTAAAGAGGCATAAAATAACTAAAAAATAGATTTCTATCAATAAGAAATAAGTATTTTGGCATGTTGTTCCAACACCTAAGAGTTGATTGCATTATATGAGATAATATATGAATACTAGTCACTTAGATCATTGATACATCAAATACACAAAATGATGATGATTACAAATAAATATCGCTCGAATTTTTCTCAAGTTATGAGCTACCAAGAAAGGAAGAGATCAATCTATGGACAATTTGATCCAATATGAATTTAGCATGCCTATTTACATTGTCTTCACCGTCAAGAGTGTTCAACCAAATCATATGTGTGCTACATCTCAAAAAATATTGTTAAATTGAAGGGGAGCATTGCTGCACTATTTTTCTCCACCAAGCTTTATTTTATGCCACTAGATTTTTTTTTTGTAATTTTTTTAATAAGGCAATCTTAGTAGCATATATCTACAGGGGAGTGTTATGAATTTAAGTATAACCTATTACTAAGTGTATTGTATATGGACGCACCCAACCCATTACCATATCCATATAAGGGCACATATACATGTATTGGCGAAAAATAAAGGGAGATAAGTTGACCACTCTCTAATTCTTTCTTCCTCTCATTCTTTTCATCCACTCATCTTCTAATCTTATAATACATCGAAGTTAATCCAATAGTTGAAAACCATAGGCCTTGTTTGATATCATTTTGATTTTGTTGTTTCTATGTTTGAAGTCAAAATTTAGAATTAAAACTTGTTTGGCATCATGTGAAATGGGTTACATTCCGTACCTTGTTTTACAACTTCATAAACACTTTTTAGAAACTACAAGATCAAGTTTCTGCTTGGTAGTTTTCTACTTGATAGAAAAACATGGAGACGGGTATCCTTTAAGAAAAAAAAAATTGTTTGGAATATTTTAGACTGATCTCCATTAATGAGTGAAAGCACTACAAAATTTCATCTTCTTCATCTCCCCCATCTACATTGCTGCCGCTTGCCTCCTTCTCTCACTCCATATCTCGTCCTCTCTATATGGTCGGCCACCTCCTTCCTCCCCTCTTTTGTTGTTCATTAATCATTAGTCGTCAACATGGTTCTAGCATTTGACAGTACCCCAATAGCTTAACATTGAATTCGAGAACAAGGATCCGGTTACACCGAGATAGCTTCAAGATCATTTCCATATGCCGGTATTATTCCCCAATAGGATGGTGAGATTCATTAGGTGTCCCTATCTAATCGGCTTGGACTATAATATATTGATATTGCTATCAGTCATTACTTACCAATTCTCGTAAGTCTATATTTACATTATAGGGAATGTGAAACCATATTGATACATAATGAGATGCCTCGAGATAATGAAAAAAAAAACTACTAGAATTTTAAAACTAGGTTTTAGAATCAACAAAATTCAAAAACAAGTTTCCATTTCATTATTTATTTATTTATTTATTTTGTAGTAAAAGAAAAGAAAGTGAAAATCAAAAACAATACCGTACAGGTAGTTTTCAGTTTTAGCCGGGATTCTTAGTTCTTGCTGCACACGAACCCATAATAGAATATCAAATAATATCATTATGCCAAACAAACCGCAGTATGAAAGAACCTAATAATAATGCAACGCATGTTTTAAGTCGCATATAAGTTTTACCGAGCTCATATTTGAGCTGCATACAAATTGCAGTGCACGCAGCTCGTGCTTTACCCGGCGAGTAGTTCTACTGTAACCGGATAAAAGTAGAATAGTAAACTTTACGCTAACTTTTAAATCAAATTATAAAAATTCTTTTTAAGTATAAAATATATGATGAAGGGATGTTGAACGCCGGTCATTAGTCCCGAGGCTCTCTGAAGAGGGCAAGCCAACATTTTCTTCATCTCCCGCACTGTTCGACTGTTTTCTCGCAGGGCTGCCCGAGGGACGGGGATGGAAAACTGAGATAGGTAAAGACTTAAAAATATTATTATTTTTTTTTAATTTTTAAAATAAAGATGGAAGAAATTAATAATAAAAATTATTTATATTTAAAAAAAATAAATCAAATCTATTAAAATTAAAAGAAAAAATAAAAAATTAAAATTATTATCTATATTAATTAATTTAAGCTAATAATAAAAATTATAATTACTTAAATAAATACTTTTAGTATTGATTGTGTTATTAAAAAAATTTTAAAATGAAAAATATTTTCAAAATATTTTAAAATTAGAAAACGACATCCGACAGCCTTTTTTTGGTGCTTGGCTATTTTCTCGCACCGACGAATGTATTTGTTTTTGATATGTTGCAGCACCAGGCAAGTAAGAATCCTTTTTTTATATATATAATTGAGATGAGGGAGTACAATAAAACAAAGAACTACAAAATATAAAATTTTTGTTACCCCGACTCACAAAAAAGCTTGCACATTGTGGACTACCTCCTCAATTTTGTAAAAAAAACTCCTTTATTCTATTCTTAATCCAAAAGCTAATACTTGATTTGATGAGCATAAGCATACACCTTATGCAAACTTGCTGATTATCAAATATAATCTTATTTCTAAATTCCATATAGTTTCCATTATTATAAAGAAAATTGCTTACCAAAATTTTCCCTTTAACCCCTTTCTTTTACCTCCTAGCCAAGCAATAATGTTATGATCAACAGATCTTAGCATCACCCATATACATCATAGCCAATCACAAACCTCATACCAAATCTTCCCCTTCATAGTACGGTGCAGAAAAATATGGTTGACAGATTGTTACTCTGACTTGAAAAAATAACATCCTGCCTCCCTTATATCTACTATTTGAAGCCTATCAAGTCTTTCTCTTGTGTTGAGTATATGTTGAACCACGAACTAAGAAATAAGTTCAATCCTCGGGGGCGCTATACACTCCAAATCATGCTAAAAATACTTCTACTCAAATCATCCCCATATAAACTCTGATAAGAGGCCTGACAGAAGAATCTCACAGAAAAGACCTCCATATCATCATAGGTCCATCTGATCGTATCCTTTTTTATCCTTATTCAAATAAAACTACTTGATTAGCCTTTCCAACTACTCCACTTGACTTTCCTCCAAAGCAAAAAGGTGCCTCCTCAACCAAAGATTCTAGATCCACTATGCCCCGTCCCATATGCCCATTTCTGCTACCTTTTCTCCCTGTTGACCTGACACCATAAATAGTTTCAGAAATAAGCTTTTCAAAGATCATTGTCCCAACCATTTATCGTGCCAAAACCTAATGCTTTTACCATTTCCAAGCACAATATTCAAACCTAAATTGAGAAAGGGGTTCATTCGTCCAATCTTAACAATGTCCACCTACGGGGTCCACCCTCTCCTTTGTTATGAAGTCTCTAGATTTCTGAAATAATCTCTAGAGTAAATTAAGGAAATAATTCTTTTCCACAATGCCCCTTCAACTGTATAAAACCTCCACCACCATTTAAATAATAATGCATGATTTAGGTCTTTGTATCACACTCCATTTTACTAGTGGCAATATCTTCCTGTCCCCACTATTGCTCCAGAAATAATTCCTCTGGACACTAATAATTTCCTTGGCCACCTCTTTCAAAATTTTGAATAGGATTATATAGTACATCAGTAGGCTGTTCAAGACACTTTTAATGAAAACCAATCTTCCTGATCTTGAAAGGACTTTCAACTTTCACCCTGTCAATCTCTGCTTTATCTTATCGACCACTAGTTTCCAAACTTGACTGTTTCTCGAATTAGCCCCTAACAGAAGACCAAGGTAACCGATAAGTAGAGAACTAATCTTACAATTTAAAATTTCTGTAGCCTCCTTCTTGAAATGCTCATCCACACTAAGACCTATAAGCTCCAATTTAGCAAAGTTAACCCTTAGTCATGATAACAAATTGAAGCAGTCTAGCAATATTCTCCAATTCTTGATATTTTCAATAGATGCCCCACAGAAAATCATTATAGCATCCACGAATTGAAGATGAGTAACTTCACAATGATCTCTCCCCAATTTTAAACTATGGATCAAGCCTTTATCCACACCTCTTCTGATGAGTTGATTAACTACCTCCACCGCTAAAACAAAGAGAAAGGGGGAGATGGGATCCCCTTGCCTAAGCCTTCTACCCATCTTGAATGGAGTGGGAGGGGACCCATTAACAAGAATCGAGATACTTGTAGTTGAGATAACCTCCTTAATCCACCCTCTAAAAATATTCCCAAAACCCATAATACTCATAATACTATCCACAAACTTCCATCTAATACTATCATAAGCCTTTTGAAAATCTAATTTGATTATTACCCATCTCGATCCCTTCCGCTTCTTGGACCACTAAACAATCTCGTTAGGTACTAAGACACCATCCAGAATGTTCCTTCCTTCAATAAAAGTTGACTGAGAATCACTCACCAACCCATCAACCACTTGTTTCAGTTTATGAGCCACAATCTTCGATATCACTTTATAAATGTACCCTACTAAGTTGACGGGTCTAAACTGACTGACCTCCTCCGCTTCTTCCACTTTGGGAATCATTTTCAGTAACTTTTCTTACGAGTCCGCTTCTTCCACTTTTTTGTATTCGATTTACCTTCCAATGCTGCTAGAAAGGTTATATTTTCATTCGTTATTATTTTCAGTAACTTTTCTTATGTGTTTTGATAAATTGGTATGATGTTGTGAGTAATATCTATTATGTGGTTATTGGATTGTGGACCATGATCTTAGATTTTGTTTTTCTCCCCTAATTTTGAGTCCATATATTGGAAGGTTTTGTCTTTGGAATTACATTCTTGACTTCAATACAAGAAGAAGAGTTGCCTCTTTTCTTTTATATTCTGTGATGGATTGAGTAAAGACTTTGTGGGAATGTTTTCTAGTGAAATGAAGGTAGATGGCTAGCATTTTCTCTAGTGATAATTAATTTATACTCAGATTTTCCTGTGCAAAAACATGGGATAGGAATAGGGAGCGAACACTGCAGGTGTTGATAACTCAGAGGCGTGAGGTTGATCTGTTAAATATTTTACAAAATATCTATTTGAAGTGCCTTCTTTTTGCTGTCTAGTCTAGCAAAAAAGAGTTTTGTCTTCCATTTTTCTCCCAATCATTGCTGAACCAGGCAAGCAAGAATCCTGTCCCAGCTCAGATGGTCAAACGCATAAAACGAATGAAATGTGTGATAACAGTACACTTAAACCAAATCTAAGCTCCTAATGACCAAATCTATACCTTGCAAAACTACCCCCATCCAAAATTTAATTTACAACAAACACTTCAAAAGTAATCTTAACCCAAAATAATTTAAAATAAATTCAAATTTAGTTAATCTAATAATAGCTCATATAAAAATGATCCAAATTAAAATTATCTAACTTTAAAAATATCGACTTAAACTCAGCTTATATACAAACAAAAATCTACTAATACAATGATCCAAACTTATACGATTCAAAATTATTCAACTCAAACCCAAACATAATGCAACATAAGCATAATGATAAATTTAAACCAAACTAAAGTCAAATTCAATATATAAAGATAATATTTTACTTAATATAAATTTTTACATAATCAACAATATATTATATTATTAATAAAATTTCATGTAAAAAATATAATATGCAACCCATAATAATAGATGAAACAAAATTAATAAGACCATATTCTCCCCACTTTGTTTTAATATCATATTAGCATCGATCGATTTAGATTATAAAAAGTTCTTTTATTATTATTATAAACATAAAAATTATAATTACAAATATAATAGTTATAATATATATAACAATAATAGATTTATATTTGTATTTCTAATAATAATAATATTTATTATTATTATTATTATTATATTTATAAAAATGATAATAATGACAATTATTATCATTATAGTGATAACAATAATTATTATAATTAACATAATGATTATAAGTAACATAATATTAATAACAATAATTATAATTATGTATACAAAAACATTTATAAGTACATTTATAACAATAACTATTATAATAATAATACTAATAATACTAATAATATTTGTTTATTATTATCATTGATAATAAGTATCTTATTATAACAATATATCATATCATTACATATTTTAAAATAAAAATTCCTGTAACAAGCATATCAATAATAATAAATAAATAAAAATCAATTTATTTATTTTATTAAATTAATAACAATCATTATCAATAAAAAGTATAAATTAAAATAAAATGATCAAAATCCAATAGATTTGAAATTTATAAACCCAATTCAATCTTGAATTCAAATAAATTCGATAAACTAGATCCAGATCTAACCTGATATTGTTCTGATGTAAAATAATCTAACCTAAATTATTATTATTTTAAATTAAATCCAAATTTAAAAAAGTACTTGATCCAAACCCGACCTATATCTCTGCCACTTCTATGACCCACCTGCCGCAAAAAATATCCTTCCCATGTCCGGAAAGCAATCTCCTTTCCAGCAAAGATACAGTCACGGATAAGTCTGAACATTTACAGGATAAAGAGGAAGGCAAAAGTAAAAACACATATTTCAAGAGAAGCATATAATATTTAGTGCTCATTCAAACAGATGACAACCCCTCGCCCTCCCCTTCCCCCTCCCCCTCCCCCCCCAAAAAAAAGAACAAACACATATGTACTGGTCCAAGCCTTGAAACACATTAGGATCCTTTTGCTTCGCTAACAATGCTTCAGTTCAGACACTGATTCCACCCAGACTGGCCCACAAAAATGGCCATGCCCCATGGCCACCACGGACTAAATTGTGTATCCACATAAAGGAATCAGTTTTTTCCTGAGTTGGGTTTGATATTGGACAATCATTTATTGCCTGATTCCATTTTAGACGCCTGTTCTGTTTCTTCCTCGTCACCATTTTGCTGTTTCTTTGAGTTCAGAAATCGGCCCCCACATCCTCTGGCTCTCCTCAATGCATGCAAATGACGAGATTCGTGCAGGTATGGCTGAAAGATATTCAAAATGCACAAAGTTGTGAGTGGTGATACAGAATACTAACAATCGGTACAGATGAAATTGAACTCAGCAAAGAATCATCAAATTACATCAACTGACACAAAAGTGACTCAATTATTAACAGCTCAGACAGAAGAATCAAGGCTCAAAGTTTTGTGATGTAACCATGCACTCAAAATATTTCATTCCCAACTCTTACTCTTGCATTTTCAAACATCAACAGTTGATGGGAACGTAAAAGGCAGCTACGTGTATGGAAATTTTGGCAAATCACAGCAAGCCTGAATTCCTTTGTTCTAAGATCTAATAAGGAGACATAAGTTTATTTTCCAGTCAGCAATCATCTTTGATGATTCTGTGTCAGTAGTACCATCGGCGTATCAGCCAAGAACAACACGATAATGCATCACACTGCAATTATGCAGCCAACACAAACTGACACAAACAGTAGGTGGCAGACCTTCAGTAAGTAATACACCCTGTCTCATTGACATGGAATTGGGAAGCAGCATGAAAAGATGATATAATGAACACATTTCTCAATCACTATCTTACTGCGTGGGAGCTATATAGAACAAAGAATGGAGCTAGCTAGCAAAATAAACACTCATCAGTGATCCAAAAGGGATGACATATGGTAAATTATTCAAATTTGGCGCTAGCAAAGAAATTAGGGCGTCACAAAGAAAATAAACACGAACCACCATTAAAAATGTAGTTGCACGGTTAGAATCTTCTTTTTTTTTTTTTTTCAATATCAACCACAGCTTTACATCAATGAGGATAGCTTGATAGCACCAACACGTATAGAAATATGGTTAAACATCATCATGTACCTTCCGAGCTTTGAGCATTTTGTTTTCAGATTCTGCTTTTGCACGAGACTGCCTACGTCGCAAGATGCCATGGTATTGTTTTGCATTGACGAAAACAGGCTCCTCAACTGCATCTGATGGCAAAGGAACTCCAGCTTGCTGGATTCCCATTAATTGAAGGTTGACCTTTAACAAGAAAATAGAAAGCATCACAGTGAATCCTTGTTTTCTGTCCCCAAATCATGATTTTCATGGCTTATGCGTTAAAATACATAAAACCAGTAATTGTACAAACAATGATATAGAAAAAAGATAACATCATCAAAAAACATGAAAATACCATAGGTTGTGCAGGATATGGTTGCACTGGATAAGTCGGTGCATCATATGTAGCAAAAATGCTTCTATAGTATGGATCCGGATAAGGGTAAGCAGCTTGGGTCTGAAAGACAACATAAAACAAATTAAAAATCTCCATAACAGATGCATTAGCCACCAACATATGCACATGAACGGCAATAAAATATGATTCTATTTATTTTGTATTATCTGTTGCTTGAATATGGATGGACATAAAAAACATTGTTCTTGGAAAACAAATATATATAGTTGGACTTTGGTGACTCTCCAGGTGCTGAAATCTCGGACCTTTTTCTTTCATTGTATATATTCCCATCCATACTTATTCCAGAATTAGGAATGCTAAGACTAATTAATATGAGATGTGGTTCTGATTATTGAGTTGAACAAAGCAATAAAAAGTGCAGACTATGCCTTTTGCTTTGGTGTTAGTCTTAAAGTCATCCACTCTTACCCGTGTTTCATCCACATATACCTTACGGTTAAGCAGTTTCATTAATTGTTGTTTTGACAATGACAAACCTAAGACTTGTATTGATGTTAACAAACCTATTTAACTTGTTTGATTTAGTGTGCATGTGTTTTAACTATCATAATCAAGTGTATCACGCTCTTATCAAACCAAGAAATACTAGGGATATTAAGTTTCAATCATACATCAAACACAAGTCAAAGATCAATAACGAAGCCAAACAAGACTTTAAACCTATGGTGTGATATCTATAAATCTTAGGATTCTCTTGTTAATGTGTACGAAGATGAGACCTTAAGTTTCTCAATAATTTGATTTTTAAATCCTCTTAAAAAAATTTGCAAGGTCTTGAAATTATTTCAAACATAAAAAAATGTTATACAATTTTTTTTGCAGAAGATGCTCAAAATCAATTTCTTCTTGAGCCCGTTTGCATATAAGCTGATTTGAGAACTCGCCGTATAGTCTATTGGCATTATTTTGGGGTGAATAACACATTTTTTGAAAGCTTAAGAGATCTAGTCTACAACTAAAAAAAGGTACTCAATTCCAAACTTTATCATGCAAGTTATTGTCTTTTTTGTCAAAGTATGCAATGCTGAAAATCGATTGAACAAGTCAACTGGTTTTTCCTTACCAATGGACTGGCCGGATTTCTGAATTTCGAAAATCAAACGCATTCTATTACCACTCAACTAGTCGAGTCTCAAACCAGTCCACTATTGTGAAGTTTTCAAAAACTTCAAACTCAATGTAAAACATAGCAGAATGGTTGATCCTTGTGTTCTTGTATTGTCTCACCTGTGAAACATAGAGATAGCTCTCATTTGAACCATGGAATTCTCTCTCTCTCTCTCTCTCTCACATACAACTTCACTCCAGAAATTAGCACCCATTTCTTTAAAACCTTCCCCTCATATAGGAAATTAACCTCGTCTTTTATGGAGTCAGCTACCTCTCAGAGTCTGACAAAATACAAAAAACATTCCTCTTGTGAATCCTACCTAGCTTTTGGCAAACTGAACTCCTCTATGGTGCACTCAATCAATGCCTAACTGAAAATTTTGCCAAGGCACATGAGAATATGTCCAGTCGATCAAATTCGTCCAAAAACCAATTCCACCAGATGAAGCTGACCAATTTGTCACCCTGAAATTCCACTAGAATTTCCTTGTCAATGGCTTTGACAAGAATACCCACACATTTCTATTTCTGGGCAATAAAACTTGCCCTCACCTATCATGGAAGGAAAGGGATACCTATCACAGCAAGAATAGCACTACTGCATACAAGATATTATAAATACCAGCACGGATGCATAGGCAAGTCCAGACAACCCTAAATGCTAAATAAAGGGACAATCTTCATAACCCTTTGCCCAAATTTAACATGTCCCTTGATGACTCACATCTCCTCAGTGCTTTAAAGGTCCCTATTGCAGATAGTTGGAGGCCCTTTAGACACAAGATATTATAGTGGCTACTCTCCATTACCAAATGGTCCATAGAGTGCAAAACCATGCACTAAACCTTGCCCTACCACAAAACACCACAAATGAGGCCCTCCTCATCTCAAAAGATTTCACCAACACACCCAAACAGGTTCATCAAGAAGAGTTAATAAAGCTCTTACCAGAAACATGGATCACTAACTATGAGAAGTTGCACCAAGGCACAAAACCCATGCAAACATTTAAACCAAAATTCATGCAAAAAAATGGTCAGCTAGAGATTTCAGTAAACACACCTACTAGAGACTCCACCACAACACCCATCTTTTCTACCCAATTCATGATCCAAGAAGTGGAATATGAAAAAGATTGGCTAATCTCAAGGTTCTCGGTGGAAGGACTACCAATCTATTGCTTAAAAGACCGAACCACAGGACACTATTGTTGGGATTAATGTGACTGAAGAATGTAAAAAGGGTAGGCTGCAAGAGCTAGAGCATGAGGAAGATAAAAATAAATCAAGGAGATGCCGGAAAGACAAGAAATCACACAAAAAAGAGATGAAAAAAAATATATGAAGTTGGATATCCAGAAGCTGGCTTGCTGGGAGAACCATAACGAAAGTTACCTCTAGATCTCAAGCTTGGAGAAAATAGTCATACTCTAGAAACAGCAAATACAAAATCTCCACTAGGAGCCGATGACTTTAATTTCAACTAGTCAGTCCTTCTCGACGAAATTTCTCAAAAAAGAAACAAAATGAGAAGCCTGAAGGCAACTTTCATCATTGCACCACCTATCCTAGGTTCAAGACAACTGCTCCATGACTATTTTCGATATATACGGAAACTCTTGGACATGTTTGTGGAATCCTACAGTCCCACCTAACAGCTCCAATTTTTGGTGCCACCAAAGATAGAATAAGTGGGGAAAGCAAAGGAGTGGAAGCCAGCATCACGAGTGACGCAGGAGCATCCAACTAAACATCAAAATTTTCTAACAAATTTAATAATGGATTTTGTTCCCTTTTTAGCCCATTCCAAGAAGCAGTATCCAAGGATATTTTGGTCCAACCAGGGAAAAAAGAGATAAGAACAAACAATTCACAGCAAGAAAGAATGATTCAAACACACTTAACTAACAGGAATTACACAAAGGCAACCAATTATTTCACTAAGTATGAGGCTATGAGCTGCCTCAAATGTTTCTTACTAGGAGAAAAAAATGATGGCTTGATTCCAAGCCATGCAACAACATTCTTCCAACCAGCACGTTTTGATACTTTTGATGGCTCCAATATGACTCATCGATTCAGCTAGGAGGCCATAAATTCAAGCCATGCTTTTACAACAGCCCAGCAACCAAAGCTTCCCTTTTCCCTCCATTTGTAGGATAAATTTGGCACGGAAATGGAGACCACCCAGCCAGCAACTTGAAGATACTGTAGCAGTGAGTTTGACCGGCAACTTTTGGGCTAATTGGAGAAAAAACCTAGGACAGGTCTGGATTGTGTAAGGGATTTTTGCAGCAACTTCTGTAACTTTTATGCTGATTGTAGTACTAGGAATAAACCATCTACCAGTAGCCTTAATTTCACAAATTTCATAATATCATAGCTACTAGTTTAGCTCTTTAACTCCTAAAACACTACCAAACATGTCTTCAACAGACCATGGACAATATTCCAGCCATAAGACACCATCAAAGTCCTACAAACCTGCCACAAGAAATTATTAGGCCTAATTTTTGCTTTCTACCAAAAAATGATGGGTTAAAGTACTTGTTTAGAATGGTTGCTTGTAAGGAACCTCCCAAATAAGATGTAAGGGTATGGGGAGGCTATTTTAGGTCGAGCTGACAAGCCATAAAAGTCATTGGTTGATTCTTGTTTGGTTAGATTTAAATAAGCTTAGTTATTCCCCTTAAATAAATAGCTACTTTATTTTTTAACCAAATGAGCCCCTTTTACTTTTGTTGTGTTAGTTTATAACTTTATGAGATGACAAACTCTATATAAGTGTTTGGCTCACACATGAATAAAACCAAATTTGGTTGCCTCATGTTGTCCTCCCTTTTGGTGAGATATACCTTCAAACTTGAGTGAATTGTTTGATTAATTTTTTTAGCGAATAATGGGTAATATCCAGCAGTGATTTCGCTGGATATTATCCATAGCGTGGGAGAATAAAAAGGTCCTGATTTGATGCTGGATATTAGGAGCTATCGTTTGGCTTTTTCTGAGATATGTTATCTCCTATTTATTAGGAAATTGTTAGGATACATGGAAGGAGAATCTACTCCTTGCCTATATATATATATACCCATGCATAATAACAAAACTAATAAGAGTGATTCAAAACTCTTATCTTTCTCCCAAACTAACAAATTTATCTTCAAAATCTTACCTTCTTTATACCAAAAGTTGAATACCTTGGATGGTGATTGTAAACATATGAATTTAAGGGGTACTTAAATTTATATTTTCCATTTTTCCAACCTCTATTTTTGTTTTCAATTTCAGTGCTCATTTGGTATAAGGGTAATAGGGGCGGAAAAATTATCCCTATATTTTATATATCTTATATAATTTATTTAAAATTAAATATTTTTATTCTAATAAATACCCATTTTAGATCTTAATTTGATCTAAAATGGATATTTCATTAAAAATATATTTATTATTATTAAATACTTAATATAAAGTATATAAAATAGGGGGAAAATTTTTCCACCCCTATTACCCCCATACCAAACAAGCCCTCAGTGGTAATTATCCTTATCCTCCATATTCCTTAGCATGACCCAAATTGTTTTCCACATGCATCAACGGGCAATAAAGAGGAGATACATCTCTACCCACACCACACAACAAACGGCCACAACCGATGATTTCCCCTAACATGACCAAACTCCTTCCCAAATCTAAATCTACCCTAAACAATGAATGACAACAAATCCTATCGAAATAGTCCTAAGGAGTACAATCCACACAATGTAAAAACCTACCACAGAAAACCCTTTGTCGCAATCATCATCTAAATCCATTTGATATTCCTTTGACTCTAAAAGCTAAGAATCAGTCCTATCAACGCTGAGCCATGTGTTACAGTACATGACAAATGCGCATGCATAAGAGGCGTTTAGAGAGTATAGGGAAGAAGAGCCGAAAGAAGTTGATTCGAAAACCAAACCAACCACAAAATCACCTAAATATGCGGAGTCAACGAAGACATTCACCCCTTAGCATTGGAGGGAGAGATTTCAAAAATTCCATGCATGGGCACTAATCCAACTAGGGAAAAAAATGCATGTGAGAAGGATGTCCTCATCCAATTCACATAAAGATTTACTAGCATCCTCAAGGAATATTGAATGAAGATGGGTGAATACAAACAAATCCAATTCATCAACCCTCACTTCTAGGAAGCATTTGAGCTCTTGTATAAAGAATTATGCAGAGACTTCACCTATATAGAAGACACTACAAGAGAAGAATTTCTCAAAATCAAATGATGCTCCCTCAAGAGAAAAGACTAGATACATTTCCAAGAAATGGTGAAGAAATATTGAGTCATCGAAGGACCACACTCCTCAAATCTCAAATAGGCATTATTTCTCTCATCCATTTCCTAAGTCCTTAGGGAAGAAACATATAGATTATTCAAAATGTAAAATCTAAAATTGACGGGCATTCCATTTGTTATGCTTTATCAATATGTTTTGAAGGTTTTGGACAAACTATGCAACCATACCAAGTTTCTAGGAGAGCTCATACAGAAAGCCATGTCCTTACAAAAAGCTTATGACCGAAAAGACCTTATAATCAAATGTCGCGGAACATGCTACAGGAACAACAAAGGAAAATATTCTCAAAGTAGACAAGACTTAATGCCTTGCAAAAAGGACAATTTTTTAAGGAATAAGAGAACAAGAGGCAAGAGGCCCAACAAATACTTTATTTGTGGAAATGAAGGCCACTTTCCCAAGAGTTGTCCTAAAAAGACAAGAGAGTCAACCAGAGTGTTACAATAGATTGAAAAAACGAGGATTGATCTCCATGATGATGACTAAGAATTTATATTCTCCATAATGATGACATAGAATCTATATTCTCCTTTGAAGATGACCGAACTAAAGACACATTGTTTGCTATTGAATGACGCATAGATTCACCGATGGAGGAAGAAGAGCTAAATAATTCCAATGGCATCTTAGAATATATTTCAATATCCTACACATCACCCCATGTTTGCATACAAATCATGCCAGATTAGTATTCTATACCATATCCTATCAAAGCCTTGTTGACACTAGAGCAAAAAAAATCATTACAAACCCAAAAATTTTACATGTAGAGTTCCGTAAAACCACACAAACACTACAGCCAAACAACTAGAAAGACATTATTTTCCACAAACTCAAAAGCCTGCTTGGCTCAACTTTACTAGTCAAAGACCTAGTTGAAGGTTTCAACCTTTATAACATAGTAAAGGGGCACCATATAGACCCCAAATACTTGAGCTACAAAAGTTACTTTTGACCTTGGCACTAGCTCCCCAGCCTCTATTATACGATGCCCACACTGTGGAATCCATATAAGAACTACTCCACTCATGTGCAAACACCCATACAAAGTTCCTTGCCAAATGCAACAATCCTTTTGGCAAAAACCTAATTTCTTCATCACCCTACCCTTCAAACTCAATGAAGACATTAATCCCACCAAAGCTAACCATTTCAAGATGAACCCAAACCATCAAAGAATGTCCAATCCTCTAGGCCCAAGGACTAACTGAAGACACATTGGGCCTATGAAGCCTTCTATGTCAATAGAATAGGTGAACACATCAACTATATAAGCCACTAAACCACTTCCTAGCTAACAAAAATGTTTCCCTTCCAAATAGAAATACCCTTTTTTAACATATCCAAAGCAAAGATATTATCAAAATTTGATCTTAAGGCTAGCTTTTGGCAACTAAGAATCAAGATGGAAGAGAGATATAAAACAACCCCCTACGTCTCTAACACCAATTCCAATGGACAATTATGCGCTCTAGCCTCAAAATTGCTCCATTAATTTTTCAGAAAGCTGTGACCAAATTATTTGACATTGTACTCCACTCAACCCTTAAATATATTGATGACATCCTCATCTTCTCCCCAAATGAACAACTCCATTTCAGCACGATCATATGAGATTATAGTATTATACTTCCACAAACCAAAAAAAAGGGCCTTATGCAAGAAGAGGTTGACTACCTTGGAATGCATATCAAAAGAGAACATTTTTCCCCATCACATAGCACAAAAGCTAACAAATTTCCCGTATAATCACCCCTTCGGAAGACGGATACAATAGTTTCTCAACATAGTCAACTAACTAAATCAAGCCAAACCCTTAAGTTTTTAAGCTTAGCTTGTACATTAAACAAGTCGAGTCGAGCCGTCTTGTTATTAAACAAACCCTAAATATTGTTACTTGAGTTTGGCTCATTTAAAAACGATTCAAGCTTATCCAGCTCACGAATCAACTTCGATAATATAAACAAAATGAGCTATGTTAATTCATTCCATTAGAAGTTTGCTTATTTACTTGATTTATATATGCATATATGCAAATATCTTTTATTAAACATATAATTCTAATAAGATGTATCACATTCTTATCTCTTTCATACTCGACTAGTATATATATATTACATGATACATAATTTGAAACTAGTTATTGCAAAATAATAAATACGTACTATATATATTGTTGTACTTATAAATAAGTCTCCAACAAACATGATCATTGATTGAGCTTTTAAACAAGCTTATAAATGAGTCAACCTCTGAACAAGCAAGCCAAACTATCCATGTTTAAGCTTGGCTCAATTAATAAAAGAATATAAAATGGGTTTGGCTTGTTTAACTAAATGAGTGAGTCAAGTCGAGCCTTTATCAAACTAAATTGAATTGGTTTGCAAGCTGACTTGACTCATCAAAAACCCTATAGTTAGGTGACTTCATACTAAACTTGGCAGCTATAACAAACCCCTTTAGGAAGATGCCCAAGAAAATGCTTTTAAGTAGTCAATAGCTCAAACGAAGGCAATAAGAAGGTTAAAAGATATTTCAAGACAAGTTTCCCCCATTTGATACCATTAGGTGGGAATAGAGTTCTACAAACAGATGCAAGTGACTCATACGAGGGTGTAATCCTCCTAGAAGCGAAAGTTGGCAAAATAAAAGATTTGTTGATACAAGAGCAAGTAATTCAAAGATGTTGATATACACTACCACTTAGCATTCAAAGAAATCTTGGTGGTAGAAAATGGAGTCAAAATTCAAATTTTACCAACTTGGCCAAAACATTCTAGTGCAGACAGATATGGGATCCTTTAATGATGAAGTTTAATAAGAAAATGATTCCAAATGCCTATATGCACAAGTGGGCTGAATGGTTCAATAGACACAAGTTCTCAATCAGCCACATCAAAGGGAATGGCAATATCATTCCAAATTACCTCAACAAGGCTTCAAAGCTACCACTCCCACTCATCTGCATGAAGGGCTCACCCCCACCAGGCCCACCTGTCCTCACTCAAACCTTTACCCAAACCAAACACACATCATTTTCCCCTCCACACCCCCACCTGAAGTAAATACTATGGCTCAAAATGACACCCCACACTTCCAAAAATGTGCCCAATCACAGACTCAACAAGTATTTAAGACATGGAATCCACCTAGCATACCCTTTCACAAACTTGTTTTACTTCCCCTAGAAACATTCTCAGAATATATCCTCCACTTCCTTTGGTACCTATGTTAATGCTACAAAATGGGTGTAAAATTCCACATAAAAAATTCCATCAACCTAATCAGAAAATCCCTCGCGTACCAACCCCTCCTCACCGAAGGAGAAAAGAATATTAGACTAATTTCCTTACCTAGTTTGGGCCCCTCAGTGAATCGGTATTAAATTTCCATTCTTGGATGTATAAAACCACCAACCTACACTCACTACTAACCTATAAAATTATCCTCATGAGAAATGAACATAAGCTCTCAAAGGATACCCGCATTTTTTGGTCAAGATCAAAAGTAAAAAATTAACGATCCTACCGTTCTCACTTTACCGATAAGGAAGCAACCCGAAGATGTGAGAATTCCAATAGTGATTATCTAAGAAAAATAAATGTTGTCCCATGGTAATGGAAGGTGCACCAAGGCAATATTATCCTCTAAAATATTTAAGGCATGTTCATATGGTCCACACATTCCACTACTAAAACAATACAAACCCTCAGCTCTTTGAAGACATAAGAAAAAAGTATAGGTACAAGCAATGAAGACCCCAACACATGCCTTACATATAAACTTTACATTCAACCTTTCATAGGAAGATCCCACTACAAGCACGCCACAATACTTTGAACAACATGTATAACCCGGACCACATGGAGTGCTAGATGATTGATTCCAACACTTAAAAAAAATAATAATAATAACTCCTGGCTACATGAGTATAAACTGTGAATGTCTCAAAATCATAAAAACAAAAATACTATTAGCCTACATGAATATAAACTGTTATGGCTCAAAAATCATGAAAACAAAAATACTCTTGGTATGCACAAGTATAAAATGTGAACGGCTTAAAAAACAAAAACAAATAAATAGATCCCAAAAACCTTAATACAGGAAAACTCTTGAAGCAAATATGACGCATGGTAAATCAAAGTGAAACTCAACTCATAAAAGAGAAAAGGCAGAAAACCAAAGCCTACACAAGGACAAATGACAACGGGCAAGAAAAGTGAAGACAACTATCTAAAGTAGTCAGCAACACTACCCCAAGCGTATTCTCACAATGCAAGGCACATCATATTCCCTCTACGCAAGGCACATAAAATTCCCTCTACGCATGAAAAATAAAAGCCAAGTGGCAATCTATGTTAGACAAATATAACCCATAATAGAAAAACATAAATCATGTCTATCTAGACACTATGCCCTCCATCTATAGGAGGTGGTGTATCCTTAGAAGTCACAATGAAGGACAAATCAAGTTTGAATAAAAAATCAGCTATCTTTACTATTTTTATTGTGAAATGGGTATGATAATATAAGAATACAGCACTAAAAATCTCTCAATACTTCCAAGCATCTTATAAAAGGTTGAATGTCGTTTGAGACTATTAATAAAAGTCTAGTTTGATTATTGATCTAAGTTAAAGTGGTAAGAATAACTTCAAACAATGAAATGCCTAGCCTTAGTCCATTCTACTCTAATACCACTCCTTCCATTGTAATTAGTTGTAGGATAGAATATCACTTGGGTCCATATCTAGGACCTATGCTCCTCCTTTCCCTAACAAGTGGTGTGAGGGTTGATACTTCCCTTGTGCTCTCATACAGCTCACTAGTGAAGTATATAGATAGCATGGCTCTTATTTGAACCATGAAATCTCGACTGATCAAACTCCAAAATCCACTAGTCTACAAACTAGTCCACTAATTTCCTATAATTAGTGAGCTATTTTTTCAGTTATCCTATGACAAGAGAAATATGATTTTATGTACTATTTGCCATAGGTCAAAACAAGTTCACTCGTCCCTCCATACCAGCCGATTTAACTTTCCAACAAAAAGAATTTGGAAGTTATATTAGTGGCACTAGCCTATTGGTTTTTCCATACAAGTCGACTGGGTGTACTGGTCAACTCTGATGGCTAGTACATTAAATGCATCAACAACCATGAGCCTTCCCTAGGGTTTAAATAGATGTTGTACAGAACAATCTCTTGAGAGTTTATTTATTATTATCTAATTCTTGTCCTTAAATCAAATTTCTCAAGTAAAATTCAACAACTTTCAAACTTGGGGTTTTTCTTGAGAAAATCATTATGCTCATCATTTTCACGTAAATAGCTAGAGTACTCTCACTTATACTCTTTATTTCCCAAGTAACCAAATCATACAAATACTTTCGTATATTATTATTGTGAGGTTTACCATGTAATCACACAACACACTTGAATATTAAATTTTAATAGTGTATGTGTCTAGCATTTCTAAGATATTCAAGGAGAAGTGTCTTGAATCTAAAGAGCATAACTAGACTTATATGTAAGTCATCTCCAAAGATGTTATCGTAATCATATAAGTACTTTTATATTTTATCATTGTGAGGATTATATTGTAATCACACATCACACGCTTCAAGCATGTGCATCTAACATTCTTGAGAGGGATTTCAGGAGGCACGTATCTCTTGAATCTAGAGAAGATAGTTAAGCTAAGAACTAAATCAACTCTAAAAAGGTCAAGATCATTGATAAAGTTGTCTAATAATCTAATAATCATCACACACACTAATGACAGAGAGATTCAAAATCTAGAGAGAGATACTTATTTCTAGTGGATTAGAGATGTATTGGACTCTTAAATCATCGTGCAAATTTTTAATCCGGCATTTTCATACATTCAAACCTATCTGTTTCAATTTTGAAGAAGAAAAGGGATGAAACCACATCTAGCAAGTAGATATCTTAGGTTTCAAAAGCCTTGTGATATTGAAGCGAATGACATGTCCATACCATGTATTGAGCCATTCTACTAATAAATAAAAAATTAGAAAAAGATAAACAAATTACAAGACTGTCTTCACCGCTCCTATGGAAACAATAGGTATCTATAGGCTTTTTCACAAACATAGGATTTCTTTCTCACCAACGACCCGACCCTTAGTAAACATACTCCATCCACAATTCAAAGTTACTTGTTCACTCTTAAGTCATCAATGCATGAGAAATAGCATCTTCTAACATCACTAGTAAGTCAATGAAAAAGGAGCATATTTGATATAGATGTTCAGTTAAGTAAATAAAGCCCGGTGGCAATTTTGTTATAAAACAAATCCATCCCATATTTCATATTGAAAACAACCAAGATATTTTTATAATGTAAGGAATATAGCAGTCGAACATTTGTATAACCACAAGAATCTAAAGAATGCTTAATGAAGAGGCTCAAATCTTTCAAACAGCTTCTTTAGGGGCAAAGGGGGGAGGAACAAACACACACTCCAGTTCTAAGGCATGTGTTTTTTCATGAGCATTTATCTAATAACTTTCTAAAAATCTGCATAGAGCAGGATAGGACCCAACTATGAAAAATTCAACAAGTTTGAAAAAACAGCAGCAACAAAATTCTAAACAGACAGATGCCAATGAGACTGTTTGATTAGTTGTGTAACCATACAATTAAATAGCGCTGCTGCTATAGCGTAGCAGCCGCTTTTTAACAATTTTTGGGTCGGCCGCAACGCAAAATTACAGATACGCTACGGTTTTAAATTTTCACATTTATCGGCCGATAAATCGATATCGCCAATAAATAGGAAAATATCACCAATAAATCGGGATAAATAGCCGATAAATCGGCAATTTATTGAGATTTCTTAAATCTCTTGAAAAAAGCATGCATAATAAAAAAAATTATTCATTTACTATATATATCTTGGACCAAGTTATTATTGAATTATAATAAAGTATTACTATTTATTATCTTCGCATTTACTATTAAATAACATGTCTTTTTTCCTTCTAAGGTAAATTTATGGTTATTAGGAAAATTTAGCATGTAATGACTCACTTTAATACTTCTAATATAATATAAAACACTAGCTTATTGAATACTTATATTCAAATGATCAATAAATAATAGTTAGAGTATATGGTGAAAATTCATGCCAAGACGACCACGACACATAATTTATCATTCACGACGTTCCGATACCGTAACACCGCAACCGCGACTGTGATTTAATTGCCCGTGTGTAACTTTAATAATACTAATTGAAATGTAGCAACAGAGCAATTCACAAGCGTGACAGAAAGAATTTAGTACCATTGCCTGTCCAGCAACAGGAGAAACCATTCCATACTGAATACTTGGGGCATCACCATTACAGGACATTTCCACCGACGAAGAGTCATGCGATGAGTCAGTATGTTGCTGCTGCTCAGCTTTTTCATTGCCTGTATAATGAAATTGTTTTCTCACTAGCTATGAATAATGTGCGAATGCAGGCCTAATCTATGTAATGTTCAGAAAACGAAAATGAAAACAGTATGCACAGGGCAGAGAGAAAGGCTAGCAAGCAATTAATATCTCAGGTCATTCACATGCTACCAACCCATTCATCCCGATGTGCCATGTCAGCTTTTTTAAATTTCCCACCAGCTTAAAGGACCCCCACTTTTCCCACCTCCAATACAGGTTCCTTGGTCAGATTCTCATATCTCAATATTGCCACATCAACAATCAATGCCTGACCCCTTCTTTTACTACTATCCTGCTACAGTGCTATTGTTGTTCTTATTATTACCCATTCTATTATTAATACTTAACTGCAGCTTATGATTGTAATGTCAAAAAAAAAAAGTATGCAGCTTTATGGACTTTTTTTCCCCATAAAACGAATAAGATAGTTGGAAGAGAAAGTCAAAACCCAAGCAGATTTGAACAAATACAAAATAGTATTGTGTCACTTGTGACTATGGTCTCAATATACATGCATGACCCTATCAAGCTTTTTTAAGGAACAGCAGCAGCAAATAGATTCCAACACTATCTTAGCCTAACTACACAACTAGGCACCAAGTATCAAAAATAAGATAATGACTGTGCAGGGTGTTTGAATATTCCAGGCCTACTTTAGGTTATTTAGAATTTTATGTCATTTTTATCTGTTTTCAAAAAGCATAATTTTGATAGTTTGTTTTGGGGGAGGGGGCAACGAGAATAGTAATTTCATTATTCCAAAATAAGCAAATGATGCACAACCTAGTTCCTCACAATAACTTCTAAAATATACATAATACAACCAATGGAAGCATTCATTCAGCCTAATAGAATAAGAACATTTAGCAGAAACACTATAGACAATATCATTCAATATCATTAATAAAGTCTTGTCATACATTATTCAAAATTCTTCCATTTCTCTAATACCACACATGGCTCAACAGTGGCCTAAATAGAGCTGTCCAGTCTCAATATCCGTGTCTTTTGCTTCCACTGATAATTCTTTTTGGTCAATGTGCTCATTTCCTCAAACCAAAGCTTTATAGTGTCTTCTGGCAGCTGCTGCTCTAACCCCACTACACATATCCTAGCAAATTAGCATTCTCCAAACCGATGCTCTACAGATTTCTCATCAACAAGACACAAGATACAGCCATCATCCACATCCAGCCCAATATGCAACAAACTGTCTAATGTCTGCAGCCTATTCTGAATTGCAGGCCACAGAATAACCTAGTGTTTCGGAACGGTATGAAGGCACCAACCTAAGCTATGCAACCATAACTAGTCACCCTTAGGGCAAAGTAAATCATATGCCCTTGGGATATTTTTATGGGGATGATATTATAGACACCATTATAGGAGTACTAAAGTAATATTCATAAGAATCATAGTTCCTTCTACTGCAAGACATTCGAAGGCATTGATAGCCTACATACTATGATCGATTGTAATTGTTTTGAGATGTGCTTTGAATGACGAAAATTATAGTTTTCCGTCAAATGAAGTGATGTTGACCAGAGATGTCACCCTGGCATCACGATGACAGATTAAAGATAGCATTGTCCAGAACTGAAGCAAGGCACACAGCAGTCACAGAAGCAGTATGGAAACAATTTGGCTGAGAAAAAATTAAAGTAATTTAGGCAAAGGAAAAAAAGGCATGCAGAAATATTTGAAAATGCTTTAGACGCACCTTGGCAATCTGGGTCCTAGGGCCAAGGTGTTAGTCACAAGACAAAGGCCTAAATTGCCTAGTCTAATATTGCTTTGATCTTTATAAAATATGTGATCCTTTCTTTCATTCTCTGCAGTAAATGTTTCTCTTTCCTTTTCCAATCAAAATTATGCCTATTAGTCTTCCCATAACCATTTTTTCCCTCCCCCTTTGCTTCCTAATGTAAGGTTTAGTTACTATATTTACAAAAAATAAAACCTAAAAATACCTAATCAAAGTTCCTTCTCTATGGTAATTGGTAAATACTTTTTTTTTTTTCCTTTTCCATACAGAATTACATCTGTTGGACTTCCTATAACCTTTTATCTCTCCCCCATTTCCTTCCTAAGCTAAGATACGACTAACATATTAATTGCAGATTTTTTTAAAGGAAATCAAAACCTAAAAATAGCCAATTTTTAGTAAGATGTGCGCCTTAGATCCTTTAACAGCATAGTGCACCTTAGCAGTGTCTTGCCAATGTTGCCTCGACTAGGATTAAAAAAAAAAAAAGCCCCATTACTTGCACATTAGATGCTTTTGATCTCCCTAAAAATATGTGATTTTTCTTTCCTTCTCAATAGAAAATAATCTTATTTCGTTTTCTGCTAATTTAATTATGTCTTCCATACCATTTTTCCCTCTCCCTTTCTTTTCCAACATGAGATTATTTAGTTCCTGCATTTTTTCCTCTCCTTACTGTAGTGAATTTCTTTCTTTCTTTCTACCTTCAAAATTTTGTCTATCGGTCTTCCTCTGACCTTCATTTCCACCTTCCTTTCCTTTCCAACATGAGAATTAATTAATATATTGATTGAAGAAATTTTCAAATAAAATTAACACCCAAAAATAACTTTCAGTGAGGAGTGTGCCTTAGAGCCTTGCACACCTTAGAGCTTGAATGCACCTTAATTGTGACTCATCAATGTCACCTCAACTAGGATAACCAAAAAAAAAAAAAAAAAAACAACTGATAGCTAACATTATCCATTACACATTAGGATTCTATGAACTTCAAGCTTCATAAATTGCATCTTAAAAATTGTTGCTCATTCAGGTTAAACAATTTCTTCAATTTTGCCAGTTTGTTTCCCCTTTATTATCAGTAGATACATTGATAGCCTTTGGTTTTCCTTCTAGAGTAAAAAAATTTTCATCAATGTGACCCTTTTTTGGAAATCAGCATGCAGTACACAATCTCTACAAGTGACAACAATTAAGAAAGAATACAGGTGTAATACCCTTCTGCCTCCCCTTTCGTGGTTATGCTATAAGGGCAGAAGTGAAAGAACATGGTGAGCAGCGGCAGAGGCAGGGCTTTTTGATGCTGCCCCGGGACACTATTGAAGCCCTGAAAAATAATATAAAATGCATGCCACATCAAAACCCTTGTGGTGGGTAGCCTACTTTTTGGTGTATCCACGGATATTTGTAAAACACAGGGGTTCAGAGTCCCAATGCTGCACTTGAACTTTATTTTATTCCATGTGCTTATGTCACATCAAACCCTTGCAGTGGGTACCTACCTTTCTGTTAATTATAATGTTTTTCCTTACCTTTTAGAAATTCTAAAGTTGCACATTTTTTGAAGCAGTACAATGACATTTTTTTCCCTTTTTGTGCTGAGACTATTGGATTTAGTATTTTAGTGGTTATCTTAGGCATATGTTCCATAATTTTCCTAAAAGGTTTACTATTATTTCTTAATTTTTTTTAAAGGTTTACAATTGCAATTTATCATAATTTAATAATAAAATAAAATAGATATTTATTTAAGTGCCTCAAAATAGTATTTTATTTTTATATATATTTTTGTACATTATTTATCAACAGATCTATATTAAGTAATGATGCCATGGACCCGAAATTCTGGCTCCGCCACTATGGGTGAGAGACTAAGTCGAAGAGCCATAAATTTATGGATGCTAGCAAAATATTTAGCTTTATTATTTTTTGAGTACAGAATAGAGATCAACATATAATAACCATCTATCATCAAATAATTGCTGAATAACCATAAAAACACTAGAATGTTTAAAATATTAAATAGAAACACAATCATAAATGAGGAGCTACACAAGAATTTTTTTCAAGCCCTTGCAGGACCTGTACCAGAATAATCCTGTAGAGCAGAGGTCATGATGATGATACAGTGGAAGCCAAGAACTTGTCCAGTAATCTGCTGAATGAACAAACAACACAATATACAATAGTGTTACATTACACAAAATTGAAAGTCTCAGGTATAACATTGTAAGTTATGACAACCAAAAAAAAAAAAAAAAAAAAAAACTGAAACCTTGATGCATATAAGAGACAATTGAGTCAAGCTAAAGAATGTGGTGGATTTAGGAGCAGTTATTTGATATATGAGCACCTCTCAAGATCAATTAATCACTATAACCATCCAACATTTAAACTCTTGGAGTAAAGAAAATAAGACTTTTGAGAGTTTTTGGGTGAAGGTCTCGGTTTTTCAGAGAAAAATCACAACCAAAGATAAGTTACTCAAATTAAAACATAAGGTTGACACTTATAAGAGTGAGTCAGACCTTAATATAGTTACAAACCAACTTGCTAATGATAGTAGCTGATTTAGCTGAGATCAAACTAAGTAGTTATCTAATGGATAGAAAACTGGTCTAACATAAAGCAAATCAGCCCATATGGCCCCCTAAATTGACTGCCTGGAAAATGATGGACTAAGGATGTTGGGAAGATTTGCCATGACAAGAAACTATGCAGAATAGAAAACAAAAAATTACCAAACATAAATCTTTATTACTATCCTCTAAATTAATTACAAAGAATCAAGAACTGAAACCCCTGTGTAATTACAAAGTAATTTTTATCCTCACCGAGATTATTAAGAAACACCCTCTAAATTAATCCACACACATAAAGAACCCTCGTTCCCAATTAAGTTTTGCCTAGATCAATCATCTAAATCTAAAACTCCCAGAATTAGCCATCAATTCTTGTTCCTCACACCTCATTATGTGAATTCTATGCATAATAACGACTCTATAAGATAGACCCCTGAATATAGGCTAAAGGATCCTGGAACCAATTAAAAGATAAAAGATATACACAGCATCAACCTCCCCAAAAGATACAGACAGAAAAACAAGCTAAAAAATAGTGTCGCGTGAATCAAGGTCATTGACACAGGCATGTCACTTCCTAGGCACTCTCCAGCCGTGTTAACCTCCGAATAACTTCTCTCTATTGTCCTCTATTCTAGGTCCTTCCAAGCCTTTGGCACATGGGCTTGAGTCCAAACAAATGACACTCCCCATACTCTTGAATCTGATTTGGGGGTGACTTACAAGAAAGGTTAAGCTTAAAGCTAAAAAACATCATTAGAAATAAATAGCAAAAAGTACTTTTCAGTGTCTGGGCCACAAGTACAATTATGAACTCTTTTCCCTTACTTTTCAGCCATAATCAGCTGCTACTGATTCAGTTACTTTTCTGTCTCTTAATCCTCCATTTTTGTGCCAAAAACTACACAAAAGCTGGCTAGGATTGCTGCTGTTGCCACCTATTTCCTCCATTTTTGTGCCCAAAAATACACAAAAAGCTGGCCAGGACTGCTGTTGCTGTCGCCACCTATTTCTTGAGCCATTCTGGCTGACAGTAAGCCAAAATTAAGCCGCCTAAGGTTGCCAAAAGGTGGTGGCTTGAATATGGCTGTTGGATGGCTAAAATGGCTCCTAAATTAATTCATTAATTTACCCCAAGTTAAAAGGGTTTTATGGGCTTCCTCCTTAGAAAAATTAATAAATAAAGTAGGCTCATCTGTGGGGATGCTCCTGCATCAAACCTTAAAAGAGCATGTAATTGTTATTGGATCACTGAACATCAGCAAAACCATCAAGGCCAAGTTCAATCAGGTCTACTGTAATATGATTGGATGTTAAGAGGTAATAGGATGTATATTTTACAAAATCTACGACTATTATTCATGAAGTTTCACTCAGACGAGACCGTAATACAACAAAGAGGAGTCCTAATCACAGCTATTGGTTCCCCAGAAAATGAATTTGACAATACACAGTTAAGATCAGAATCAGACCACCCTTTCAAAGATGCCTCAGAAAGGCTTTGCACTTTCCTGTCATGGAGGTGCATGTGCTACTAAATTTAAGAGCACTAAAAAGGTTTGGAACTGGCCTTAATCATATTACAGCTGTCAATATATTACTATCTTAAACTTCTATCTCCAGCAACTGATTTTGACCAAAAGCCCAAACGTAGCATGCTAGTTCAAGAACAAAAGATAATCTAGAGGATACACGAAGGTAACCCAACCATGTAAACTAAGGACAATCTGAACCTCCAATAAGGTGATGTGACAGGATGGTATGACACTCATGCAAGCAGTTAGATGATGGCAACAAAAATTTGACGAAAAAAGATTAAGCACAATATCTAACACTCTCACAGGTTATGACACCAAAAAGACCAGGAGAATGCATAAGAATCATGTAATGGACCCCGTTGAGTTAAGGATTGGCTAGATCTGAATAGCATGCTTCTGTTACCATCATCCGGGCAGAAGACCAGCATATACATTCTGACATTTACTCACAGCTTAACTGTACAATGAAACAAAACCATCTTGACTCAAAATATTTTCCCCCAAATAAAAGGAGAAATCACTGCTTCAAATACCACTTTGGAATGGGAAAAAAAAGTATGTTAGCAAAACAATAGATACATAAGATTTGAGTCAACAGAAGCTGCATAGTTAGTGCAGATTATTGGGACAGAACAAGTATCTCTTCAATCCAGCCAAAAGGATGACAAGAGGCCACACAGGGGCATAGTGCGAATGTATTAAACCAGTTTAGAACATTGAATATTGGGCACAATATAGCAACAAATTCTTGGGGCCACAAGGTGCTTAAGACATTAAACACCAGATAGGTTATAACAGAATGAATTAACAAAACAGAATTCAGCACACCATGAAAACTGAGCAAGATAACTGTACAATCAGGCCTAGGCCAAACCCGATAAAAATAAATAAATAAATAAATAATAATAATAATAAAACCTTATCAATATAGGTTTTATTGTAAAACCAATTGGTGATAGAAGTAGTATCTCACTATTCTTATATATTAGTGTAATTCCCTCTTATTTAACAATGTGGGACTTTGTTTGCACTCAACAATGTTCCCCTGAAACTAAGTAACAAACAACCTCTCCCATCAGGAAAACAACACTCCATCGAGTCAACTAATCATCTTCACAGCATTAGTGGAGGTCACGCCTTATGTAAAGTATAAGAGTATCCCTTACCTCGAGAGTTCTTACCTCTATCTAGGCCAACCAGGTCTTTCCAATAAAGTATTAAAAAACTTTTGTTTGATATTTCGAGTATACCTACCTAGGTTCAGAACCAGACTCTAATACCACGCAACATGTTAGTGCTGTAAGTCAATATATGGCAAATCAGAAAAGGCTCACCGGCAGGCAGTGTAGTGAATTAGGAGGAACTTGAAGAGTACGGCATCAGCTTGTTTAAATATGAGAGGTCAGCTAATAAGTAGACTGGGTTTGTAATATCTAATTATGGTAAAGACGTTGATGATAGAAGGTTCACCAACAGTAATGCTTTTCATCGTAGTGGTTCAAAGTTTAGCTTGAGATCTCACTTAAAAGAGGTAACGGCCTTATCTACTACTGAGGTTGAATAAATGGCTACAACTGAGGCTTTTCAAGAAGTCGTATGACTTGGAGGGTTAGCGTGTGGACTTGGATTTGGTCATGGTGCTTGGGTTGTTTGCAACGATAGTCAGGGCTAGGGAGAAGATTTTTTTTTTAAAAAAAAAAAATCCCTCTTTAAACAAAGCACATTAATATCAGGTACCACTTCATCCGAAGTATTGTTACAGCTAGCAAAATTGTGTTAGAAAAAAGTGGCCACCGTGGAAAATCCAACCGATACGCTAACGAAGTCGTTCACCATGGGTAAGTTCAAGAATTGCTAGCACTTGATCTGTGTTCAAAAGCCATGAGGCCCTTTAAAGGGCTAGAGGTTTTTTATAGTCTTTAGGAAATTAAGACGGGGCAAGAGGGGTTGTATTTCCTAAATACAGTCCTTATTTTTTGGAAATTTAAGATATTGCGCCATTCTGAAGTTCCTTACTAATATAAAAGGACCACAATGAAAAACCTAACCAATCGTTAAACAGTCTGTTTCCTTCTCTTCGTGTATTCTCTCAAAATTGTTGAATTGTGTGTGATTTGTGAGAGATCCTATTTGTTCTCTTTAAATCCCTAATTTTCCCCAATTTCTTTTAATTGTGTTATTTCTCAATTATTTCTTGATTATGGATTAGATCCAATTCTTTCAATGGAAAATCAGTGTTTTTCACAACTACTAAAGCCAACGAAAAATGGATTAAATCCGATTCTTCTCCTTGCCAATTGAAGTTTTTCACAACAATAACTAAAGCCAAAGAAGAGTAGTAGCAATCACCAGATATGGTCCTTCAGTGATGTAAATGGGCTTGCAAAGCTCACATAGTTAAGTACAATTTGGTTATGATTGGTTATAGTAGAGCTATAACTAAAGTCGCTACAAAAAAAAAGCATTTACAATCGGGTTCACTCGACAAGAAAGGAAAACATTATAGTTGTTACAATATTGATGGATCGTTTGTTGCGTTGGGGATTCTAATGAACCTAAAGAGAAAGGGCTAAGAAATGACATCATTTCTTCAATACTATATTAGCACAATTTTATCCTTCTCTATCGTCTAAATCAAATAATAGGTTTACACCTTGAAATAGCATCGGGTACAATCTTGCTTGCTCAAACAAAACTTTGCACCTCAATGCACTCCATCCTCTAAAACTTAGTTTCAGCCATCCATGGCTTCAGCCTTCAAAAAAACTAAAATTCCTCACACAATGAGCCAGTCAACACCCCCCCAAAAAAACAATACAAAAAAAAACTCCAGCAACACAAGAAATCAATGCATTCAAACACCACAAAAACTAAACTCCAAACAAGAGGGAGCACACGACATGTACAATGGAGAATTAAACCACAAAGTATCACCTTACTACATTCATGAGTTTTAAATAGAATTGCATGGATTGAACTCATAGAGTTGCTCTATAGGGTGAGGGAGGACCTAGAAATATCAGCAAGACAGGCGGAAGAAAAGCTCAAAGGCTGCTTGTTGATAAAGCAAAAACATAATCCAATAGCTTCAACTAACAATGGAAATATTATAATCAACATGAACAAACAGCATCCAAACATTAAGAGGGAAAAGAGAGCATGCTTCATGTTGTGGCATGCAATCCCCAAAAGAAATCAAACAATTGCAAGCAGAAAAGAAATAATTTATGTACACGATTCAGCCAATCGCTGAATCCATGACTTAGGCTAGTAATTTTATTGATGAATTGATAGATACATTAGATCTCATCATCAATTTGATCTGAACCTATAAACTACCCCTCGGTTCTCTCTCTAGAACAAAGGAGTTCCCTCTTAAACAAAACTAAGCCAACAGTATAAGAGAAAAAATAATAAATAAAAAAATAAATGGCATTGGTATGCACCTTCCCTATGCTTGTTGCAAATTAGACAAATTTGATCCTGTTTTGAAACAAAACAACGTTTCCAAACACACCCATGTTCTCAACCACACCTTGCCCGTCTTTCCAAACACACCTACTTAACCATGCTTGCTTCTAAGACACTATTCAACCCTAGACTCGTGCACCTACTCCATGCTGCTCCTCCACAAGCTGCATACTCCATAAATTTTCAGACTTCAACGTACAACAATCTCCCACTTAAAGCTACAAAAAACAAGACAAATTCAGCTCAACAGGTTATCTAGCCACAAGCAAACACACTAGCTCAATCAAGGAGGCCACTAAGATAATCCACAACCTCAATTTCTCAATGTCAACAAATCTAGTCAACGTACCAACAACATTCTTTGAGCCCGATACTAGAGAAGAGCCCAACACATCTAGTAAAAAAGCCAATAGTTGCTTTAGTCCATACAAGCTCGTCTTGAGCATATAAATTAATTCATGTGATATAACTCCTCATCCAAATCCAAATGACCATGTCAGAACATTTTCTTCACATCTATTTCCTTTAAATTCAGAATTTGAACCACAAGACACAACAACATTATAATATCAGTGACCTTCACAACATGAGCAAATATCCATCAATGAATACCTCTTGACCGCTAATCTAGCCAGGTACTTTTTGGTATTATTGGGCTCCTCCTTAATCCTACACGACCATTTATTAAGTAGTGTTTTCTTCCTAGCTAACAAGTTCCATTTTTCTCTAATGGGCTATATTGGCATCCATGGCTTGCAGACAAAAAAATCACGGTCGTGTTGCAGTCGCGGTATTAGAGCATCATGAACGATAAATAATTTGTTGCGGTCATCGCAATGTGAATTTTTATTTTTATTTCACCGTATGCGCTAGTCATTATTTAGTGTTCATTTAAATATAAATATTCAATAAGCTAGTGTTTTATATTATATTAGAAATATTTAAATGAGTCATTATATGTTAAATAATCCTAATAAATCTAAATTTTCCTTAGAATGAAAAAAAGACATGTTATTTGGTGTAGATGTGAAGGTAATAAATAGCAATACTTCATCTAATTCAATAATAACTTGGCCCAAGATATATATAGTAAATGAATAAGAAGAAATTATAATGAATGCTTCTTTCGGTAGATTTAAGAATTCTCGATAAATCGGTAATATGTCCCAATTTATAAGTGATATTTTCTATTTATCAGCGATTTACTCGCAATTTATAAGCCGATAATGTGCGAAATTTTGGCTTATCACTAGCAAGAGGTTGACCTTGATATAAAAAATCCTCAATCTACATCTTCCAAAACATGAAATCGAAACCATCAAGCTTTTCAATCCTAGTTTTTCCATCCTCTATTACTAATTTTCCCTAATTTGACTAAATTGGCCTAATACAAACTATGGTGATGTGCAGCTACCAAGCAATGAAAGAAAAACAAAATAAGTCAAATAGCTAGAGTTAGAAATAAATCAATAGATCTTAATATCAATTTGATCTGAATCTATGATCTCACTCTAAGCTCTCCCTGGAACAAAGGATTTCTCTCTTCATTCTCCGATTCTAAAATCACAGAAAACGTATAGGATATGGAATAAATGAAATTGAGGAAGCATAAAAATATACCCTCGAAATGGTTGTGGCAAAGAAGCCTATGTTTGCTGCAAATTATAGACATTTGCTCTAGCTTCAAAACATACCCTTGTTTCCAAACACACTCTATGCACGTGTTTCCAAATACACCCCGACCATATCTGCCTTTAAGAAGCTCCATTTAACCCTAAATTCATGTACAAATTCCATGGCACTCCAACAAAACTTTCATACTCATCATACAACATGGATACATGAATCATTTCCCAAGGTAATTGTAATTACCCCATAAATTTAGGACATGCCATTAATATGTGTTAATTAATGTGTTTAATCATGAACTAGATATATTTAATTGCAATTTGGTGTTGTAATGTGGCCTTGATTTGTTTGGAGTCGTACCAATCGACTGGTTTACTTGTTCTTAAGTTTTTTGGGCCAGGTAAAACTAGCTAAGACTGGTCAACTAATTTCTTTGACTTGAAAGTTTACATGCTCAATTTCAATTTGAATCTTTTCCAATGATATTGAAACTTTATAACTAAGTCTAAGAATACTTCTAAGTCATTTTTGAGAATTTTGTGACTATAAATTCAAACATTTTTTATCCCTGAACGGATTTATAGGGCAAAATTTATAAATAAATAAAAAAAGAAAAGAAAAATGGTTTGGACTACTTCATTATTCTTGTAAGCTTCCCTCTTCTTTTCTCCTCTTTGTTGGGCATGCCAAAATGGACAATTTCCATCCCAAAGGATTATTGCTAGCTAAAGCTTCTAGTTTCCATATCTTTTTATCTCTTTCCTTTCTTGTTCTCCTTTATTTTCTGAATGTCAGTGCCCTGAAACTCTTCATCCATCACCATTTCAGATATAGGGATGCCCCACTTGATCTTAATTTGAGCTATTATTTGAGGTTTCAAATTATATAACACCCCTACCCTCCATTCCACACCTAATTATTGGCTAGATGATGGTGTTATCACCCAAAGTACCCTTGATGGGGAATTATGAACAATGTGAGATGTTTATGTGAATATGTAGGATTGGTAGGATATCTGGGTCTTGGTTTGGCATACATTCTTCGTATAATAAAAAACTAACCGCTTAAAGAAAAAAAAATATGGATCACTATATCGATCTAGATTATTTAATTCTCAATTAGCTACCAAAAGTTAGTATTCCATCAGGCATTTCCTGCTATCATTTGCCTTCGGACGGGATCTTAGAGATATGGATGCCTTTCATACTCTAGACACTAATGATGTATTAGAGGGTATCAAAACCAAAGGGTTTGGTTACCTAAGTGGGTTTATTTGGCATTGGCCAGACTTTATGCCCATCAATGATTAATTAGCTTTATCCGGACTTATGTTCATTTGATTATTTGGTTTGAATTTTGTGGGTATTAAGAGACCATGGGGATGATCCAGTCTATTACTCAAAAATTAGATGAATATGAAATCATGTGATCATAAATTGGCAATTAATTAAATGAAATAGACCATAGATATATCTTAGGTGGTTTACCTCATAAATATGCAACCTATGTGTGCATATGTTATGACCCATGATTTCTTAAGTCCTGTGATACGCGTATTTATCCATTATTTCATGTATATTAGTCTATCATTGAGCATGATATATTCATATTCATGTATATTAGTCTATCATTGAGCATGATATATTCATATTCATGTATAGGTATATCATATTATGAACATCATATAAGCATGGTATGTGTACTTGGTACGCCTTGATGCATAAGCATGTTGTACATAAGTGGAGCATGATCCATGTATGCCTACTATAACCTTAAGTGTATCATGAACCTCCATGATAAGATAATTAGATTTACTTAGTACACAAGAACTGTCATTTAATCAGTCACCTGTTTAATCCTACAAGTAAAGGACCTTGTGTGGGTTTGTGATGATGGCCAGTAAACAGCCATATGCTTGTTTGGGACCAAGACATCCAAGAGCTAGACATTCCGGTGATGTTTTCTCTATCGATGGTCCTCTAGAGACCGGGAAATTTCTTAAATCTGCTAATATTTTGTTGTTGGTTATCCTTTTGTGTATTTTTCCTTGTTATGGGCTTCCCATAGCCTTGAACCGTAACATTTTCATATTTTATGCTACTATCTTGTGCACTCTAGATTCTCTCTTGTGTTTGTTGTTGTTCGGATACTCAACTTTATTTCTAGCATAAAATGGATGAAGTGACATCTATCTTCTCCTAAATACAATAGTAGCCCCCTAATTTTCAAATGGCAGTCCTATATTTCACCTAGGCAAGTGTTCTGAAAACAAGCTTTTGAAGCAATGAAAAATGAAAGTGTTACAATAATAGTGACCTTAAAAGCTCCACCATCAACTGAACACCCCTTATTTTCCCTTAAGAATTGGAAAAGACCGATGCCTAATGATACCATTGGATTGTGATAAGCAAAAGGTCCTCAAAAACTCCAATATATAAGAACTGGCAAGTTATGGCCATGTAGAGAGGAATAAAGAAAATTTGATGATAATGCATGGTGTAAGAGACCGCCATTTACATAAATCGTAGGTACCATATTAACCAGGTTCAGAATAGGCCATTTGAAATGGAGTATTAGGAAAGGGATCCTTTAGAGAACATATTAATGTAAGATAAGGAATAATTCTTTAGGGAATATTTTTTTCCTTATCGTGTTACTTTCCTTACTTGTACACTTCGTATTTTGGTAGGTTTAGTATTTGGCAATATCTTGGTGCATATATATTGCTAACTAGTTATATTGAGTGTTTTTCTCCCTTGTCTAAACTCCTCAACTAAGCCCTTCCCCTTCCTTTCCCCTTGCCCTTGTTTCTTCCCTCTCCTAATCCTTCCCTTTGACCTAACTCACTTCTTCTACTAATTCCCTTCCATTTTTGCGTACCCTACATCAATAAGCATATACGGTGCAATGATGGTGAAGAGAAAAGCCATAAAGTTTTGGATGAATGAATCATGTGACTTAAATCCAAAGTATTTAAGAAATATCCAGACAATTAAATCACATCCGCGGTCGCGTTTGCAATTGTAACCGCGGTGTCAAGGTATCAGAGAGTCGCAAACGATAAATTATATGTCGCGGTCATCATGGCATGAATTTTTATTTTTATTTCACCATATACTCTAATTATTATTTATTAATCATTTGAATATAAACATTCAATTAACTAGTGTTTTATATTATATTAGAAGTATTAAAGTGAGTCATTATATGCTAAATTCTCGTAATAACCCTAAATTTACTTTAGAATAAAAAAAGACATGTTATTTAATAGTAAATGTGAATATAATAAATAGTAATACTTCATTATAATTTAATAGTAACTTGGTCCAAGATATATATAGTAAATGAATAAAAAAATTATTATGCATGCCTTTTTCAGTAGATTTAAGAATTTTCAATAACGCCGATTTATCGGCGATTTATACCAATTTATTGGTAATATTTTCCTATCAATCGGCGATACCGATTTATCGGTCGATAAATGTGAAATGTTAAAACCTTTGTGTATCGGTAATTTAGCATCGCGGCCGACCCAAAAACCGCTAAAAGCAGCCGCTACGCTATAGCAGAACTGCTATTTAATTGTATAGAAATATCCATTCAGTCATAACCTCAAAAGTTACTTAGGAGGATCTCGTTACATCATCGATATGTGAAAAACATGGATAGAGTGCTCCCTTACGTCTTGTAAACTCTTTTTTCAAGCTTGCAAGGTAAACCAATATACAAACTGAACACAATTTGGATATAAAGCAAGATACAAATCAACCTACTTATGCAACTATCAAGCTAAATCCTTCAATCTCAAATGAGCAAATGGCATATGCCCATCTACCCAAAGTTTCCTACAGCATCACAGATTCAGCTCCACTAAACTTGTTTCTATTTCTAGGCTAATCAGTTCAACGACATGCAAGGAACAAAAAGTCTAAGATACAACATCATTTGAGCCCCAAGGGAATAGCAGAGGATGTTACTAATCAGAAGACAATTCATCTTAGTTCCTTGATCAATGAACTAATGCTAGTGTAATAACTATAATATCCAAGGATTTGAGTTCCAGGGTTTCCAGCAACATATGCCTCTAAGTTTATGCCGCAGAAGCTCAATCAGCAAGACACACTAGCGTACAGATAACTCCAAAAAAGTTCCCACAACCAATACAAAAAGCAAGTCATGTGTCTTCACGATTGGCAAAACGAAAAAAGGTTAAGCTCCTAAGTTTGACCAAATTTATAGTCTTATGTTATACTCTTATACTCATGCCAATGGCTATTTGGAGATTGAATTTGGAATTAGCATAGACCCATTTCAGACCCTTTTTTTTTTACCAATACTGAATAATAAAATTCAAACCCTAGGCCTCTTCGAATCATGTCAAAGACCTAGTTTATCTTGAAGATTTGAACCTTGAGACTTAGCCCAATTCATTATGCTTCAATAAAATAAAAGAAAGAAGTAACAAGTGTGAGGATGGAAGATGCAGCCACTAAGACCGATTTATATCTAAGAAAAAAATGTCCACTATAGTAATTTCAGATATTGTAACATACAATTAAAACGAGATATTAGCATTGCTTGTTTCTAGAAGAATATCGAGAAACATAAGGTGGAAAAAGGAAAGCACCATCTCTCAATACATGCACATTTGCCCCAAAAAAATGACTGACATAAATAAAACCGAGAGAAAGTACACTGCAGCCAAAGTGACTAGCAAACAGAACAGCAGAAACATGAGACAGAATCTTTTGACAAGCACCCAAACTATATTATAACAAAACTGGAAAGAATCAAGCACCAACACACCCAAAAAAAAAACACTGCAGAAGGAATTAGGAAATTCGAGGAGTTACCTTAAATGGAATAGCTGCCAGACCCACCGTCCGGAATAAACAATCGGAGTCCTTCACAAAACAGAATACTGATATGACAGCTCGCAGCAACGAATTATAAAAACCGCAACTTCGCTAGATTGTTGCTTTCGTCTTCTCCCTTTTTTTTCTTTTTTGTCGGAAGATGAATATTCGTGGCGGTGCGGAGCTTAAAGATCGAACAGGGTCCACTGTTGGATAAATGGCTAGCACTCCAGCAGGTAGATGAAACTTTGATAAAGAAATTTGGAGCAATTTGGTCCACAAACTCTTTTGGGGCCCGCACGATTCGTGAAATATTCGAAGCTTCGCCTCCGTGCGCTAATCAAATTACACGAGGCACTCGCAGAGGCTCTGTGTTCTAAGCCGAAATGTTACTCCGTAAAACTCCCCGCGGTAAATGGTACTTGTTACTTGGATAAGTTTCGGTTTTATCATTCAAAAATGTTGACGTAGGTAGCGTAAATAGAATTTGTTTACTCTTATTATCTTTTATGAAGCGTAGATATCAGGTTGAAATGAATATACCTCGGCGTTCATGAGGACATTTATATTATTTTATGGGATATCCAATGAATCAATTAAATATTTAAATTAATTTAATTTAAAAAATAAAAAATTAATTTAATTTTTTTGAATTAAATAATAAATCTAGTTAATAAATAATAAAATAAATCAAACATTTAATCAGATAAATATAAATAATATTTGATTTGATAAATTATATATATATATATATATATAATATTTTACACTTTTTTATTAAATATTTAACTAGTATCCAAAATTTGGAATCATTTATTAAATATAATATAATTTAAAATACTAGTCAAATCATTAGATTATATTGGTTCAGATTTAATTGATTTATTATATTTTAATTGAATAATTTTTATTCATATTTTTTATTTACAACATAAATAAATACTTTGAATATTTGATGAATCATTTATTATTCGATCTAAAATTTGAGGTATCCAAAGTGCCAAATGTTCGATGTTTTTTACCAAATATCCAAAGTTTTTGTATTAGATAAATAATCTATGAATACCTCTAATTTGCATATTAAAGAAGGATGTAAATAAGCTTTAAATTTGTAGTTATAAGTATAACACTACACTTTATCATTTGGAATCGAATTTAATTTTACTATGTTCCACTAAAAATTATTAATATGTTAATAGTTTGAATTTTAATTTATTTTGAACTAGTTCGATCCTTATCAATCTTTGAATTGGGTTAATTTGATTTGTTTAACTATCAATTTGGATAGATATTGTAATACTCCGTTTATTTAAATCATGATTTAAGTATCCTAATTTAGAATTTGATTAATTAAGTATAGAATTATTTTGATGTTACATGTTCAGTTATTGTATGTATTATTATATTTATAAAATTTGTGTTGATAATCTGGACAGTTAGATTAATATTTAGAGGAGAGAATAGAGATAATAATAATAATAATAATAATAATAATGACGACAACGGCGACGACGACGACGATAAAATATTAATTGGGTAGGATTTTTCTATTTAGTATTTAATAATCTCTTAAAATTAATTGTATTACTTATTTAATTGTTAATTAATTGTTTTTAACCTAATTTATTATTATTATTTTATTTCAAACCCAGCCTAAATAATTAAACTAGATCGCTAGTTCCCCTAAGTCGAAACCTAACCAGCCCAAACCAAACAAACCTCGTACGCCAACCTTGTTTCCCCATCCAACTACGCATGCATTGCCAAACATCTCCTTCCTTTTCCCTTATGCCAACCCGACTTCTCACCCATCACGCCCTTGCCTTTGCCCCTGCGTTTTCATTTCATCGTCATTGCCTGACTCATCGCCAAACACACCGTTCTCTCTTCCCGCCTTCAACACTGCTTTATTTCGTTCCATCATCGTCTGCCTCGCCAGCAATTGATTTCTTATCCTTCCTTATTTGCATACAAGCCTAGAAATACTTTTAGTCTTCGCCTAATTATCCCCTTCCTCCCCTTCTTCTTTTTCTTTCCGATCCTTCCTTCTCCATTTGCACCACCATAATCCTCATCTCCCTCTATTTTCTTTTCCATTCGTTCCTCTTCTCCTCGGTCACATACCTGCATCTGTTTTTATTTCCTTTTTCTCTAACCATCTTTGACCTTGCATCGCACTCCCCTCCTTTGGTTTTTTCTTGGACCATAACCACTACATGCATTTGAACCAGCTCCGTACGCTTGGTTCCTTTTCCCGGCCCGACACCAATTTGCCTTGCCCTAGCAAGTAATACCCCTTTCCTTCATCAATTTTGATCCTTTCATCGCAAACCAGCTCATGACATCCCTCATCGAGCAACCACCACCGTCAATTCCTACCTTACCTTACCATCGCCTTAGGAACCGAGCCTCTCATCGAACCTCCCCATCTTGCTTCTTAGTTATCATCAGCCATTCGGCCTCCATCGTCCCCCTTACTTCATTTCATTTCCCCTAGTTCATTTGTATCTCTTTTTGTTACCTATTTCTCTATTTCTTTTTGTGTGGCACCTTGACCCTGTTCGGCTTCCTTCTTCTCTTCCTCGCTCATCACCTTGCTCCGTTCGCACCACACTGCCAGCCTTCCTCGTCTTGGTCACTTGCCTGAGCAACAACAACGACTATACAACGTACACCACCTTCACACGTTTTAGTCACCATCTTTCTCTTGTTTATTCCCTTGCCTTGTTATCCCCCTCCCACCCTCGGAACGTGGCACTACCCTCCTTGTGCATGTGCACTTATTACCTCGACAGTACATGGAGTACCATTGAGCCTTCCACTTCCGGCACCCAGCCTCACTTGCATCAAGCCTAATCTAGTTTGGTTTCTTTGTGCGAGTGTGGTGCATGGTTGTATCATGCACCCGTGACCCTTAGTTTTAAATTCCAATATTATTTTAGACATAGTTCATGTTAATTGTTATCTAATTATTTTATCTTGGTATAGATACTAATATATACATATTTTGTGTGGACTGTGCTGTTGCTTTTAGGTCATTCCAATCTTGCTTGAGGTGTCATTAGAAGAGACACTTTTTTGGTACAATTTGTGTAGCTTGGAGGTAAATCTAGCAACTCCATGGACGTAAGATAGAAATCTGGGTATAAAGATGTTAGGTTTATTTTTAAGATAAAAATCCTGTTAGGTTGACATTATCAAAATATTTATATTTTTTGCTAAGAAGTGCGAGCATGCAATATTACTTTTTGTGTAAAATTTGTGACATATAAGATAATATATGATGTCATGTTAGAAATTAAAAATTCATGTATGCCTTGGCAATATTTTTTTTTTAAATGGAATGTATGCATGTGTCAATATATAAATTATCGTTATAAATAATATGCATGTCTTAGGTTAGGGTTTAATCAGATTTTCATCAAACTTTATGTTGGACCTAATGATGAGGTAAATATGTTCCTTAGACATTTTAGATAAATTTCGATGTACAGCATATTGATTTTAGAGTATAAATGTGATTAAATTGTAATGATTCTGTATCAAAGGTTCTAGGGGTAGAAATGTAAATTTTTATATCCCATAATTTATATCTAAAAATTGTTATGTGGAATTAGTGTGAATATTATGATATACTAAAATTTTATGTTAGGGTTCTAAATGTGCATCATGTTATGACCATGCTTAGGGATAATATTGTCTTTTGTCATAATGTGGAATTTCCTTATATCATAAATTATTTTTAATTATTATATTTTAGCCTTTTCATAACAAATATCCTATAAAATTAAATATGGTAATAAAGTAGATAAAAATGTGGTAATTAGAATATGGAGGGCATTTTGGTTATTTTGACAAGAATTCTCCTAGAGGTGAATAATTGGAATAGGTTAACCTTAGTAGATTTTTAGCGTGACCTTAGTATTGAATTTGACTTGGGTTGATATGTTAACCTTAGAGTTAACTTAAATAATTAAAAATAGAGGAAAAAATGGTTAAGTATATGAACAGAAAAATTGTGTACTAAGCAAAAATCTTGATCCCCTCCTAAAAGATTAACATTCACAATGGAAAACCTTAAGTTTAAGATTGATGGCTCCATAGGGGCAGCTACCCTATGAATGAGTCTAGCTCTCAATTTGATTTATTTCCACTAGTGTGTCTCGGTGCCTTAGCAAGGCCCTATATCTACTCTAAATAGTTCTCTTGACTTTTTAGGGGGTATTGGTACATAAGTTTAGGTGAGCTAGGAGGAACAAGGGCACTGTGTTGCCCTCTTACACCAATATGACCAAATTTACATGTCTCTAGGTTCTAAGGCATAAGAGTATTATGTTGCCTATGTGGCCCAACACAACCAAGTGTATGTTAGGGTCCCTGGGTTGATATTATCTCCCCTCTAGTAAATTTAATTATCAAGAAGTGATTTTATTTTATGTCCTTGTCATGTGTTGGGTTGTCGGTTTAATAGTTACCTCAGTTCCCTACCATTGGTTTTAAAGTTGATTTGATTGATCGGTTGGAGAGTTCTAGTGCACTACAGTATTAGCCATGGGTTATAATAGAGATATTTTGTGTTTTGATATGGATGTGAACGATTTAAGTATGTTAGTTTTAAGCATGAGGCTTTGTTGCAACATATGTTATTGCATTAGATTTGTATCTTGTTATAGCATGCATCCTTGTGTGTTAGTTATGCCTTTTGGTTATTATTGTTACGTCCAGTGTGAGCATTCTTCTTCTTGGAGGTTTTGTGACTCAGTATGAGAAAGTTATATAGATACTATAAACTTTTATAGAAGTATGTGTGTTGCATGTAGTGGGGGAAGGATTTTGAGGAGTGTTATCAAAACATTTAGATAGATTGAGGGAGTGAAGGTTCCTCCTACTCCTGTAACCCTTATTTATAACATTTTGTGGAAGCGGTGAGTGTAAGGAAAAACCAGTTTTGTACTATTGTATGCTCTTTTGTGATTGGTTTTTCTTTGGACAAACCAGTATTTTGGATATTTATGTAGTACAGAGAATGTCTTTTTTGCAAACCTATTTTTTTTATGTATTGTCTTCTCTTCCACTATTTTTTTAACTTGAATTATTTTAAGCTTTAACACTTGGCACAAGAAAGGTGAGTAAAACAAACTTATGCTAAGTGTAGTGGTAATATTCATCATTTTATAATTATTGCTTCTGCCAAACAAAATGTTCAAGTAGAAAATTTTGGGATGTTATAGATTTCAAATTGGGTTAATCTTTTACAAGTCTGCTTTAGTGGCTTGGGATCTATTCCAATTTGTAAAAATTCAAGATGGATTGATTATAGATATGATGAAATTCATTTTGTATAATTAATTATTTCTTTCTCACCTTTTTTTTTGTTTAATTTATGATAAATCTATGCAATTAAATCTAATCATGTATAGTTAGAGATGAATATCAATTTCACTTTTACAAGTTGGGAAAAACTATCATGTTAATTCATAATGTTATAATTCATAGGCTTGCTTCAAATACCTATATTGGGGGTCTTTTAAATCATTATATATTTTGTAATAATTTAATGTAGCTTTCTATAATTCTTGTAGTTGTCTTCTAGATACTAATGCACATAATTGATAGAATACCTATATTTTTGAACTTGTCTTCTATATCCTCGTGTAATATGATTGTAGAGCAAGATTTTGTCTGATCATTTATAATTCATGTAGATTAGTGTGAATTAATGTGAGAGTAGACATTAAAAATTGATATGAGAGGAATGGAGGTGAAACAATGTATATGGATCGATAAATAAACATTAAGAAATTATCTAAGTAAGAGGAATGGAGCTTTTAGTTAATATGGTCTCCAAATTGATTTGTTGATGAAGCTTTTGAAGAATTAAACTCAATCCTTGGCTTCATAATTTTTAAACTCACATTTTTTTTAATAGTACCATGTCGATTAACATGTGCGGATTCACTCCATACATAATCTCGAATGGACTTGAGTGAGGAGTACTTGAAGGAATTTGAGTGTAAGTAAACTCTACATAAGCTAACTTAATAACCCAATATTTAGTGTTTTTACTTACCAATCCTCTTAACAAAGTGTCAAGAGTACGATTTTCAACTTCAATTTGTATATTGGTTTGTGGACAATGTGAATTACTAAATAACAACTTAGTTCCTAATATATATCATAATGTCTTCCAAAAGTAAATAAGAAACTTGAAATCTCTACCTAAAATAATACTTTTAGGTATGCCATATAGTTTTACAATTTCTTTGAAATACAACAGCATGTGTAGCATCATGAGTTTTTTTACATGGAACAAAATGAGTCATTTTATAAAATCCATCTACCATAACCATAATAGAATCTTTACCTCATTGTTTTCTAGGAAATCTTAATATAAAGTCCATATTAACTCCTTCCGATGGTTGATTAGGCCCAAGTAATGGTGTATATAAAAATTTGTGGACGAAGGTTTTACTCTCTTTACAAGTAACACATTAGTTTATTATAAGTTGTATGTCTATTATCATGTGTGACCAATAGAAATTCTCTTTCAATAGTTCTAATGCCTTTTGAGTTCCAAAATGTCCTGCTATAGCTCCTTCATATACTTCTTTGGTAAATAAATCTCTTATACTTTATCTTGGTACACAAAGTATATTAAGTTTAAGTAAAAATCCATCTTCTAATGAATAATTTCCATAATATCCATTTCATTTACATGTGTTATATTCATCACTAAAGCCATCGTCTTTAGGATATAATTATTTTAACATTTCAATACCTATCAATTTAGCATCTAATATGACAAGTAATGTGCGCCTTTGAGAAACAGTTAGCAATTTCCTTACCCTCTTTTGAATTAAATATATAAGGAGGTTTGATACATAAGCAAACACTCAATAATTGGCTTTCCATAATTATGGAACCAAATATTCTTCATTTAGAAAGTATATCTCATAAATTCAAAGACCAATGGATGGTTACGTTGCTATAAACGTGTCAAACAAGCAATTAAGTGTCTATGTGCACGCAAATGACATGCATGGCATGCATGGAAATGAAGACCTCGTGCATGGGGAGTTTCTTTTCAGAATTTTTTAGCACTAATATTAGTATTAACTAATTAATTAAGTAGTAGAGTTGGATGATAGATAAAGTATAAAATTAGCATAAAAGTAGCATAATATCTTTTAGCTTGGAATATTTTGAAGTATGCTTTTAGCTAGTGGTAGAATGGTTGTAAGTAGATATAGAAGGCACGATTATGGACAATAGAAGTTGAAGATTAATGTTGAAGTTGAATGCAAGTTGAGTTCTGTGTGAGTTCAATTCAAGTTACTTGAATCAGTATGAATGATTTAGCTTGAAAATTTTAATCTCTTTGTCTATGTGAAGTAGAAATTAATTCATATCTTTTCTTCTCTCCATAATCCATATTTTTACAGCCATAATTATCATCAAAACAACACTCTAATTCAAAGATAGTTGCATCCCTAATTCAATTTACACATTAGAAACCCTAAACCACCATTCGACACCCTACCACCTCACATCCGAAACACATCACCTTAATCCTTCTATTCAAACTAAACCCTAAACCTAACCCTAAACCAAGACCTCATCCACCATCCAAACCCTAACATTTGAAGCTCATCATCATCAACACACCATTGTCAAATTCATATCCCAATGACCACAACTCATTAAAAACATCATCATTAGAAAACCATCACCATTGAATCATATTTATTTTGTTCGAATCATCACTATCATATTTCCATCCTATTCGAATCCTTTAAGCCCTAATACATCATCACTGAATCATCTATTAATTATTATCAACATAACCGAGCCATATGTTCATCAATTTGAGAATTCCATCCTCCCACACACATCAATTTTGGTATCAAAGCCTTAGTTTGGAGGTATTACAATACAGATTCAAACTTTCTTTCAAGATTCATCAAGAAAGTGCCCCATCTTCAAGGATCTCCATGAATTTATCAAAAAAAACACAAAAGGGTCAAGCACTTAAGGGCATGTTTGGGATTACCACAATCAGTTGGTAAAGATAAAGGATGAAGAACCAAGGAGAAGACTCAAGAGATATTCTGAAGACCTTGATGGACAAAATCAAGGAGGTTAAATTACATGTGGGGAGAACATAAGCTTCCCTAGCCCACGACTCTCATGCGCAACCACAAAACTAAAGGGAACAAGTAGAGGAAGAGCATGTGAATTACGTAAGGCCATGTGACACTTTAAGAAAAGCTGATAATGATGTGGAAAAAGGAATCCACTTTGATCTTCCTAAATTTTAATGTAATCTTAACCTAGAATCTTTTCTCGAATGGTTACAAAACATTGAATCTATTTTTTAGTATAAGGAAAGTGATGATAAGAAACAGGGCCAAATAGCGATCTTAAAGTCCAAAAAATTTTGCTAGAGTGTGGTATGATATTTTAAAAAGGAGACGAGAGAGAGAAGGAAAATCAAAGATTAGTTCATGGAAAAAATCAAAGAAACAATTGGAAAAGAAATTTGTACCTCAGGAATATAAGCAAGAAAAAATTATAAAATGACTACGTTGAGGCAAGGGTTACTTGGAGCTGAAGAATACATTCAGAAGTTCAAAAGGTTAGCTCTAATATGTGATGCCCAAGAATGAGAATAACAAAGGTGTACACGATTCACTAGGGGTTTAAATATGAATCTTTAGAAGAAGATAGAGGTATACCCTTATAAAGTGTTTGAAGGCCTAGCCAAGTTAGCCATCAAGTTTGAGAAATAGTTGAAAAAGATAAAGCCACTAAGCAAGTCAACCAATGCTCCATATGGTTCAACTTTCAAGGGTGTGTCGAAGCCACCAATTTCTCAAGCTGCAAAGCAAGATGATTTTAGGAAGTTCCCTCATGATTCAAAGGGAAAGGATAAAGTGGTTGATAACTTAAACAAACAATGCTTCAAATGTAGAGATTTATGGCCACTTTTCTTGGGATTGCCAAAACAAAGGGTGTTGACTTTGAAGGAGATAGCAAATATGGAGGCTTGTGAAGGGAATGAAGACCTTGATGAAGACTTAGAAGAAGAAAGTGATAGTGAAATGCCCCGAAATTTTCTAATTTTATAAATTATATTTAAATGATATTTTATTAGAAAAATTATTTAAATAAATTAATTTTATTAAAATAAAAAGCAATTCATTAGGAAAAATTAAGAAGAAATTTGTTAGTATTTTTATTAGAGAAATTTTGGTATTTTGGATAATTAAATATTTTATTTTGGAATTAATTAAATAAATTATTTTATTCAAAATAAGAATGAGAAAATAGTTTTAAATTAATAAGTATTTTATAAATAATTTGATTGGAGAAAATTCGGGTGTTTTGCTAATTAAAATAGAATTTATGGAAAATCTTTTAAAAATCCTAATTTATCTTAGAAAGGGGTTTAAATATAATTTTATTTAAATATTATTATTTTTAAATATCCCAAATATTTTAATTAATTTAAATACCCAATATAATTATTTTTCCTTTCCCCCTTTTCCTTTTTTCCTTTTCTTTCTACCTTTTTCTTCTTCTTCTTTCCTTTTTCTTTTCTTCTTCTCCCCGAACTGGGCCAGCTCGTGGCCCAGTTTCCTTCTTCCTTTCCCACAGCCCAGCCCGCGCGGCGTCGCCCTTCTTCCGCCCCTCGAAGTGCTGTGTTTCGTTCCTTTTCTTCTCGCAACGCGTCGTTTCATTTAAACGCACCCCCTGCGCCCGACCGGCTCGGTTCGCCGCCTTTCTTTTTCTTTTCTTTCTTTCCCGGCCGCCCAGTCCAGCACCCCCCATCCTCCTTCCTTCTTCCTCCCCTCTCCTCCATCGACGCTGTTGCAACTCCCGCCCCCGAAAATGGCGGCGCCGGCTACGAGGACTCTGATCGGCCGAGTCACCTCTCTTTTTCTCCCTCTCGACCCGCACATGAGCTTGGCGTGATCGATTATCCTCAACTCTCACCCGTTCCCTCTTTGTTGCTTCTCGAAGCTTCCACCCGACCAAAATGATCGACGACCGATTTCTACCACCGGCCACCCAAACCCTAGCATCCAACACCATCCTGCCGACCTCCAAAACCCTAATAACCCATCTAAACTCTATAAATAGCTTAGTTGTGGATGTTTTCGGAGCTTCTCCTTTCTCGAAACCCTAAGTGAGAACCGCCCGCCACCGCCCCTTTAGACACCTCGTTCTCCGCCGTTAGCTAACATCGCCGCCTATTCTCCATCTTAATCTCTTCTCTACAACACCCTCTAATTAACTAAACCATTTTCGACCTTCAATTCACCTTGTACGAGCCTCCATTATCATGCAAAGTTGGCTAGTCCTCTAGCCAGAAAATTCCACCCCGAAACATTAAACCACCATCCACCACCGAATCCGCCGCTTTTACCACCTTATAAACCATCCAATATCTCCTGCTAAGTCTCCTCCACTGAACCATAAGCTTATTTTATTTTTCTCCTTTCCCCTTCCCTCTTTTTCTTCATTTTCACCCTTCTTAGATCACTTTTCCGGCCACCTCAGGGAACCACCGCCGGTGCCACCCATACCCTCCAACTCAAGGTGAAACCCTAGACCTTTTAAACACTTACTTTCAATTTATTGATAATTATTATGCTTTTATCCTAATTTTTTATGTTAATTCGATTCTAATTATTATTATTATAATTATTATTATTATTGTTATCAACTTTAATCTAATGGTTAAATCTTCTTTACAGGTTTGGGAGTATTCTTGAGTTAGAAAAACTATTATTCTCGAATTTTAGTTATTTAATAGAATTATTACATGTTTACTATTATTATTAATAATATAATTAATATTATTATTATTAGTGTAATTAATTATTTAATATTGTAATTATTTCAGGGGGCATAGAAACCTAAAATTTTAATTAAGCCTCACAACTTTTGCCTTTTATTACTATTATTAGCATTTTTAACATTATTAGTAATATATTATCATTTTTAGCACTATTTCCTTTTATATTATAAGTATATATATATTACTACTACTACTACTACTACTACTACTACTACTACTACTATTTCTAAATTTGTTATTATTTTTATTATTATTACTACTAAATTTGATTATTTATTTTAATAATATTATTATTAGTATTATCTTGGAAAAGGGGCCAAAGCATTTATTTCACCTAGTTTTTGAATAATGTCCTTTTTATTGTTATTATTATTGTTATTGTTATTATTCTTATTTATATTCTCATTGATATTATTTTTAAAGTATTTAACCCTATATTATCAGCTTTTATAATATTTTTGTTATTTCTATATCTTTAGCAAAGTTAAAATTTTATTAATATTATTTTTATTAGTATGTTGTTATTTGGTCAAAGCCTTAAGGAGGCGTAGGAGCGTGCTCCAAGATCGGTGTCGTTTCAGGTAAGGGGTGCTAAGGCCTTTTGTGTACTTATATGCATTATGTGATTCGCATGCTATGTATCATATGCTCATTATTGTAATTATTTCGTATATGGTATGACGTGGAGTTCAAGCATGTTATGGTATTGTTATATGACATGTTTATTACTTATATATGATGATATGTGTTGTGACCCTATAAGACATGCATGTGAGGATGTTGATGTAGTTTGTGCGGAAGAAAGGATGAAAAAGGAGGATGGGGAAAGAAGTTGACTAAGGGAAGTGAGTTGACCTAATCTTATGGTTTTATAAGGAATAATCTAATGTATGGTTTATGTGGAAGAGTATAATTTATGGTCTTATGCGGAGAATATAATATATGGTTTTATTTGGGAGAATGTAATCTATAATGCTCTATGGGAAAATTGAATTTATGGTGTGTTTGGGAGAATCTAATTTATGATGTTATATGGGAGAATCAAATTTATGGTTTGTTTGGGAGAATCTAGTTTATGATGTTATTTGGAAGAATGCAATGTATGATATTATATGGGAGAATCTAATTTATGCTTTGATTGGGAGAATCTAATTTATGATTTGTTTGGGGGAATTCAATTTATGGTTTTTCTTGGGAGATTCTAATTTATGATTTTATGTGGGAGAATCAAATAAATTGTAAGGTAAGGATGAATCTTCGGTTTTATGTGATTTGAATCTAGGGTTTGGTAAGGATGAATAATTGGTTGGTATGGATTGAATTTAGGGTTTGGTATGGACAAATCTTTAGGTTTTATATGGTTTGAATTTAGGTTTGGTATGGGTGAATCTTTGGGTGTGTGGATTGAATTTAGGGTTTTGTATGACGGAATCATGGTTTGTATGGTGGTATTTATAGTTGTATGGTGGTATTAGGGTTTACATGGTGGCGTTGATGGTTGTATGGTGGTATTAGGGTTTGCATGGTTGAATTTAGGGTTTCACGTGGAATTTTAGGGTTTGCGTGAAAAAGGTTCGAAGGTTTGCATTGGGAGATTAATATCTGCTTTGGTATGAAATTTACGTGTGGAAAGTTAATTTGGGATGTAAGGAAGGTAATGTAAGTGTTATTTGGGTGTTGAACTATTTTGGACGAAAAATAGTACGTGGAGCATTATGAGGGTACGGAAGAGACTAAATTAGGGTTTGGAGTAATGAACTCTGGGTTGTTGTGATTAACTAGGGTTGGAGTGGATAATTGTGGTTTGTTATGATTAACTAAGGTGTGGAGTGGCTAATTATGGGTGTTATGGTTAAATAGAGTTTGGAGTGGTTAACTATGGGTTATTGTGGTTAATTGAGCTATGTGGTGGCTGATTAGGGTTGTTGTGTTATCATGTGTATGTGGTGATTAAAGTGTAATTATCATGGTGGAATTTTATGATTGGTGATGTGTGATGACTTATGCATGTCCAGGGTGAAATCTGTTGAATAAGATACTTAAGACATTAATCACGTAAAGTTGAAGATGTTGAGTCGGGCCCAGACCGATCCACCGGCATAATAGTGGCAAGGAATATTTCCCTCGCAACCGATCCACCGGCTAAAATAGTGGCAGGGCATGTACCCTCGCGACTGATCCACCGGCAATAATAGTGGGGGATCCCGAGCTCAACAAAATCAAATCCTACAGTTGCTAAGACATGGGAAAGACACTAATTACTTACAGTGTAACACCGTGCGAGAAGGGGCCAGACCGATCCACCGGCATATAATAGTGGCAGGGTGTGTTACCCTCGCGACCGATCCACCGGCTAAAATAGTGGCAGGGTATGTTACCCTTGCGACCGATCCACGGGCTAAAATAGTGGGGTTCCCATACTCGTATGGGCTTGATAAAAAATATGGTGTGAAATGAGTTATGTTCAGAGATTAATTTAAAAATTAATCCTGATTATATATGGGCCTTTATGTATGTACCCGAATGATTATCGATATTATGATATTATGATGGCCTTTATGTTCTTTATCCTTATGCATGGTCTATGTGCTTATGTGTTGGCCTTAGTGATCAGTTATCTTACTTAGTACGTAGCGTACTGATCACCCTTTTTATGGGTGCTGCTCATTCCCACGAGTAGTACACCCTTCTGACTTGTGCAGGTGAGCGAGACATTAGTCGGGGATGTGTGTTGAGCTTGGTTGGCTTCAAGTCCGAGAGAGTTGTGGCCATATTTCAGTCTTTATATGATCCTAATTCTTTTTGTTAATCTTTTATCGGTCGTAAGTTTAATTCTCTTTTAATTTGAATAATAATTCTTTATGCGTACTCTGATTTTTTTTACAACCGTTTAATGCTTTCGAAGTTTAGTTGTCTTGATTTATAATTGATGGATTACTATTTTCTTTTGCCTTAGAACTTGGTACTGGAACGGTTGGAGAGAACCGGTCTGGTACTAAGTGTGGCGGTAAAATTCCCTGAATTCACAGGTTTTAAGTATTTCTATTTTAATTGCTTCCGCTTTTCAAAAAAAATTAGTGAATTTTGGGGTGTTACAGATAGCCCGAAGGATGCTTTTGAAGAAGGTCAATTGGATTGCTACGTGTTGCAAATGGTGTTCTACGTACAACAACAACCTTTACTTACTCAACGAAGAAGATTTTCAAGGCTAAGTATAGAGTGGGTGATAAAGCATGTGAAGTCATCATAGATAGTTGCTCATGCACTAATGTTGCTAATGAGAAGATGGTAAACAAGCTCATTTTGGAGACCAAGGGTCATCTAATACCATATTCACTCCAATAACTCAACAAAGACAAAGGCATAAGGGTAACCAAACAAACTCTTATTTCTTTTAAGATTGAAAAAAAATGATGATGTTTTATGCGATATTCTGCCTATGAAAGCTTGTCACATTTTATTGGTGAGGGCATGGCAATTTGATAGGAAGGTTGTACATGATAGGGTCCTTAATGAGTATGTGGTATGCAAGGGTCCAAAGAAGTTTAGGCTAAAACCTAATGTACATGGGGAGGATTTAGTTTTGAGGAATGAAAGGGAAGAAAACAAGAAGAAGGAGGATGTCGAGTGTAAGAGGGAAAGAAAGAATAATAGTATGGAGATGTTTATCCTTAAGGAGTGTGAGATGAATGAAGCAATCAAAGACAAAGAGTTACATTATTCCTTAGTGGTAAAGGAGGTCTAACGAGTGGAGAATGCTAATATGGATCCAAAATTGCAATAAGTGTTGAAATAGTATGCAGATGCTTTTCCGGAAGAGTTGCCAAGTGGGCTACCTCCTTTGAGGGGTATTGACCATGCTATTGATCTTATGCCAGGAGTTCCATTACCGAATAAGCCAACTTATAAATGTAATTCAGAGGAGGCTAAGGATCTATAGAAATAAGTGTAAGAGTTTTTAGATCGAGGTTATATTTGAGAGAGTATGAGTCTATGCGGGGTTCCAACTGTGGTGGTGCCTAATAAGGACAGCACATGGAGGATGTGTATTGATTCAAGAGGAATCAAAAACATCACAATTAAGTACAAATTTTCAATGCCGAGATTGGATGACATGTTAGATGAGTTGCATGGTGCAAAGGTGTTCTCAAAGATTGATCTTAGGAGTGGCTACCATCAAATGAGGATAAGGGAAGGGGATGAGTGGAAGATAGCTTTTAAGACTAATTAGGGGTTGTATGAGTGAATGGTGATGCCATTTAGGCTATTTAATGCACCAAGTTCCTTCATAAGGTTGATGGCCACCATACTTAGACCATTCCTTAGAGTATTTGTTGTTGTTTACCTTGATGATATCTTGGTATATAGTAAGAATGAGTTTGAGCACATACAACACTTAAATAGGATATTTTATAAGCTTAGAGAGGTGAAGCTATATGATAAGATGGAGAAGTGTGATTTCATGATGGAAAGGGTGAGCTTTCTTGGTTATATTGTGAGTGGGGATGCTATTTGAGTTGATCCGTCAAAGGTGGAAGCTATATAAACATAGGTATATTCCTACAAATGTCCACGAAGTTTGAAGTTTCCATGGGTTGGACTCATTCTATAGGAGGTTAATCAAAGACTTCTCTATCATTGTAGCACCTATCACACAGTTGATGAAAAAAAGGAGAGTTCCACTGGAATGATCAAGCGATGAAGGCTTTTGAAGGCTTGAATTCAAAGCTCTCAAATGCACTAATATTATCTTTACCTTATTTTGATAAATTATTTGAAGTAACATAAGATGCGAATGGTGTAGGCATTGAGGGTGTGCTTTCACAAGAAAGGAAACCAATTACTTTTTTTAGTGAGAAGTTTGAATGTCATGAGACTTAACTATTCAACCTACGATAAGGAGTTTCATACTATTATGCGTTGTTTGGAGATGTGGAGTCATTACTTGAGACCCAAGCCTTTTATACTTCATTTAGATCACAAGAGTTTGAAGTATTTGCATGATCAAAAGAAGGTGATTCCAAGACATGCTAGGTGGATAAGTTTCTTGTAGACATTTATATTATCTACAAGACATATGGATGCAAGGAAAGTTTCGTAGCAAATGCATTATTGAGGATGGCCATGGTACTTACTATGATGGATGAAAAGCTTTTGGGTTTCGAGACATTTAAAATTCAATACACCATAGATAATGATTTTGCTATGATCTTAAAAGATTGCAAGAAGGAAGATATGGAACTTATGTTAATCAAGATGGGTTCTAATTCAAGCACAACAAATTGGGTGTGTCGAAGAAATCAGTTCAAGACTTACTAATTAAAGAGGCGCATGAAGGAGGAATTACAGGACATTTTGGAGTTCATAAAACTTTAGAGTTGCTGCAAGTATATTTCTATTAGCTAAGAATGCAAAAGGGAGTATCAAGGACATTCATTGTTGGATACATTAGCCCTTATTATGGTGATGCAAATTTAAGGGCAAATTTAAATCAATAAGGGGAGAATGATATAGGAGAAAATACTTAAGAATTGTCTTTCATAATTATAGAACTAATTATTCTTCATTTGGAAATTATCTCCCACAGATTCAAAGACCAACGAATGGTTACATTGATAGAAACTTACCAAACAAGCAACTAAGTGTCAACATGCATGCGCATGACATGCATGGAAATGGTGACCATATGCATGTGGAGTTTCTTTACTGACTTGTCGAGCACTAATATTAGTATTAGCTAATTAATTAATTAATTAATAGAGTTGGATAATTGTTAAAGCATAAAATTAGCATAAAAGTAGCATGATATCTTTTAGCTTGGAATATTTTGAATTATGCTTTTAGCTAGTCGTAGAATGGCTATAAGAATCCATAGAAGGGACGATTATGGAAAATAGAAGTTGAAGATCAGTATTGAAGTTGAATGCAAGTTGAATTATGTGTGATTTAAATTCAATTTAATTGAATCTATGTGAATGATTTAGCTTGAAATTTTTAATCCCTTTATCTACTTCACAATCCATATTTTTCTAGCCACAATTATTATCAAAACAACACTTTAATTCGAAGATATTTGCATCCCTAATTGGGTTTACACATTAGAAACCCTAAACCATCATTTGACACCATACCACCTTATATCCAAACCAAACATCACCTTAATCCTTTTGTTCGAACTAAACCTTAACCCTAACCTTAAACCACCAACTCATCCCCCATCCAAACCCTAAAATTTGAATCTCGTCATCTTTAACACAACATTGTTTACTGCATATCCTAATTTCCACAACGCATTCAAAGAATCATCATCAGAAAACCATCACCATCGAATTATATTTATTTTGTTTAAATCATCACCACCATCTTTCCATCCTATTCGAGTACTTTAAGCCCTAATACATCATCACTGAATCATCTATTAATTATTATCAACATAATTGAGCCATATTTTCATCAATTTGATAATTCCATCCTCCCACATACATCAAGGTTTATTAAGTAAATGTACTACATGAATTACATCTATTGCATGCTCTATACTTCTAATATGTAGTGGTCTTGTATGTAAGTCATTAGGAAATATATCATTATATTTATTAAGTAATCTAGTGAGGTTTTAATTGTTGGAAATGTTCTTCCCAAATTGATATTCTTTTACCATTAAAGAATAGAAAAAACCTTCATCCTCAATGCAATTAATCATATCTTTTTCACGTAAGAGTAAACTATTCTTAGTCTCAACAAGTTGCATTAGATCACATTAAGATGCTTTCAATGTGCATTTCCTTTTTACCTTTAAGCATAATGTATTCATTAGTCATACCATCAAGAATTAAATTTCTATCATATTTCCATGGTCTTCCAAGTAAAATACCACGAGCATCCATAGGCAACACATCACATAATATTCCATCGTGATAGTCACTAATAGGAAAAGTAATTAGAGTTTGCTTATCTACTTCTGCACCTTTCTCTTTATTAATCAATTGTAATTAATATGGTTTAGGATGATTATTAGTCACTAAACCTAGTTGTTTAACCATCATTTCACTAGCAACATTAGTACATGAACCACTATTTATGATCTTTGATGACTCTATAAACTTTATCACCAATTCTACACTTAGTTTTAAAATATTTATCCCTTTGTGTGGGTGGATTATTAGGTTGGATTTTTAATATCCTTTGAAGTATAAAGAAAGGATTACCATCATCTTCATACTGACTCAAGGTATTATCATTATATTTAGTCTCTAAGCCATCATGATGATCACATGGTTCCACAATTTCTATTTCATGGAAGGTTAAAACTCTTTGTTTAGGACATTCCCTAGAAAAATGATCATATACTGTACATTTAAAATATTATTTATTAGATGTTTCATTTACCTTGTGTTTTCCTTTTTTTTTAAATCTCGGTTAGGGCTAATTTATTATCATTAGCTGAAGATATATTTGTTCCATATTTTCAAGTAGATGCATTTGAATAGTGTTTTTTAAGTAGAAGTCAAAGCATTTTTTTAGTCTAGGTCTTGGTAAAATTGGTTTGTATTTAACATTTTAAAACTAACTTAGTCAAATCTTTAAGAGAATCATAGGCAAACATTTCAACGTTTCCTAAATTTAAGTTATTAATGCCAGCTAAGTATCTAGCACATTTTTGTATTTTTCTTTCTTACATGTCATACAAGAGTTTTAGTCTTTCAAATTTCCTAGTATATTCCTCTACACTAACTATTCAATTTAGTATGCATTTCTTGTCCATACTCTTTAGGAACAAATTTTTTTCTTTAGGTGCTTTTTCAATTTATCTTATGACTTGATTTTAATATTTTATTATCTTTTATGAGTTCTCTTAAGATTATTCATGATGAAAAGGTACATATTTTTTTGAGCTACAAAACCTAAATCATATTAGATAAAATCCTAACTTACTGAGCACATAAGATCGCACCATCACGTTTAAAGGCCACTTATACTACCCATTTCCTGATTCCTCGCAAAATTAACTCAAATTTTAATACAAGTTAAATAATTTTAAAATATTTGGGATTGTGAAATCTTAGTATTAGCATAAATACGATTCTCAATAACCAAAAGCTTTGATAACATTTGTAAGACCCTAAAATTTACTATTAAAAAATTATTTTACGAAAGCATTATTAATAAAACATTAGATGTTAAATTGCACCCAACATAGAAAAGGTGCTCTTTATACTCAATGTATGTGAGGTGGAAGGATGAAAAGTAACTCGTACCTGGATATAAAGTGTGTGAAACACTCAATCCCATAATAATACATGCATAAAAAATAGAGAGAAGAGCCTAGAGATAGGGAGTTATCTAGAAAATCATATACTAGGACCAACCCATAAAATTGCTCATTATAGGTAAGCACAACGAAAGCATTGAATCAACATATACCTACAAATAAAGCGGTATATGCTCATGGAAATGAAAAACACCCATAAACATCAATAGAATAAGGCATGCATAGAATAATAGAATCATATAATGACATATATACTAAGCATGCATATATGCTTATACTACAAGATGACTCCAAAATAATACCATACTAGGGTTAAACATTAGTTGATCACACAATTCCATTTTCTTAGTAACATTGAGATCTAGAAATCATTATATCATAAAATATCTTCTTTCCTTCGCAGATGGGAGAAATATAATCAACATCATTGGCACTCTCACATACAGGGTAAAACATACCTGAGAACCATAAAACTAGAATCCTACATCCTTAAATATACATACCCCTATAAGCCTATAGACAGGAAATGTACAGTAGATCTTAGGCACTCTGGTTATCATAACAATCAATGATCATAGGGATGGAAACAACCCAAAAATAAATATAAATTGCTTGGTTATTACAACAACCAAGCTACTTGGTAATGTAACTAGTACACCTCAATCCTATCTCACATAACCTTCCACTTTAATTATTAATATCTTATTAACCAGCTTGAGAAACATAATTCATTTTCCACAGTTAACTAATATCACTTGATTTACATATCATCATTACACTTACACTTAACTCATAATTGCCTTATCATATAGGGTACTATTTATCATTGTTACATGAAACACCAAGTATTACTAAATTCATTCCAACAATTATATGTATTTAAAATACTTAGAAATGAATCGTGGTTACCTAAATCAAGAAAACTATAGTCACATGAATCGATGATAAGATATAGAGCAAGAGAAAAAGCACAATATGAGACATTATATAGTTGAAAAGACTAAAATATCTTCACAAGACCCTAATTAACCCTCAACTCATAACTTCATCCATAAAACTCACCAAATCACCAAAATTGACCCAAAACTCAAATATATTCTATTTATAAACATATCCAAAAATCAGGATTAAAATATAACGTTTCGAACAAAAATTAATGGTCATACCCCTAGGGTTTCTAAGCCATTTTAATTCATTTTTCGCATAGTGTTAATACTGTGGTAGCCAAATTAACTCAAACTAATCACATCTATCACATTTTAAGCCCAATAATACTTACACAACCTCAAGGTTTAAGAATTAACCTAAAGTAACCATTTTTTCTTTATTTCACCTAATCTTTTCAAAAACTTCTTATTAACATTACTTAATCCACACTCAACGAAACCTAACATATTATCTATCAATATTTATGTAAAATCCTCAATGAATATAATGGCATATTAATCATATCCCAAAACTCACAAATTTGAGCCTAAGGTCCCTAAAATTAAGATTACCCACAAAGCACCTAATTCCTAACTTTCACCAACTTATCTAAATTCATGCATAATCCCCTATACATTATTCACACCCAATTTGTAATTAAATTTATTAAGAGAAAAATCCAAAACACCTTAAGGCCTAAAGTTGAATCTTCCTCACACCCACATGACCAAATAATCCAACTCGACCAATTTCCTTAGCACAAATCTCTATCTCTCTCTCTCTCTCTCTCTCTATATATATATATATATATATATATATATATAATTCACTTGAAAAACATGTTTATATACAATATGGAAATACACTAAAAAAATTTAACAATGCAAGGAAAACCCTACCATGGCCTAACACTTGGAAAAGTAGATAATCATCATAAAATTCATAAGATCATGGGACTGCTAAACAATACATGAATATAAGTTAAAATGAAACATAACCATGAATTCTTGTGCAAAGGAATACTTATATGTAACTTTATAAAAATAACACATAACAACAAATGCATTAATATGGAGACATATATCCTTACCAAAGGCTACATCGGTCTTTTAACAATCAATAATCCTAAACACCTCCTTCTCTATCACCTTACAATCACCTAACAAGAAAATAAGGTGGTCAAGAAAGATAAATAAGATTAGAAAAGGAAAGGAAGGGAAGAAAATGAAAGAAGGGTTTAGGAGGAACCAAGGTCGCAATTAGGCTTTGGTTTCCCAAGGAGATGGCACATGGGGTATGTTGGCTGTGTGCATATCTTATGAAGGTAAGGGGTGCTTCATAAGTCTTTGATGTTGAAGTTTGTGGGTTACATCAAGGGTTGATGTTGGGTGGTTGAGGGTGGTGTTGGGTGGACACATAGGTGGCTAGGGCTTGTGTTAGAGGTTGACGACGCTAAGGGTGTAGTTGCATGAGGTTGTGGAAAACAAGGAGAGTAGAAACATTACATGTGAGCATTACTTAAGGGTGGTGGCATAACAAAAAGTTACAACATACACATGTAACATAATCAATTAAGGCAAACCAAAAGGAAAAATAAGGGAGATGCATAGGGTTGGTTTGGTAGGAGAAGATTTTAAAGAAGCGAAGGGATAGAAGCATTAGTTTAATGTGGAATGATTGATAAATGGGAGGATAAAGATTTAAGGAGTGAGATTTCTTGAAAATAAGAGAAGCATATTGGAACTTGGATTAAGTCATAGTCAAGGAGTTCTAATAGTAGAGAGTTGGCTTGCAAGCAAAAATAGGAAAAGGGTGAGGTAGAGTGTGTAGCTAGGCATAGTTAGTGTTGAACCAAACTAGGAAAAACCTGGTTGGTTGGGGAGGAGTTAAAACAAGATAATTATACCAAGGTGAAATGTTAGACACAAATTGATGAAAAACCATCTAAATATTAAGGTTAGCAAATTTTGGGATATTAGAGGTATGCAAAAAAAAAAAAAAAAAAAAGAGGATAGATATCACAAGTCACAACTTCATGATTTTAGGTTTTATTTATAGTAAAAAAAAGTCCTACTTCTACAAATAGACTAGGTAAGGGTGCAGTATGTCAAAACGGATGATCATTTACTATATGTTGATCTAAGTATAGGAACAAAGTACGGAGGCTCTAATTTAACTTGCATGAGAGGTTAAGAAAATAAAAGAAATTGAATAAATCGATTCAATTTTTGATTTATTGGTTCGTAGGCCAACATGCACTAATTCAATATATCTTAATCAATATAAACTCATAAATCTACTTTTTTATTCTGTATATGGTTCATCTAAATTTTATTCAATATCTAATGTGTTTGAATAGATATACACATTATGAAGAACATAAATTTATTACATTTACTTATATTGATAAGTTATTTATATAAATGTATAAATGATATAAAAAAACTAGTATGTTGTGCATTGAAGGTAGACCACAAATTATTAAAGAAATAATTAACCTCATTATAATCATATTTAATATTCTATCAATAATGAAAAGTTTTCATATATTGTTGTATTTTTATTTCTTATTTTTCTAACCTTCTTAGATATTAGTCAAATTGATAAATATTTTGAATTTATTCTTACAAATACATAAACATTTTTAAGTTTCTAGTAATGACACAAATATTTAGTTTTTTTTTTCATTAAGGCATGAATGTCACAAAAATGACACAAATATTTAGTTTTTTTTTTCATTAAGGCATGAATGTCACAAAAATGAAAATTTTACAGTATAAACATTTAGACTTTATTTTTATTATGACATAAATAATAATAACTAAAATTATCTTAAATTTGTAGATTTAAAAATATTATGCCCTTATAGGAACAAAGTTTCAATGTTTATGTCTCTACGAAAAACTAAATTTTTTTTATGCCTTTACAGGAATAAACACAAAGTTTTTATACCTCTAAATATAATTTTGTGTTAGGAAAATATTTTATTCCCCTTAATTTTTTGATTTGATCGTATCTTATTAGTGTTGATATGATCTAATATGATTAGTGGTGATAAAAACTAACATAACTTCTTATTGTTGTTCTTGTTGTTTTTTTTTGTTATATCAATAACAATTACTATTAAAATAATAGTAATGATTACTATAATTATTAAGTATAATGATAATAATGATTCAAATCAATAGTATTATAGCTATTACTTTAACTTATGGCAATACATACATACATACATACAAAATTAAATATTATTTATTTAAATAGTAATCATTATATTTAATACAAAATTTATGTAAATATTATTATATTATTTATTATAAATATAAATATCATTATAATTATTATATTATAATAAAATTAATCATATTTATAACAATAATAATAACAAAATATTATTTATATTATTAAAAAACACTATTATATATAGTTATTAAAAATAATAATATTATTATAATAAATAATATAATAATAATAATAATATAAGTTATTTTTGTTTAATATTATTATTATATGTATCATAACTACTAATATTATTATAAACAACATTATTATAACATATAATTATTATAACAACTAATATTATTTTAAATAATATAATTAGAAACATAATATTAATATTAATATTAATAATATTTATATTATGAATGTTTCTTATTATTCTTAATATTATAATATTATTATTAATGGCAATAATAGTAATAATAATATAATTTATTTTTCTTGATATTATTATAAGTAATAGTTATTATAATAAATTATACTAATTACCATTATAGTAATATTTATTACTCTAATTTTAATTAGAATACTTATTGTTGTTATAAAAACTTTATTATTATAATTAATTAGTTTAAAATGAATTATAATAATTACAGTCATTATTAATTATAATAATTATAAAATTTATAATGAATAATAACCATACTAATTATAATGGTTATAATTAATAATAATTATAGTGATTACAATAATTATGATTATTATTAATTTTATTAATATAATAATATTTAAATAAAGAATAATAATAATAATAAAAATAACAACAAACAACTAATATTGTTAATTAAATATATTTTTTAAATAATAATAAGTGTCAATATTCGATATAATTTGATTAGTTTTGATATGATCTAATCTAAAAATATAATGTGCAACATAGGTCCTTAATGAAAAAAAAATATTTATATATCTACACACCTATGAGTGTGTATATTATATATTACTAGTTCAAATTTATTATTATATTCAAAAGGCATTAACTCTATTTTTATAAATAAAAAGTTGGATCCATTGAGGTTTAATGATATCAAATCATAATGTGTATTTAGTTTGATTGCATATCTTAAAGGTCTTGTGCACGAGTACATATTTGTGGGATACTGTATAAGAATTAGGTTAAGGAACACAAAAAGGAAAAAAGGTAAAGAATGAAGACAAAAATAGTCCAAGTGAAAATGAGAGAACAAAAGTGCTAAAAAGCATTATAACATATAGATGTTCTTATATGCAATAGACAATGTAGAATTTAGCTACTTACCAAGAAAAAAAGGAAGTTACATGAATGATTATGGTTTTGGTAAGTAATCATTCAAGATTGATTGCTATTATAAATAACAACATAGGAGTGGATCCTTAACCTTAATAAGGAACTAAAATATAAGAGGTATAATGAATTTTTTTCATTGAAGGTGAAGATTGAATAAAGAACCAAGTTTTGTGCTTGAAGTCACCATTATGGATGGCTGACATAGTGGCAGAGGACATTGTAATAGAGGGTAGTGAGCAAAATTAAGCAAATAGGAACTAGGATAAGATCATTACATATAATAGACATATTTTATTAACATATATTAGATAATTTCTATTTAGGTACATTGATATTTGACCTAATAATTTTTTTATTACTTTATATTTTTAATAATTCCTCTTAGGTACATTCACATTTTAATTTGGTTTCACTTTATCATCTAAATAAAGCTAAACATGTTGTTTATTTTTTTACTATTTAGGCGCTTAAGTAAAACTAAATTAAAATGTGGAGATACCCTACTTGAAAAATATTGATTCAAATGTCAAGGTGCTTAATTGACATTTAAAAATATAGAATAATAATCAATTAAGAAACAAATTATCCAGCAAACTTTCCTTTGTATAACCTATCTATAAAGTATTCCTTTATAAAATGTTTATTATAAGCATAAAATATATTATTATATTCCTTGGTATTTCAACTCAATTTAAGATCAAACATTGCACCATTTGTTCCTTATTTGATTTAAGTGATTGTTCTATTTTATAAATAGTTATATTATATTTTTTTGGTAAGACTCTTTAATTGTTTTATATTTATACCACCAAGGGGTGTAGAAGGCTCACAATGTGGTAGTGTTAATAGATGTTGCTATCAATAGTAGCGCACTATATATGGCCTACTATTAACCATCAATAAAAGATATTAGGATTGTGGATAATTTATTGTCATTATTTCTTAGGTGTGGGGCTTAGTGCGAGCATAGTTATAACAATGATTGATTTTTTGTTATTAATTGTTTCATACATTGGCTATCAAATTGATTATCTATTCTTAGTAGTCTTTTAATGTCTCCATGATTGATAGCATGATATTATGTTCACATCATCTCCTCTATGATTTTATGACTTATTCATTATGTTCATATCTTTTGATTCATATTATTTATGGTATGTTTATACTCATCATTGCTCATGCTTTATAAAATGTATTTATTTGAAAATTATAGCAATTTATTATGTACAATATTTATTATTAATTTTGAATTAGTTGATGAGGATTAAGAGGCTTAGATTAGCGGTATGGGTCCAAAGCTTTAATGGAACTTAACTAAAAGTTAAGTATATTAGAGAAGCTTAATGAGTTATTTATCTTCAGGCTTATTCCTCTAGTTTAAATGTTATGTCATAGTGTTGGAACCTTTAGATATTTTCTTTACTATAATCTTTATTAAATTCTTATTAGCAATATAACTAGTATCATATACCTTGTGCCATGGTATAAAATGCCCTATTTTGGAAAAATGATCCACTACCATTATTTTAAAATCCTTACCATGTTGAGCCTTTGGTACACCAAATAAGACATCTATGCTAACTCCCTCCCAAGGTAAACTAGGAATCGGTAGTGGTACAAAAAGTCCTTCATGGAAGAAACTGTTACTCCTTTAACACATAGCACATCTTCCCACCATAGGTTGCACATCTTTGAATGTTTGTGGGCAACTAAAGTGCTATTGAAGCAGCTATAAGTTTGTATGTACTTTGAAGTTTACAATAATACCTCATTCATGCACTTTCCATAAGCGTGAGTACCATGGATCTTCTTGAAATAGCATCGACCACTATATTCTTCCTTTCATCTAAGTGTTTAATTAAGAATACAGAGGATTGTAAAAAGTTCACCCAGTTGACATGTCTTGAGCTCACCTTCTTCTATCCATGCAAGTACTTCAAGCTCCCATGGTTAAAACAGTGACTCCAAATCTCTAAAGACCTTATGATAGCATAAAGTTCCTTATAAAAAGTTGATTAATTGAGTATCCCAACATTCAAAATCTTACTAAATTATCATTCACCTCTCTTATAATAAAACACCTCTAATGCCTACACAATTTTCATCACAAATTACTTCAAATAATTTATCAAAGCAATGTAAAACAAGTATTGGTGCATTAGAGAGTTTGATCTTAAATTATTCAAAAGCCTTTATAGCATATTCATTCCACTTGAACTTTCATTTCTTAATAAGTTATTTGATAGGTGCCACAACAATTGAGAGGTCTTAATGAAACTTCTATAAAATGATGCCAGCCCATGAAAATTCATTACTTCATAAACATTGGTTAGTTGTGGCCAAGTCTATATGTTTTCAACTTTAGATGCATCCACAAATATACCATCTCCACTCACAATGTAGCTAAGGAATACTGACTTTTTTTATATCATAAAATTACACTTCTACAACTTTCCATATAACTTCCCTTCTCTCAAATTCTCAAAAAATCTCCTCAAGTGCATTAGATGCTCACCTTTGGTTTTGTAATAAATTATAATGTCATCTAAGTACCTCATAAATTAGGTAAGTTGATTACCAAGCCCAAACAAAATCACCAACAACTCATAAAGATCATGTTGTCTTAAAAGTTATTTTCTACTCATCTCCTTCTCTAATTCTTATTTTATGGCAATAAATCCTCAAATCAATTTTAGAGAAGATCCTTGATCCATAAAACTCATATAAAATATCATCTAATCTCATCATAGGAAATCTATACTTGATTGTCATGGTGTTAGCCTTCTTTAAATCCATGCACATCCTTTATGTCACGCCCTCTTTAGAACTAATAAAGCCAAAACACAATATGGACTCATACTTTCTCTCATATATCCCTTATCCAAAAAAATCTTAAATTTACCCCTAAATCTCCTTTATCTCTTCAAAATTACAATGGTAAGCCACCTTGTTAGCAAGAGGAACTTCCACCATGAGATTAATAGCATGGCCTATCTGCCTAAACACTAATGACTTATCGAGGCTCAAATTTATCATGATTAACTCCCCTTATTGTGTTTATTCTTTCACCACCAAAGTGTATAAAATTTATTCTTCCTTTATGACCTTATATATATATTTATCTTGAACATGTAATCTCTCAAAGTTAGGCTCCTCTTAGATAATCTAAGGTTTGGTTGATAATCTCAAAGATAGGCTTCAACTTAAACTTCTTCTTCCCCTTTCAAACCATGTACTTTTTTTAGCAATCCATCATGGGAGAGCTATTATTCATATTTCCCTTGCCTCCCAATTAAGATATGAAGTGCATCCATTAGTAACATGCCACATAACACATCAACATAATTACCAATTTTTAAATTTAAAAGCATTTGTTGAATACAATTACCCTTTGCCTTTGTTGAGTCATCATAGAAAATAGGGTATTGGATGCTTTATAGTATTTAAGACAAAATTTGTTACCTTATCTTCAATTTTTACAATGGTTCACAAGTCACCATCAATAATGGCCTTGCACACTTTATCTCTCACTTTGCACTTGGACTTAAAAAATTATCTCTTTGGGTACACTTGTAGAACCCTTTACATAGTGTAACACTCTCGGAATTCTTCCCATAAGCACTCTCTACAAAATCACTATCTTATTTTCTACTTCAATCTCATCATCACTGCATGACTCTCTAATTGAAATTTCTCTCAAAGTTAATGTCTTCTAGTAGGGATAGTCTTCTGAAAAGTACCCATAGATTTTTTTCCTATATTCTCCTTACCCTTCTCCATTTGATCTACACCTCCCTTCTTTTATACATTAAAACCAGCATCAACATGGGGTTTAAATGGTGTTGAAGAAGAGGGGTTGTATATTATCGTAGTCTTCCTAAATTGTTTCTTGAATTTCAATGCCAATCTTACAAATTCCTCCAAGTTATCATAGAGACATACTTATACTTTCTCCTTAACATTCAAATTTAGATCCCAAGAAACCTTACACAAGTTTTTTCATTATTATTTTTTATGTTAAAAACTAATACTAAGTTCTCAAATTATTGAACGTACTCCTTTACACTCATAAACCCTTGCTTGAGTGTGGTTAATTTGATGAAGTTGCCATGTTTATAATATTATGGAACAAATGTCCTTCTCAGGTGCCTTTTTAACTTCTCTCACAATTTGGTATTATTATTGTTTTCTCTCTCCATTACCTTATTCAAATTCTCAAACCATTCCATAGAAAATTTCATGATTTTCAAAATTGTTGATTTGCATCTCTTTTCATTATCTATCTCCTTAAACTCAAAGATTGCCTCTATGATTTGTTTCCACTCTAAATAGGCATCAAGATTGATATTGCTTTAAAATTTAAAGATTATGGTTTCAAAACCTTATCTTTGATACCACTCTTGATGTGTGATGGAAACACACAATGCTAGGAAAATGTAATTGAAACAAGCCATGCAAAAACTGAACCAAAACTAGAAGAAGAATTTTGTGGATTTGAGTGTTAGGGTTTCAATTGGGGTTCTAGGTGTAACGCCCCAAAATTTACTACTATTTTTTCTCCTTTTACGGAAGTGTGATATCAAAATAATTGGACGTTACCATCATACTTGACATGAGTTTTGCTTACCATACCATTCTTACATTGAATACAAGGCATACCATATAGAACTTAACATAAGTAGAGAACGAAAGAAATTTCCATAAATTAGATAACAATTGGAGATTAAATACAAGTACAACATAAGAAAAATAAAAAAAAGGAACAAAAACAAGCTATTGGATAACATTAAATCTACATGCAAACCCCTCAAAATAAAAATAATCACTCATCCACAAGTAATGCATCATAAGTAGTGAAATCATCAAGACAATCCATATTAACCTCCACGTAAAAACTTAAGTTGTATGCATGTAGGAATGAGCATCACCCCCCAAAAAGGATGATTAGTATGCTAAGTGCTAAGTAAGGTAATAATATAAACATAAGTAGGGGTGTGTGTAATGTATAGGGTCAAATTAAAGGACTAGATATGCAATTAATCATACTATGAAATGAGTCAAGAGATTAACCTAAATAGAGTTTCTAGTTTAGCCTAATATATGATTGATTTCATTTATTCTCATGGATTAAGGTACCCAACTATTTATAACTAATGGAACAGTATTAATTACCCTTTCAAGCTGATATGCTCATGGGAACCACTATTATATTTAGTGGAACAATAACACAACCCTTCTAGAACAATATGCTTTTAGAAACCATTATTATATTTGGGGAAATAGTGCATCCATAAATTTCATCTAGGAAATAATACTCTTATTTACTATTATATCCGATGGGACACAAGCATGACCCTTCCAGGGTAATTATCTCCTAAGAACCAATATTATATCCGGTGGAACAATACAAGTACAACTAGTCCTAGCTCAAGTGATCTTTTACTTTAAATATTAATTTCTTATTAGTTTTTTGTTTATCTTACAAATGCCATGCAAGCTTATCATACATATGGAAGGCACATAGAACATAACTAGAAGCAATTTTGATCATTCCCTTAGGAAAATGGTCACAACACCTTTTAAAACCCTAATTTCATGAGATAAGCGTAACTTCTTCCATATAATTCATACTATCTTAATATATAATTATTAAAAATATATCAAAAAATCAATGTTTAACTTTAATGTCTTATATAGGCGATAACGAGTTTGCCTCTAGGATTACTATTTCCAATTTAAGTCATTCTCTTATTTTATTATGCATATGTTTCTCATAGTTACCCAAAATAGTTTATGTAATATACTAAGCATATTTTAATCCAATATCACTTAATAAATACCAAAATTCCATATTTAATCAAAACTAACCAAAATGTCTCTATCTTACTTAAATTGCCTCAAAGCCTTTTTTTAGATAACTTATACCCTACTCAACCTTCACTTGATCATATTACAAATGAAATTAATTATAATACTCACAATTATTTCCATGCCATATTTATTTTCCACAATATCATGAAATGTCCTAAGTAGCCTTAAGATAGCCAAAACACCCAAACATATCCAAAAACCCTACGAGACTAAACAATAGAAACTTTCAACCTCCAACATATATCATCATAATAATACTTAACCATACTCACTAGTTATTCTCTATAACATAATTAAGATAGTAGATCATGACAACATACTAGGGTTACAAGACAAAGCTTGGCCAAGTAAAAATACAAAAATGTGTTCTTCTACATAATGCTCATATTTCTGTAACATGATAAAATAATATTATAATATGACATCACAATATGAATTATACAATATAATAGTACTTAGCATGATACTGCATATAAGTTACATATATCATTAAAGATCCTATGCTAAGACATATATTCTTACCTACACATTGTCGACCTTTAAGCAAGAATAAATCCTAAGTCTCCTCCTCCAAGACTATAAGAAAATTACCCAAAAATAAGAAGAACCCATGGTTAAAATGTAGGAAAACAAATAAAAAAATTTAAGGAAAAGGAGGACTAAAAAGAGAAAGAATCAAAGTAAAATATATGGATTAAAGTTTTACAAGGGAATTAAATCAGCTAGGGGGTGTAGCATGAGGCCTTCATATTGGCGTGGGGAGTACAATGTAAGGTGCTCATGTTGAAGGGGAGGCATAAAGTGAGGTTCTCATGTTGGAGGCTTGTTGTTGTGTGAATAAAACTAAATATGGGGCTAGATTGTGGGTGGCTGTGTGAGCTTCTCACGTAGCTAAAGGGGTAAAACATGAGGCGCTAAGGATAATGATGGTGGTGCACTATAAGATGCAGCAAGTTGGGAAGATCTTGTTACCAAAAATAGCTGAACTTAAAGGGAGAAGATGTAGAAGAAGCTAGGAAAAGGTAAAAGAGATCAAAGCTTGAGTTGGTGGATCAATGAATAAGGAAAGGAGGGAGGGAGAAGGGGCTTTATGATTGAAGGTGGCGTGCGAGTGGATGGCATGCATGAGCCAAGAGATGAGATATAGTGGTCTAGCATAGAAACAATAGGGTATGGCTTAAATGTGGTGTGAAAATCACTTAAGTAGGGTATAGTGTGGAGAGAAAGCTTGGTATTAGTTAGGAAACTTTGGGTGGACTAACCAAATCAAACATAACTTAGTTGGAGGGTGAAAATAACACGGGAAGAAGAAAATCAATGATAAGATGAAAAGAAATAAAGAGAAAAGGGGGGAAAAAGGAAAAGAAGAGAAGTGAATAAAGGAATTTTAGGTTTATGATTATCATTAGGTTTAAATAATTAGTGTGAGATTAAAATACTAATTACCTGAGATTAAGGTTAGGTTAAATGCAGGGCGTCACACTAGAGTTCACTATTTTTGTTGGGGTTTAATGGCTCAATTGGTTTGGGTTTGAATTAATAGCTAATGATAAGGTATTTATGGAAAGTTAAGAATAAAATTTACGGCATTAATTACAGGAAATTTTGTTGGGTATAGAGGAAGGTTAGGGTGAGGGTTTGCATTTAAGCTCGAAGATGTTGAATTTGGGGTTGAATTTTTGTATGCTAATAACCGATTATGGTGGATGATTAATGCAGTATGATTATGCTTAATTTAAAAACAAACTATATCTCTTAAGTTACATAGAAATTGAGTAGAGAAAACCTAAATATAAATTACACATAAATCAAAGTCAAGAAAGAATTCATAAACATAATTGATAGAAAATTCAAAATTGCAACTTCTATCCAACTCCGAAATCAACATTACATAAGCCACATTTTTATGTGGAAACTCGAACCTTCACTAATGAAAATCTCTTGGAAAAGATAAGATAAAACTAAAAATAAAAATACACGCCAAATCATATACCAATTGCCACCAATAAGAAGATAAAATAACCAACAAAAATCTATCAATATCTAACTAGCTAAATCTTGAAACTAATATCTAATAAATATGACCGCATGAACATCAAAAGACATCCTCTATTATTTTCATTCATCACATGTGTCAAATATTTATTTCCATTAAAAATGTTAATAGTTAACATTAAGCCCCCATTTCAATCCATGTTAGTAATTAGGCATAATTCTTCAATAAAGGCTAGACTAATGAGCTCTAATATGAAATAAGTCAATCCATGGCTTGTAGAATTTGTAAGACATGCCCCTTCATAACTTTGGGCTTATTCTTCAAGCCTAAGGGCCTGTTTAGTTTGAAGAAAATTAAGTGGAAAGAAAAATATAGAGGAAAAAAAATTAAAGGAAAGAAAATGAAAGAAATTTATTTTCTTTCTTTTGTTTGGTTGTTGGAGAAAATTTTGTGGAAAATTAAATTCTTGGAAATATTTTTAGTGTTTGGTATATAGAAAGAAAATTCTAAGAAAAGTTAAATGTTATTATTTAAATATTATTATGCATTTAATGTTATTAAAAATATTATATTGATATATAAAAAATTACATAAAATTTCTAAAAAAATTATAAAAACTTCATAATATCAATACTTATTCTAAATTTTTTATAGAACTATTCTAAAATATTACATGAATAACTTATAATAATTTTTTAAAAAATTATAAAAAAAATACAAAATATTTCATATTCCTTTCCATTTAAAACATGCCACAACAAACATAAAAAGGAAAAAAAAAACATAGCTTGTTACTATTACACTTGTATGTTTTGTAAAATATTAATTAGGGATGACAACGTATCGGGTACCTCTTATCTGTTACCCAAACTTAATAAAAAAATATATATACCAATATCCGTATCCAAATTCTATGAGCATTTTTTTCCTTCCATATCTATATCTATATCCGTTTATCCATAACTGTTTACATATCCATCGAGTAAAATTCATTGGATTTTGGATAAAATCCATTCGATTTGGGATAAAATCTATTGGGTTTCGGATAAAAATCATTGGATTTCCGGTAAAATCCATCAAATTTAAAATAAAATTCATTTAATATTAGAATTATATTCTTAGATTGTTAAAATTTAATTATATCTGTTACTCAAACCCGATAAGAAAACCTATACATATATCCGTATCTAAACTTGTCGGGTATTTTTTTTTTCAAATACCTATATCCGTATTCAAACCCAGTGGATATTTTTTCCTTCTATATCTATATCTATATGTATTTATTCATATATATTTATATATCTATTAGATAAAATTTATTGAGTTTCAGATAAAATTCATTAGATTACGAGTAAAATTTGGGCCGGCTGCCGGCCCTTTTACCATGCTTAGCGGGGAAACTTGTTTGGCTAATAAATTGTCTGTACGAAAGCGCTGCCGTTAGAGCACTCGGCTCCGAAAACTATCACAAAATATATATTTTTTAAAAAAAATAAAAAATTAATGATTCATTTTATATTATCATTAACCAAAATACTATCTCCCTCTCTATTGACCGTGGGAACGATCTCACGGTGCGAATTGCCACGAGAGAAAGTGATGAGGACGAACATATATAATAATAATAAATAATATTTCATTTTTTGGTCGATGGATTTTCCTTCCGCTATTTCAATAATCGGCCAAGCAAGTACTCCCCCCTCCCTCTCTCTCTCTGTCTCTCTCTAGGAATATTCTCGGAATGAAAAAAATGCCCGACGACGAGGTGGGTGAAACCCCGAGCTACCTTTTCACTTAACTGACAAGTCATTGCCACATAAAAGTCCATAAAAAGGGGTGAGGATTTGAGATAAGGACAAAGCTCCATCTGCTATGGCACATGATTACGTTCGAGGAAAGCACAGAAAGAAGATAAGGGAACTATTGAAAGTGTATTAAATATCAGATGACTTGTATTGGAGCCATGAGATGGAGGAGTTGATGGAGCAGAATGAAATATTTGATGGAGAATGAAATAGTCGATGAAGAAGAAGAAAGCAGATGAGGATGGAGGCAAGTCGAGAGTTGGGGAAGTCGGGAGAGAGGTTTTGGGGGAGTCGGGAGAGAGGTTGTAGAAATTTTCTCACAGGTTTTCTTTCTTTCCTTAGTTAATCGGAAGGAAAATCTGCTTGCTTAACTTTCATTAACTTTTTTCTCAATATTTTCTTTCTTTCTAATTTTCCAGCTAACCAAACACATTCAAATTATTTTCCATTTAAATTTTTTTTCCTTTCCTCACTTTTTTCCGCAAACCAAATATAGCCTAAATATTTTGTTATTATGTTAAGGCCCACATATATTATCTCTAATGTATCCCATATTAAACTCTCAATGGTATGATATTTGCTTTTTATAATTAATTATTATTGTCATAATAGATCTTGTCTTTCTAGATTATCTACCTATACTAGGTCATATGGTACTTGTGTTATCCTTCCCAATTAAAGGTAGTTTGGGGCCTTAGAACTGTAGATATACAAACCAAATTACAAATGGTGAAATTTTAAAATGCATCCAAAGATGATAAGAACATAGCTTAGAAAATTTCCAAAGAAAAAATATATAATTAGATAATACATAATAAAAAAATCCATACTTATATTCGCCAAAAAACATATTTACCACTTCTTTGTGCTATCCAATTGACTCGGCCATTAGAAAAACTAACACAATAGACCCGTTCAATAGAAATAGATAGGGATCATCCGAAAATTCATTACCACAAACTACCACAACATCTCTATCATCTAGTCTTATATTAGATGGTGGATATGTGTAGAAATTTAACACTTTAGTTCCTATTTGGTTTATGTTTAATTTAGGTGAATGTAATCATTCATCCTTATCTATCCCATTAGGGAAGTTGTTTGCTAACATTCACATGGGTTAATGAAGATTAAAAATTCACCCCAATTCACCCTAAATTACCTTATATTTATTAACCTCATTTTTTTAATAGAAAATTAGGGTGAAGGGTAAAACATTACTAATATAACTTTCATTTGCTATGATTCACTTTGATCTAAGTGCAATTAAAATAAATTTCATCCAAGTGAGGTTAATATTATCCAAATATTACTTTAAGACATTCACCTTCATTCTCCTCACCTAGGTAAAATTTTAATATCTACTCTCACCCCAAATCACCTCATTCCAAATTAACCCTTAATATTATAAAGTTTCTATCTTAACTTAGTGTCTGGCTAGAAATAAAATTTTCAAAATCAAAAGAAAGTTCCATAACGATCATAATCTAATATATATATATATATTCTAAGGATAAATTTTTTATAGCACTCATTTTCAATTCTAGTAGTTCATTAGACCTCTCAATCCACAAGTTAGCATGCTTAATAAACTATTGCAAGGCATCCACGTGAGATATATATTTTTGATTTGGCTTCCAAGACACCAAATCTCATAAATTAGTAATGAAATTTAAATCTCTCTCTCCCTAAGAATATCATTCGCATCATCTGTTGCAACATTATTAATCGAACAACAGTTCCTCTTATTTTGCTTGGCCATTACCAAGATTCTTAACCTACTCTTCTCCTACACATTAAACAAATTCTACTACTTAACATCAAATAAAGAACCAAATTATAACAACTTTACGAGATCTTCAACACATCCATCAACATCATCCTTACCATTCACACTTTCCAAACTTAAATCCCCTAATGTTTTTCCAGCTCTTTCTATTTGCTCTAGTTTTTTTTTATTGTGAGAGAGTTCCTCTTCCACTACAATATAAAAAAAAAAACTCAATTTTTCTCAAGCTCACTGATTGAATAGCTAGGTTTTGGAGTGGAGAAATTCTTGTTGCTCTTTATTTAGGGATATTTCATGAAAAACATATTCCTCCATATGGATAACGCACTTGTATTTCTTATGTAAAGATCATAAGCATTTGTTGGATAAGTTAAGGATGGGACTATAAACGGTGGCATGGGGTAATTGCAAAAGTGGTTGTAAGAGTGGAGCCTATGACAACTAAAGTTTCCCCCTCTGAGGCTGTCATTCCTAGTGGATATGAGGACAGATTAGAGTGGTAGTATAAAACAATGATGGTGTTGATGGTGTGAATTGTTCTAAAGTAGAAGGTACTACTATGGAGGTGGCAAAAGAGATTACCTAAATTTGGTGAAGGGTTTAGGGAGTATAAGGAAATGACTAATAGCTTGTTTGAATTTACTTATGAAAAATCATTACCTAAGATAATTATTCATTTTATAATTTTTTTTAAACTAAAAATTATCCAAAATAAATAATTGCTGTAGATAAATAATTTTGAAAAGTAGTTTCAAATAAGGAGTAAATTATACATACATGAGAGATTCTTCCTTCTTAAAATATGAGAGTTGAAGAGAGCAACGAGAAAAATGGTCTCTGAGTGGGGATTATTAGGATCGTACAAGTATTATGACATTTGAAAATGAAGAGTGATTTTGAAAACAAACTTATTACCATATGGAAAAATAGGAGATGAAATACCAGATGTGCCTCTCACTTAGAGAGTTTTTGATTTAGTTACACCACCCACCATAACCAAACCCAACCTTCCTCTCCATTTCTCACTTATGCTAATGGGTTGTCATTCCCAAACACCACACACCTCCCAATCTTCCTCCAACCTTTCTTCTTGCTCTACATTCTCTCACTAGACCACACAATTCTTTTAACAAACCTAAGAGCATCTTATAGCATACACAAAGGTAAGAAAATCTTAGATATGTCAACTTTAATTTTAGATGTGTTTATACAGCCCAAAGGAGTGAGGTCTAAAGTGATATGGGTGGCCAAAGCATGAGGCTTGTTGTGTGTGCTACATGCACAACTAGGAGCTAGCATAGTGAACTTGTCACATAACTTTAATCTTGTTGAATGGGATACTATGATGCCTAGAGCATGTCATACAACTTTAAGCTCATAGCACAATCTTCCTACATAGCTCATGTATCTTAGCAGAGACGCCTTTAACCTAGACTCCTTCCTTTACATGCATGATTTTTTCCTTGTTGAAATGAATTAGATCAATTATTATATGTTGAAATTTTCATATATATTTTTAATTTTTATTATTAAAAATGATTGAATCTCTTCTTTATTCCTTATGCATAGCCATTGAATTTCAGATGAGACAAGATGATAAAGCATATTTTGTTGTTATTGAGTTTTCAATTCACTTGAAATTGATGCAAATTAGTTTACTTGGAGTATTAAAATTTTAGATACGTGTGCATATATAGTGTGCTAGATAGATATTCAAATTGAAATGTATATCCATATTAACAAATGCATTGTGTAGACTTAAGCTCCTCTAACTAGTCCACCTATTTAGAATGGAGCACTGATATATGAGATTTATATGTTATTATCCTATGTAAAAATGTCATTTATTCCTCATTATTTTATAGATTTAATCCTTTTTTTAAAGTTTTCTCTTCTAGATAAATTTCATAGGTAAAGATAAAAATAAAGAAATACAAAGGAGAAATCGAAGGAAAGAGGAAATGAAGCAAATAACACATCAAGAGATATGGAATTAATGAAAGAAAAGACCAAAAATGAAAAATATACATTAAAGGGAAGCTTGTGTTGAGATTTCATAAAGAGATAATGAAGGATCAAGAAACATGGTACACCCGTATTTTGTAAACACGAGTTGTGTTTTTTTGTCAGAACACAAAATCTCAAGTTTTCAAATTTAGCAGTTGGCACAGAATTTAGGAAAATATGGAGGCCTCGTGTTTCCTAAAATATGAACTGTGTTTTTCTTAAATTCTATAACTATTCATGTGAACTTTTTCTTGATATATTTCTAACATTTCTGAACATTAAGTTGTTAGCTTTTTGGCAGTTGAAGGGTTAGACTCTCTCTGCTTCTCTATGTTCTCTAGAAACCACATGTACTTCACAATTCCAATTCTCTTTCTCTCCATTGTATTCATTTGAACAATTAACACTCTACAATTCAAGTTGATAAGTTCTTTTCCATTCCTCTCTTAATTGCAAGTTCTGATTTTTTTATTGAATGCAAGTAAATTCTCTTTATTGTATTATTATTTCTCTTACTTTTATTGTTTCATTGTTCATTTATTGTTAATCATTGATGTTAATTATATATTATTGCATTTAATGGTGTGTTAGTGTAATTATGAAGATAGTAGCGTAGATAGTATAGGGAAGGAGGTTTTGATGAGGGAATTGGGATTTTGGATATAATAATGTAATTTGAATTCATTATTCTAATTGAAATTTAATTGAATTAATGGATGGAATTGAATGATCCCACATTATAGGTTAAGAATGTAAACTAATTAGATTGATCACCTATGTAGTTTAGATCTTAATCAAAGCTAGGGTAAATGAAATTAATACATAATTGTTAATTAACATTTCCAAAGTAGCAAAAAGTTAATTATTAATCTTATCTATTAACTCATACGATTACATGATTTCGAGTTTATGTGATTAGGTCGTAGTTGACTACTTCCCATTCGTAATACTATCATTAATTGAATCTAGTGTTCTTGACCTATATTATTAACTAGATAGATGATAAATTGAGAGCTTATTCAATTTATTAGAATTAAGAGAAAGTAAAAAAGATCAATTATCATGAGTTTCTATAGGTCAACATTGGATCATTTAGAATTATTCTTTTCTACATCATTATTTGATCTCCTAGTTCTATACTTAATATCTTCCTATCCTTATTCATTAGTTAGTGAGTAACATGTTTTATTATTTATTCATAGTATAGAACTTAGTGATAGAAATTAATATTATTGAATAACTGAGGTTTTAACATTGATTAATGAATTATTGATTATAAACCATTCCTTGTGGGTTCAACTTCTTCTTGCCATCTACTGTGTGTTTGGAATTAGAATTTATTTATTAAATTTGTTGTGCATACGATGGCGCGTTAGGCACATGTCTTGGTCATTTGATGCATATGATTTATGTTGGTCATATGTAGTTTTAACATAAATATTTAATATGATTATTGTAACACCCTAAAATTCACTATTTTTTGCGGAAGTAATTAAAATAGAAATACTTAATTTAAAGCTCGTGAATTCTAGAAATGTTACCGCCACACTTAGTATCAAACCGGTTATCTCCTACCATTTTAGTACCAAGTGCTAAGACTAAAAGAAGATTTACATACAACTCAAACCATCAGTTCATAAAAGAACTCGAAAGATCATACATTAAAAATCAAAGTACGCATAAAAGTTTATAATCAATGATAAGATAGAAATCAAAGTACATTGTCAAAATTCTAGAAAAGGAATAAATAACACTTTCATAAGATGAAAGTTTCATCTAGAAAACTCAATACAAGGTGAAAATTTAAAAAGGATAAATCCGATACAAGAAGAAATAATAGAAATAAATAAGATAACAAGAAGAGTGAATCTGGCCACACTAATCTCGAATTTCGAGCCAAACATGCTCAACACATAGCCCCAACTGATGTCTTGCCCACGTACACAAAGTCAGAAGAGCATACTACTCGTGGGAATGAGCAACACCCATGAAATAGGTAATCAATACGCTACGTACTGAGTAAGGTAACCAGGCACTAAGGCCAACACATAAGCACATAAAATAATGCAGAAGAATAAAATAACATAATATTTATTATGATAACATAATATCGAACAATCATTCGGGTACATACATAAAGGCCTAATTCCATACCAAATTAATTATTTAATTAATCCTTTATCAGAAATTGATACACACCATGCCTTTTATCATATCCATGTAAGTACAGGAACACCCCACTATTATTGTCGGTGGGCCGGTCACTTGCGGGATAAAGTCCACACCACTATTATTCGCCAGTGGATCAGTCACTTGCGGGATAATAGTCCACACCATTATTCCTTACCGGTGGATCGAATGGTTCTTGCTTATATGACGTTCCACTGTAAGTAATTAGTATATTTTAAGTGTCTTAGCAACTCTGGTTTGTGTTTATTGAGCTCGAGTCACCCCATTATTATTGCCGATGGGCCGGTCACTTGCGGGACAAAGTCCTCACCACTATTATTCGCCGGTGGATCGGTCACATATAGGATAAAACCCTAACCACTATTCCTAACCAGTGGATCGGCTGGATCCGGCTCAATAATCTTTCACTTTAAGTGATTAGTGTCTTAAGTATCTTATTCAAAAGCTTTCGCCCTAGACATGCACGAATTATTCTCCTTATACTTCACACATCACAAATAATAAATTTCTACAATCATAATTACACTTTAATCACCAAATATACATGATACAACAAAAACCTTAAGCAGCCACACCAAACCCTAATTAACCATAACAAACCATAGTTAACCACTCCAAACCCTATTTAACCATAACTAGCCATTCCAAACCTTAGTTAACCACAACAAACCACAATTATCCACTCCAACCCTAATTAATCACAACAACCCGTAGTTAAATCGCTCCAAACCCTAATTCAGTCTCCTCCATACCCTTATAATGATCCATGTACTATCTTCCATCCAAAGTATTCAACCACCCAAACAATGCTTACATTACCATCCTCACATCCCAAATCAACTTTTCATATGTAAATTTCACTCTTATGCAAACTTTACACATCCCATGCAAGCTCTCGAACTTTTCACACAAACCCTAAATCCCATGCAATTATTAACTCTCATGCAAAACCTAACTCCTCCATGCAAACCCTAATACCACTATACAATCATTAATACCACCATGAATAGGGCTGTTGACAAATCAAGCCGGCTCAACTCGTTAATGGCTCGGCTAGGGTCGCTTGATTAGATAGACAAATCAAATCCAAGCCTCGATTTTAGGCTCGTTTATTTAACGAGCCAAACTCAAGCCTAGGTTGACTCGGCTCGTTAGCTCGCAAACCGGCTTGATTCGAATCCTACTCGAATTCAGCTCGTTTGCTCGTTTATCAAATAAGTTTTGAGAATATATACAAATATAAAATAAAGTAAAAAATAACTAATTATTTTTTTAATACATAATTCTCATAATTTAAGTCTTTTTTTAATAAAAATAATTCTTATAATTTTTTTTACTAAAAATAATCTTCATAATTTAACCGGTTTGCTGGAATCGGGCTTCCGAGCGGGGCGGCCCGGGCTCATCTCGTCGAGCGGTCGAGGGAGGGAGGGACCGAGTCACCGAGGGAGCAGCCAGCCAATCAGCCTTTTTTTTTAATTCTTCCCGTCCCATCCCCACCCCCAGTGTATCTGTGTATGTAGTGTAGTGTAGTGTGTGTGTTTTACTTTTACTTACTACTACTAATTCCAGAGAATCCAGACGGGCGCCGACTCCCCAGACCCCAGTCCCCTCGACCCCGTCCCGACCACTACCAGCCACCAGGCGAAGAGTCGAAGACGACGCACGACACCTCTCACACACAGCCACAGGCACAGCGGCATAGGCCCGGCACGAGCAGCACAGTCGAGCACGCAACCGCAGGTCCCGCTCCCGCAGGCACAGCGAGCCAGGCCAACGACGCCCTCCAGATCTGCAGATCTCGAGCAGCTCGAGCAGCTCGAGCCCTCTGCCCTCCTCACCGGGTCTCCCTCTCCCTCTCCCTCGCGGCGTCGCCCCTCCACCAGGACCACCACGGCACCACTACAGTGCAGTCTTCTCCGATCGCGAGTCCCGTCCTCTATTCCCGAATCCCGCTTGAAAACCGACCGTATACTACAGACTTAACCTATGCTTTATTATTGATGTTTATTATTAAATTTGTTGAATAAATCTATGCTTTATTCATTTCTGATTCTGAATCTGCAATGGTATTGGTGGTTGGCATGTAGCTTGCTGTATGTATTAAATTTTATGGATCTGCAAATAGATGCCAAACGGGTCTTTATTTGATATTTAATTTTTATTGAAAGTTACAGGTTTAATCGGCTAAATTTTCTAATAAACGAGCCAAACAAATCGAGCCGACCAAATCGAGCCGGTTTGGCTTGTTTAAAATTAAAACGAACCGAGCTACAAATCGAGCCACGAGCCAAGCCTAAGGAACCGAGCCGATTTGGTTCGTTTTCATTAAACAAAACCGAGTCGAATATCTCGCAAGCTTTTTTCAAGCCGAACTCAAGCCTCAAATACTTGACTCGATTCGAGCTCGAGCCGAACTCGAGCCTTATAAAAAATTTAACGAGCCGAATCGATCCAGAGAAGGTTCGGATTGATTCGGTTCGTCAACAGCCCTAACCATGAAAACCTTAATACCACCCTACAACTATTAATACCACTATGCAACCATTAATGCCACCATGCAAACCTTAATACCACCATGCAAAATCCAAGATTCCGTCATACAAAACCATAAATTCAATCCACACAAAACCAAATAGTCATCCATACCAAGCCCTATAATAGATCCTCTCATGTAAAACCATCAATTAGATTCTTCCATACAAAACCATAAATTAGATTTTCCCAGATAAAACCATAAATTATATTTTCTCACACAAAACCATAAATTAGATTATCCTAAATAGAGCCATAAATTATATTCTCCCACTCAAAACCATAAATTAGATTATCCCTTATAAAACCATAAATTATATTCTCCCATATAACACCATAAATTGGATTCTCCCATATAAAATCTTAAATTAGATTCCCCCATATAAAACTATAAATTATATTCTCCCACACAAAACCATAAAAATCATAAATCATATTCTCCCACACGAAACCCTAAAATTCTCCATTTTATTCTTCCCCTCATTGATTATTAAAATAATTAGGTTAACTCACATCCCTTGGTCAACCTCTTTCCCCCATCTTACTTTTTCATCCTTTCTTCCACTCAAAGCACATCAACACCCTTACATGCATGTCTTACAAGATCTCAATACATATCATCACATACCACAATATTTTATCATAGGCACATAATACAAATGCCACATATTAATATACGAAATAATTGCAATAATGATCATAGGATTCATAACATACAAGGTATTTAATACACATCAACACACAATAGGCCTTAGTAACACTCTTACCTGAAATGACACCGGTCTTGGAGTACTCTTCGAAGCCTCCTTAAAACTTTGACAAAATAATAACATATTAAGAAAAATGACGTTAACTAATTACTATCTTTACTTAAGATGCAGGAAATAATAGAAATATTATAAAAGTTGATAATATAGGGTTGAATACCTTGCCCTAATAATAATAAAAATGATACTAAAATAATAATAGCAAAGATATTAAAAATAATATCAATGATAATAATAATAATAATAATAATAAGGCATTATATAAAAAAATAAAGTAAAACAAGGGATTCAACCCCTTTACCAAAATAATAATAATAATAATAATAGTAAAATAAATAACCAAAATTAGTAGTAGTAGTAGTAGTAGTAGTAGTAGTAGTAGTAGTAGTAGTAGTAGTAGTAGTAGTAATGATGATGATGATGATGATGATGATGATGATGATGATGATGATGATGATGATGATGATGATGATGATGATGATGATAATAATAATAATAATAATAATAATAATAATGATAATAATAATAAGAATAATAATAATAATAATAATCATAATAATGATGATGATGATGATGATGATGATGATAGCAAAACTAATAGTAAAGTAGTTGTAATATTAATAATGAAATAATAATAATAATAATAATAATAATAATTCAAAATAGTAATTATAAAAATAATAATTACAATAATAAACACATATTAATAATAATAGTAGTAGTAATAAAAGAAATAATAAGAAGAATAATCATAAAATCAAAATAAAAATACAATAGGGCTTCAGCCCTCCACAAAAATAATAATCAAAACATTAATACTAATAATAATAATAATACATATTATAATAATAGTAATAATAATAATAATAGTAATTATATTCAAATAAATGAAATAAATTAAATTAAGGTTTATAAAAATAGGGAGAAGGGTTCATAGGGTTTAGGGTTCAACCTTAGGCTGGTGGGGATAGGCGACACCGATAGTGGTGCACGGCGGTAGCAGCGGTGGCCGGAAAAAGAGAAGAAAATGGTAAAAGTTGAATGCTGGGAAAAGATAAGGAGAATTAAGTAGAAGTAAATGTGTTTAAAGTTTCCCACGAGGAGAGGAACAAAATAAGGGCGGTGGCACAACCAAAGATGATGGCGAACGGCGGTAGTGGTGGTGGTCGAATGGAGGAGATGAAGAGAAAGAGAGGAGGAGGGGGAGAAAGAGGAAAGTAAAGGTAGGGAAGGTAGATGAGGGTCTCAAGAACATAATGGGAGGTGAAAGAAGCGGTGAAAACGGCAAAATAGGTTGCTAATGGTGGTTCAAAGGGCAGTGGAGGTAGAAAAATAGGTTGGTTGAGAAGGCTACTTTGCACAGCCTCGGTAGCTTGTGTTGGAAAAATCGAGGGGTATGGGACATTTGGTTAGCTATAAAGCGATGCAAGGAAGAGTTCGGTAGGTGTAGTGGGTGGCGAAGTTCATTGAAGGCAGCAGTGATGGCGTCTAAAGGGGCATCAGTGAAAAGGGTCATTTTTCTGGGTAGGAATTAAAGGCTCGACACAGGGCTACTTAAAAGGGTATTTATAGGTTTTAAAAGGGAGGTTAGGGTTTTTTGGGTCAGATATGGGGTAAGGCAGGTAGGTTTCCGATAGTCGGTGGCGAGGTTGGCCGGTGGCAGCCAAAACGGGCAAGGATAATGCGCAAGAAAAGGGGGAAATAAAGAGAGAAATGGGAGAAGTGGTTTGGGTCAATGGGTTGCTGAAACAAAGGGGAAGAGAAAGGAAGGAAAAGGCCATTCAAAGGAGCGAGATCGGCGGCGAGAGATTCGGACAGACGGCGACGATGTTGTAGGTTGTCGGGGTGTTAGGTGTGAAGGAAGAAGAAGGTGGTGGGGGGGAGCTGGATCGGGCGGTTCAGGTAGAAAAGAAAGAAAGAAAGAAAAGTAGAGGAGACCAATCGGCGGGGCATGGTGTTTAAAAAGTTCAATCAAAACGCAGAATTTCAGATAAGTAAAGAATGAAACGCAACGTAGAGAGGGACAAAGAAGGAAGAAGGGGAACTTGGGCCATTGGGACAGGCCCAGTTCGGGGAGGAAAATAAAAAAGAAAAAGAAGGAAGAAAGAAAAAGAGAGAAAAGGAAAGAAAAAGGAAGAAAGAAAAGGAAAAAGGAGAAAAGGAAAAAGAAAAATAGTGGGTTAGGTTAATTAAATTAATTAGGATACTTGGGATATTTAAAAATAATAATATTTAAATTCCTTTTAGGCTAAATTAGGATTTTAAAAAGATTTTCCATAAATTCCATTTTAATTAGCAAATCACTTTAATTTTCTTCAATTAAATTATTCATAAAAAATAATATTAATTTGAAACTATTTTGTCCTTTTTATTTTAAATAAAATAATTTATTTAATTAATTTCTAAAATAAAATCCTTAATTAGCTAAAATACCAAAATTTCTCCAAATTAAAATACTTGTAAATTTCTTTTTCATTTTCCCTAATTAATTTCCTTTTATTTTAATAAAAAAATAATTTAATAAATTTTCATAATAGAACCTCATTTAAAAATAATATTTAAAATTATAAATTTTCGGGGCATTTCAATTATGTGATGAGATTTGTATACTCTAGTCCACTAGTTCCTTCTTCTTTTTTTTTTTTACAGATCTTGATCATATTTTATAGATATTCAATGAAAACGGGTTCAAAAGGATCAAAAATAAATCATCTAGAACAAAATAGAAGGACAAATGAGTATCTAAAGTGGTAAGAGTGAAAATATGAAAATTCAACCATAATTCTATCTAAATTTTGATAAGTGTTAATCATGAAAGTTTTGGATCATTTTTCTATATTTCCAACACATCAAAAACTAGCTTAGTTAAAGGTCAAACAAAGAATCTATGGCTAAAATATGCTACATGATAGAAGCAATCAAAAAACTCACTGCTTGAGTGTTGGCACAACCCCCAATATATTATATGGCATAGTCATGCCGACCATATGTAGAAATAATGAATGAAAGGATCATGTCATGAGGTGCCCATGTCAAGAAACGTGTCCATTTCAACCTATGATTGCACATGCAATGATTTTTTTAAACTAATTTTAGAGGAGAGTTCTATGGGAAAAATTAAGCACTACTTTAGAGGCTAATAAGAGGGAATTTAGGGTTCATCATATTTTAACTCATTCCTCATTCCAATCCGTCCATTTAGTTTTCACAATTGTAACTCTCATGTAACAATTGAATGGTAATTTCCAATTATTGAATAAAGAGGGTATTGTATATCTATTTTCAATAATTTATTTCTTAATTTATGCAAACTTATTTATTTAAGATGATGTACTTATTTTGAGCCATGATTAACTATTTATTTAATGTTAATTTGAGGGGAGATTTCTTGATCCTAATGTTTTGAGAATTTGATACTCTAACCCAATTTAACCCCTAGTAATATGTGTTATATTGATGTTTTAATTAGCTTGATAATAAAAATGATCACCTTCCCTTTATTATTTAGAGAAATTCTGACGACATTTGAGAGGTCAATCAGAGTAAGTTTCATTATCATAACTAAAGACCAAATCATATAATGTAGAGACTTTTATTTGTTCTCAACAACCTCAAAGAGGGGATTATAAATTAATTAGTAATGTGTTCTGTAATCCCCCAAAATTTTTAGAAAACCTATAATGTAATAAATAGTTTTTATTTAAAATAAATTAGCTTTTAAAATTATTTAGTTTAATTATTTTAAGGATTTTTGAGTATATAAATTTGGATAGGAATATTTGATAAATTAAAACAAATATTTTGTTATTTTATCATACTCTTTTTATTTAAATAATTTCTACCAAACTAATATTTCACTAAAATTATCCTTTTTAGCCCCATATAGTTAATTATATTAAATTAAATTATTAAATAAATTTATTATTAAAATATTAAATCCTATTATTTTATAAATTAAACTATTTTAAATTCTCCCATTTTTTCCATTTTCCTTCGTTTTTTCTTCCCTTATCCTTTTTCTGCTTTTTCTTCCCTCCCTTCTTTTTCTTTCTTTTTTTCTCCTCCTTTGGGCTGCCCGCACTCAGCCTACTTCCTCCTCCCCCTGCGCCTGGGCCTCTGGGCCATTACCTTCCCCCTCTCCTTCTCTTATGCACGGCCCAACCCTAGCCCTTCTCTCTTTTCCTTTTCCCAAATTGGACCGGCCCTATCCTTTCTTTATTGTGCTAGTCCGCCCGCTTGCATCCCCTCCCCTTCCTCTCTCCTTTCACCCACACACTTTCTCTCTCCTCTCTTTCCCCCATCCCTTTCTTCCCTTTTTGGACCCAAACCATCCCTGCATAGCCGCCTGCCCCCTTCCTTTTTTTCCCTCTTCTTCCCATGCCCCCTGCCACCCTACCACCTTCCGCCGCCTTAACTGTCGCCACTGGTCAATGACTGCCACCCTCCCCTTCTTCTCCTTTTTCTTCACCTCACGAGCTCTCTCCCTACCCCGTTTTTGAGCCTCTCACCTTCCCCAACCTCCCTCTTCTCTCATTTCTTCTCCTTCCATTTCCCCCTATTTTTTCATCGCCACCACCCTCTACCATTTTCTCCACCACACCCAATGCCCTCAGTGCCTCCTACCACCTTCTACTACCGCCCTACACCACTACAATTAGGGATGGAAATGGGTCAGGTATGGACCGGGTCCAGCCATACCTAGACCCAGACCTGTTTATACTACCTAGACCCATACCTAACCCAGACCCGTTAGGTCTTAAAAGTTCAGACCTAGATCCAGATCCATCAGGTCTAAATGGATCCGGTTATTTTTTTTAAAAAATAATTAATAATATATGCTAATACAAATATATTTATGTTTTATATAACTCAATATGTATTTTTTTTAAAAAGAAAAATCATTTAAGTGAAAACATAAATATATTAAAATAGTTATATTAACTTTTCAAATGGTGTTTTAATGCTTTTAGTATAAATGGGATGGGTTTGGGGCGGGTATATCCATATCCATATTCGTATCCGTATCCATATCTGATAAGAAAATGCGTACCCGTATCTGTACCCAAATCCATATCCGCTAACATATCCATATCCGTATCCGTTGGATATCCATTACTCAACGGATTATCCGTTTACCTGTCAATGGATATTATCTTATGGATAAATCCATCACCCGATAGATAAACCCGTTTAGAGTTAAGCTAAATGATAATTCTAACTTTAATTTATACTATATGTATTTTAAAATTAAGGGTAAAAGGTAATTAAATATCAAGTAAATGGGTACGGATATGAATACGAGTATGGTTACAGATACGGGTATGGATCTGTATTCGAACCTGACCAGTATTTTTTTCCATCATTCATATCCATTGGAAAAGATTCGTCGGTTTTCGGGTAAAATCCGTCCCGTTTATATCCTTAACTTTTAGAATACAATGTTATACATATTGTTTGTAAAGTAAGTATACACAAATAAAATTTTTAAAAAATGAATAAGGAGCTTATATAAGATTAAGACAATAATGACAAACATAATTTTAGTATATATTTATATATGTATACATATGCACACACACACACACACTCATATGTATATTAAATGGGTCTAATTGGTCAGGTCTGGGTCTAGAATTGGACCCAAACCCAGACACTTTAAGGTATACATGGATCCAGACCCGTCGGGTCCAAAAATCATGGACCTAGACTCGTTAAAAATGAGGTAGGTCTAGAGGGTCCGGGTCAAGTCCGAGACCCATTGCCATCTCTAACCGCAATACACCCTCTTGAGCCCTATAACCCCTTCTTCCTTCCTTCTCCTTTTTGACCCCATTGTTCTCCCTTACTGGCAACCTCCCTTTAACCCCTTCATACGCCGCCTTTCCGCATCCTCTACCGCTGTCCAAACCACTAATATCCTCCCTAAAACCCCCTCTACCACCCCACACCTCATTTTTCTGAAAATAGCCTCTGAACCCCTTCATTTTCCTCCTCTATTTTCCTTCCTTCTCAGTCATGTCCACTCCTACAGGCCACTTTGCCGCCTTGCCACCACTGCCTCTACTGCCATTGACCGCCGAAAACCTATCCCCGATGGCCATCTACACCCCTCTTCACTCTTGCACCCTTCCCTTTCCCTAAATGCTCCCCTATCTAACTTCTTTCCTAGCCCCAAAACCCTAAACTGAAAATACCACTTTTCACACCATTTTGAGCCCCTTATCCCTTTTGTTTTGCATGTAGCTCATGCTGCATGAGTAGCATGAGTTGCTGCATTTCTTGGTTTACTTGGTTAATAATTTTAAGTTATAATAATATTTTAAGTTAAGTATTTTATTAATTATCTGTTATAATGTCTTATGATTTGATTTTTCGACTTCTAATATAATATAGTTATTGATATTATTTTTAGGTGTTGATTTTGTTAATTAAAGCTTGAATCCGTAACTGGGATACCTGTAAGGTTAAATTTTTATGGGATTAAAGTAATCGTTAAACCCCACTTAAATGCATGGAAAAACGTATACTAGGACATTAGGGATTTTAGTATGATTTTATGTATATTATGTGTTGCCTAGTATGATATATATGGTTGCTTATATTGATTGATAAAAAAGAAAAGCATGTTGGCTTTTGTGCCATGTGTAGAGACGATACTTAAGGGAGGAGTTTGATTATTGATGGAAATGTTAAATACTTGTCTATGATGTATTATGTCATTAATGCATGAATAACATTATTATGAGCCTAAGGGTATTTTAGTAATATGTCTATGTAAGTATGTGATCTAATATATGTTGTTGCTAATGAGTATTATGTTGAATAATGATAAGTTGGTGGAGTTAGATGATAAGAATGAAGTACTAATATTAGTATTTTATGTAGTGGTGGTAAATTCATAAAAGTGGTGTAATAAAGGGGTAAAGTGGTAATTTTATAAATGAAAGGGTATTTTAAAAATTTTGAAGTAAAGGGTAAATTGGTAATTTTAGGAGTAAATGGGGTAAGAATGGTAATTTTGGAAGTAAGAGGTAAAATGGTAATTTGGGAAAAGAAGGATAATAATGGTAATTTTGGAAGTAAGGGATAAAATAGTAATTTTGGATGTAAAAGGGCATTATGGCAATTTGCAAGTAAAGGGGTCATATGGTCAATTTGGGTGTAAGGGGGTAAAATGGTAGTTTTATAAATAAGAGGATATTATGGTAATTTTGGTAGTAAAGGGGTAAAATGGTAATTTATAAGTAAAAGGGTAAATTAATAATTATAAATATGAAGAGGGGTAAATTGATAATTATAATTATGGAGAAGTATAAATTGGTAATTATAATTAAGGAGAAGGGTAAATTAATAATTATAAATATTGAGAGGGGTAAAATAGTAATTATAATAATTGATAAGGGTAAAATGATAATTATGATAATGGAGAAGGGTGATTTGGTAATTTAACCAACATGAGGGTAATTTAGTAATTTTAATAATAGATAAGGGCAATTTGGTAATTTATCCAACTAAATGGGCAATTCGGTAATTATGATAATAGAAAAGGGTAATTTGGTAATTTAATCAACTAACGGGTAAATTGGTAATTATTTAACCAACTAAAGGGAAAAATTGGTAATCATGATAATGAAGAAGGGTAATTTGATAATTCATCCAACTTAAGGGTAATTTAGTAAATATAAAAAAGGAGAAGGGCAATTTGGTAATCTAACCAACCAAATGGAAAATATGATGAGTGTAGCAATTATGAGGGGTGAATGGTTATCTAAAAAGCATACGAGATAACTTGGTAACCTAAACCGGGTAAGGGGTAATTTGGTAACTATGCAACCAGAAGGGTAATAGCGTAATTTATCAAGTAAGGAAGGGATGACTTAACAATTATATAAGTAAGGATAAAATAAGTAATTTGTACCTAACATGTCATTGTGATTGTCGAATTTCATAATATGATTCAAATAATGCTGATTAGCAAGGTAAGAGTATTTGATAATTAGTAAGTATCATGAGAACGAATCCTAATTCGGAATTAGATGAGATTATGATGGCCTTAATGGTTTCTCTATGATCTTAGATAACCGTCTGAATAAGAAATGACTAATGATATCAGAACAATTAAAAGTGAATAAGTATCTGATTATTATGCTTTTTCGTGATCACCTTAATTAAGATACTAATACTTATAGTGAAAGACCTTGAGATCAAAAATGGTGGCTTTTTAGGGGTCACTACCCTAAAGATGTGGTTTAGCCCACGATTATTCTAGTATTTGTTGGTGTGCCTTTGTGTCCCAGTCAGGCCCTATATCTTACTCTATCTAGCTCTACAGACCTATTTAGGGGGTATGCATACTTATTAATTAGGTGTCATTGTCGGTAGGGTACTGAGTAGCTTTATGCACCAGTACGACTAGGGTACCTTTACGTCCGTAGGTTGATGGTTGATGGTTGAAGAGTATTGAGTAGCTTATATGCACCAGTATGACCGGTGTACCTTTGTGTCCCAGGTTATTGATCTCCCGTCCGAGGCAAATGAATATAATTGTTGTGCTGACTAAAGAAAGAAAAAACACTAATTATGGAAGTGAAAGATTAATGAGCGGGCCCAATTGACTTATGATATTGAGTACCGATATACCTGTTATAATAGTATCCCATGAGTGTGTAGCCCTGGCAGATGATATTGAGTACTGGTCCACCAAATACAATAGTGGCCCCGGAGCGGTTTGCCCTGGATGATGATTACATGTATTCCGGTCCACTAGCTAAAATAGTAGGGGTTCCGAGCTCAATAAAAAAAGCATTGGATGTGAATAAATTATGGAAAGATATTAATCACTTATAGTGGAACACCTTGTGAGTCGAGGCCAGACCGATTCACCGGCGAATAATAGTGGCTAGGAGAGTTCTGGCCTGGAGACCGATCTACCGGCAATAATAGTGGTCAGGAGCGTTCTTCCCTACACGTGTTTCAATCCACCAGCTATAACTGTGGGGTTCCCGCACTCACTTGGATATAACCAAAGAGATGATTAAATAATGATGGACTAATGGCTTAAGGCCCAAAAGTATCGATCATACTTTATAACTTATTGATATGTGACAGACTTGTTATGTATGTGAATGTTATATATGCACCTCTCATTAAATATGTATATAGCTTGCATTATGTGTCGCATTGCGGGCCTGTTTTTAGGTGTGGTATTAAAGGGTTACTTAGTACTATAATACTAAAGGGTTACATTTGGGGGGCCCTACCTATTCAATGGGCAGTGCCCCTTGCAAGTCTTTTTAGGTGCTACTTAAGTGGAAAACGGGAAAGAGAGTAAGGAATTATCATGAGTCATTAGAGTTTTTCTCTCTCTCTTTTAAATTCTTGGTTTTCATGTTAACGTTGTTATTATAACCACCATTGATGGATTTTATTCTTGTAAATGATTCAATACGCTACTCTGATTTAAATATGGGTGGTAAGTTTTGTTTTACACTTTTGGCCTTAACACTTGGTACTGGAACGGTAGAAGTGATCTGTTTTGGTACTAAGTATGGTGGTAATATCCCCATAATTCAAAGTTTTATAATTTGCTTCTACTAACTCTTTTAATTAAATGAAATTTTTCAGTAGTGAATTTTGGGGGTGTTATATGTTCTCTATACGTGCATTCATACTAGATATTTCTGAGTCTTGATAGGAAATAGGGTGTAGTGACTCAAGAGAGCATTCCACTTCATACCTACTTGAAATATTAAACCTTGTGCTTTGAATTGGGATAAAGGGGTTAGGATTTGATTGCATTAAGATTAAGGGGGCTAATCAAATTCATATCCCCTTCTCTCTTTGGAATGCAACCTTTATTGCCTAAATGTTGCATCTTTACATCACCGTTAACCTTATCACCTATCTTTTTTTTCCTTTTCCCTATAGTGTACACCATTACACAATATCAACCCTATTAAACCTCCCTTTTATTTACTCAATTAAATCAACTTGTGCATTGCTGTTGCCATCCGTCCTAGGTGCTTGTAGCACCACCACTCAACCTTCGACCCTCAAGCCTTTCAGTCCTTCTTAGTTTTTATTTCCCCATTTTGTTCAACCATTTGTGCTTCCTCAAAGTCAGCCTCTAGTGTTTACCCATAAATATTCACCACCATCAACATAGTCCCCATCTTAGTTCCCCCTCGTCTTACATCTATTTAACCAAAAACCACCATCGACATAACCTTCCATTACATCACCACTTGTAGTGTTCCACCTTGAACCAAATTAGCTTACCATTGCTTTCTTCTTCTCCTTGTATGCTTAAGCCTTTAACCCTACATTGCCCATCAATTTTTTGGTTCCATTTGAACATTACACCTCAAAACTCCCTCACATCATTTCATGTCGTTAGGCTTTGATTTCCCTATTTTTCATCTCGAAGTCACCACCATGCCCAAACCTTATTAAGAAGCCATCCTAATTGAGCTCTAGAAGTAACCACCATAAACTCCAACTTCACCCTACACATGTGTGCATGTGCATTGGACGTGTTTCTTCCCTTGCATGCAAGCTTAACTAGCTCCCTTGCACGAGACTTCTAGAGTGTTGACCTAATGTAGTTGTTAGCCTTCAAGCCACCATCTTGGTTGATTTTGGACATATAGCTTTGTCCATATGTGATCTCCCCATGTAGAGGAGTTAGGGAAGCATGAATAATTAATGTTACAAGCCCTTGATGTGGTTATTTATTTTTCCATCTTTGTAATTCTAGTTAATTATTTGTGCCCTATTAGGCTATTTTGTATATTTTAGGTGTTTTTTAATTTGGTGACTCTTGAGGTGGCCTTGGAAGAGGCATTTTGGGGTACATTTGTGTGGCTTAGAGGTAAATTCAATTGATTCATAGAAAGTAGAATTTGGTTATAAATATAATAGGTTTATTTTTAGAATATAATCATATTATGTTGATGGTAAAGAAATTTTTGTGTTTTTACTAGAAAATAAAGTCATGAAATATTACCCTTTTGTGTAATCTTATGATTTATAAAATAAATTACATTAGTATGTACTAGGGTTAAATGTTGATTCTCATTCATTACATAACCGGAAAATCTAACTTGTGAGTGATATATGTATTGGTTAACCTATTTAGTATTGGTGAGGAAGATATAATAATTATGATTAGAGAAGGTGAATTGGTGTTCAAGTTTCTTTAAGATCTATGTATATCGGATATGGTAACCCATGATCAAAAAGCTATTGTATACGTATTATGGTTGTTAGGCTTGTCATTATTTGTCGATAAGTCATCTAATCGAGTTATCCCATGTTGGCTCCTATTTCTATAAGATCCCAAAATTATCAAGGATGATTAATGTGGAGTGGCAACACTTATTGTTTTATATAGGCATCTCAATATGGCATCTAGAGTTAGCATTATATCCGGATGTATTACTCTTCTATAAATAATTATCTATCATCTATATGATACATTCTTAGATTATTTAATTTCTAGTTAGACACATCTGTATTATATTTTAGTTAGATATCTAAAACAATTTAATTTTAGTCATTCTTGGTGATGCAAGAGCATCCATAGAAGATAATGATTTTCCATACTTAATTATATAACCAATCATATTATATGTCTTTGATAATAATAATATGACTAACCATAATTATATTACTTTAATTCATTATTGTATGTAATATATTTGCAGGAAGAAGATTAAGCCATTTAATAGGTCAACATACATAATATTTCATATGTTACAAGCTATTACAAAGGAAGTTGTTTTGCATGAAAGTCAACTATAGAATTTAAGAGGCTTGGTCAACATTTTAAGTCAGCATCTTTTTTTTTTGTATATTTGGATTCTTTTTATTTGTTTTTATATACTAATTAGCTTACTTTATTTGTAGTATTCTTTGTTGAGTCATGTATTATATAAGATACAATTGCATTATTAATACTAGTTTATGTACTAGTTAGCCATTTGTGAGTCATATGGCTAAGTTGGTGTGCTAGTTAGCAATATAAAACTCCTATATAAGAATGATGTTGATAGCCTTGTAACATGATGGTGGAGTATATTGAAATATAATAAAAGTAAATTACTTGGTTAATTCTCTTCTTGTGATTGAATAATCCTACTTAAGAATACATCGAGTAATCTTAGATAGGGTGGCATTCAAAGGTTGAATTATTGTTGAGTTCTTTACCCATGCGTACTTGAATATATTCATTCCTTCTTCTCTCTTAAGCAGCCAAATATCCTTTCTTTTTCTATAATCACATGAATCTTCAATATCTCTAGAAGACTTTTGTCTCTTAGAGTGATTGGGATCCATGCACGCTCTATTATGGAAGATAGTAGTGAGAGAGAGCTTTTGATAAGAGCTATTTTATGATTGGATACTATTAGAGGGAAATTTATACTAAGCATGTGAGAAATTTACACTCAAATATATTAAAATATTATTATATATTTACTATAGTGATATTAATATTTAGTTTACTTCTTTTGTTACAAGTCATATTTGAACGTTATGAAATCACATATTTGATTAGTAACTATCCTATGGAATTATGTTATAGTTTTTTACATTCTATGAATGTAGTACAACTATAAATGCCACAGTGAATTACTCATCAATTTGGGTTTACACATGTGATCCTCAAAATGCCTATCGAATCGGCAGATAATACACATAGAAGACTTAACACAAGGAAATTTAAAACTCGCTACTCACACATTATAATGACCCATTTCTCAAAGCCCTATCCTAATCAAAATCATATGTGTTTAAAAATAAAATTATATTATTTTGAATATTTTATTACACATTTTATTAAATTAAAAACCCTAGTTTGTTTTTGAAACATTTTGGTTCTACTTCATAACCATTTCTCGCAAGTTCATTTCTTTGAGATATTCTTAGTCACTTTTGGCTATTAATCTTATTCTATATCATTATAATTATTTCATTTATGGATTCCTTAGATTTTTTGAGTCTCCTAGAGTATTTCAAAATTGTATTCATTGATCTCTTTAAAAAAAGTGCTATTCATATCTCAATTTGCCCTATTTTAGCATTTTTAAGCCCCTAAATGACCTTTTCAGCTATCTAAAATTTATAAAAATTTAGGAAAAATAATATTTTAGTGTTTTTGAGATTAAAATTATTAAAAATACTCTATAATTAATTTTATAAATTTTGGACTTAGATATTTTTGGGCTTGTATACGTTGTCAAATTCAAAATTATCTTCTTCTTCTTCTTCCTTTCTCTAAACATTATAAAACTCAATCTAAACCTTACACATGTAAAAACCAAGAAAATGGATAGCTACAATCATCCTTGTATGACACAGCCTAGTCCCACCACACACAAATATAAAACGTTGTAAAATTACCTAAATACCCTTAATATATTTTACTAATTACCCAAAAATATCTTCTAACTTTCATCCTACACCACATGATTTTATCATGCATTAGTCTCATCATATTCTACCTTCCTTTATCCCATTTTTTCTTCCCATGAAACACAAAGACAACCGCCATTATATTCACCACTTTGAGCCACCATTAACACCATCAATCTTCCTCCATTTCTCATCCTTTTCTTCTCTTCTTTTTTTTTCCCATTTTATTAGAGTTTTATTCTCTTTTCTACTCCAAATTTATTATCTACCCCTCTAATTTTTGTTTAAGCTTAGTTTTAATCCAAAATAAAGATAATAACTCGTCTTCCTTATTCTCTTTAGTTCTTTCTATTTTGATTTGGTTATTATGTGATTAATTTTGCTAATATTTTCATGGTTCTTTATAGGACTTGGAGGCTTGTTAGAAAAACTTATTTGGTCCTTTAATCTTTCTTTCTTTCTTTTGATACTTATAAGCTTAGATTTTGGTAAGATCTTATTACTTTATTTAAGCATGTTTGATTTGGTTGATTTTAATAATGTTAAGTTTGGTTGAATATCATGAGTTTTTTTTTTAAATTGGGGATTTTCATTGTCATATTAGATTGTCAAATTGGTGATACCAAGTTAAAACTGGTAATTCATAGAGTAACTTTGATATAAAACTTGTAGTGATTGAATGATTATAAGCATGTTTTAGTTTTTGTTGAAAATTTGGATGATTTAGTTGTTTTTGGTTCTTTGAGTGTTTTATGAAATTGATTATACCATGTTATAGGTTTCAATTTATAAATTATTTTCATATATAACATACATTGATTGGAGTATGTTTAGATGCTTTAATTTATGGTTAAAATTCTTGAAAGTTTAGAACTTGCTCTTCGTGTTCTTCACAACATTTAAACTATTATTAGCTAATCAAACCACAAATACTTTAATTAGAGTTTCAATTTTAAATAATTGATCTTTTGGAGATAATTAATTTAAATATGCCTAAAAGACTTTGTTGGTCTTCTAGAGTCAAAGGTTGACATCGACATTTAACCATTTACCCTTATATATATACTAAATCCTAGTAATTAGTAAATTTTGATGAATATGTTTCTTGGTAATGCAATATTTTTTGGGTTTTTTTTAATATTCTCAATATAAAATGACAATTTTTTTTTGTAAAAAATGAAAATTTCCAAATTTCACGTAAGACCTTATTTTAATTTGACATAGGACCTTATTTTAACTTGGTTAGGATAATTTTATTTACAATTTTTGCTAATTTTTCTTCTAACAAAATAACATGATTTTTAGTGTTTTTGCCCTCATTTAGGGTTATTTAAAACTGCAAATTGATTTTTAGATATTTTAAGTGTGCTTAGTCAATGAATGACTGTATAGATGAATAATATTATAGGTTGGACTTCTAGGCCTTATTGGCTTAACTTTGACTTTTACTTGGTAATAGGTGCATCGCTTTGATTTTTAGAAAAGTGTTTCTCTTAGCTTTTAGCCTCTATCTTCTGACTTTATATTGTACCCTTAGGCCTTTGAATTTTAGGTTTTCCCTAAGCCTGAAGAGATATCTGATTCATGATGATCTTATATAAAAACACCCTAGAGAGGGTGAACAAGGTTTTGTGGAATGAGAATGACTAAATAAAAATTTACTCTTCATGTAGAGTGGTTAAAGTGTGAATTATTCTTTACATCCACTGTCAAACGTTCTCCCTTTTAAAATTTTAGAATAGTGATGTGTTTTATTGATGATTACTCTTATCTCAGTTTATGAGCCTCACAATCTCAATGACTCTCTCAAGAGATGATTTACAACTTTAACTATTTATATTCTCTAGATTCACTGAATAAATCTATCAAGAATGATCGTTAACACTCATTAAACCCTTTGATTGTTTTTTTAGAGGTGATTGTGATTGCAAGTGTTTCTCACCAAATAAAAGATGTTAAAGTGTTGATCTTTGAATGAGATGTAATCAAGCTAGATGTAATATATGATATTACAATTTGAGAGCAATTCTAGCTAAGAAAGTGAGCAAATAACACTTTTGAATAAAAACTCAAAAATATAAAAGTTTTAGAATATTGAGTGAGCAATTGAATAATTTTGATATAATAGAGTAATTGCACAATCAATTATCTGAAACAATTTTTGTAATAAATATAGAGGGACCTTATTTATAGCAATTTCCCTTGATTTTGGCCATTAGACACAATTTGTCAAAAATTTGTTTCACCTAACAGGTAGAAAATTAGCATTTAATGCTGACCAATCGATCAATATAGGAAAACTGGTATATTATTCATGTTATACATTTACTGGTTTTAAACTTTTAATCTAAGTCTCTCAGAATTCTTCCCCTTTTAGACATTAACAAAAGGTGGGAATGGAAAGGGCCTGAAAATAGCATAAACAAGAAAACATTAACATTTAGGGAAGGTGGATCTCTTCATGAACAAGTGCGTGAATGAAAAAGAACAAGAGTCAGTAATGAAGATGTTGTGCATACACCATTCCTTAAGCAATATATAAATGGAAAAGAAAGGGAGAACAAAAAGGCAAGTGTTCATTAATTGAGGTGAAATTCACAAGTACATGACATAGAGAGGATACAATGAGAGTGGCCAAGTACATAGTTAAAAGAAAATATCCAAAGCTTAAGAAACAAATGATAAGACTAGTCATGATCATAAAGGACATGCACACTCAGTTAGGTATCTACCAAACCCATCGATGGAGGGCCTGGCACATGACCAATGTCATCGCTAATAGTGGCCTCAAAATCAATGGATTGAACGACAACACTCACTAGAGATGCATCAATGACTAGATCTTCTACGGCTTCATTGACGATAGATGCAAGAGAGTGTGCAAGAGATGGAGGGGATGTGGTGTTAGTGAGAGGAGTGGCCACACTATCTTGATGTTGAGGGGTAATGTTAGGTTATACGAGATTTTGAAGGGTATGCAACTCAAACTCCATAGCTTGCTGGCGATGATCCATGGCGGTGAGCATGTCGACAACCTAGAGTAGTAGATCGTGTATGCCCATAAGAGTGCCACAGCTTATGGTGGGAGGCACATGTGGTGTCTAGGAGGTGGATAAGGTAGAGGTTTGAGTGAAGGGACCCTGTGTGGAGGATGACATAATTTTTTATGTAGCGAGAGGATCATCTGATGGTGGGGGAAGATCATCAGCAGGGGCTTGTGATGGTGGAGGTGTCGATGGCGTGGAGATGTGATTGCTACAATGAAGGGAGGCGAGAGCTTTAGGAGAAATCCTTAGCATCTAGCCATCCATTTTCATTTGATACCCCATGCAGCTAAATGCTGTAGCATCAAGGATATCAAGCCCATTGCGTAGTGGCAGTGGCATTACCAAAAAACCCATAAGATTCGTATGGAAATTCTGAAGTATTCGTATGATGAGCGATCTATATCCCAAGGCGGCCTGGCTATGTCCAGCCATGTGCAACATATGCCAAAATATATCTATCCTAAATATCATAGGATTGGATGAGAGAATTTGATCCACCCCATACTAAACTTTGAAGGTCATATCAGCATTGAATCTTGCACGAGGGAATAGAATGAAATACATCATGTGATGGCACACCCATATGAAGGGTGGGAGATAGTATAAGGTCACAGTTCCTCCATAGACAAAGTGGCAGTGATGCATGTCTGTCAAGATCATATTTTAGATGCGAGTATGCATCCATTCGACATAAGTTATGCCAGTTTCATTGTCATGAGAGATTCTGATGATGCGTGCTAGCCAGATTTCATTAAGTATGATTGGTACACCTAAGACATGTGTGGTGATGGTGTGCCATAACACTTGAACATTAATATTTACATAAAATAGTCAAATCAAGTCAACACAGACCTATTCATGGAGAATAAAGAGAGGGATAAGATGAAAATTGAAGAGAGCTTGTATAAAAGGAAGTTTGAATTAGTTGGTCTAAGAGTCGGCATCGATACATTTGTTGGGTAACACCTTCTTTTTATGGAAGGATTTGAACCACCGTTTTTGATCATCCATGGTGCGGAAGAAATGGGTGGAGTAAGGAGATGCCTTGGTGGTCCAGGCAAGTTGATTGGCTAAAAGGAGAGAAGATCTCAAAGTGGAGGATCAAAGGCGAGCAGAACAGCTTGGATATGGTGGAGATGGATTCTTGGTGTCATCTAAAGAGGAGGAGGATGTGTAAGATTTGGAAGAGCGAGTGTGAGGTGGAGAAATAGCCTATTCATAAAATCAAATTGTGGTCCGAGACTAATAGTTTGGTTAAGTACAAGCCCGTTGGGAGGAGCTCTAGTAATCCCACGAATAGTGGTGGAGGCAGTTTTTTTGTTTCACCATTGTTAATATGATAATAAATGAAGAATAGTGTCAAATGGGAGAGGAAATGGAAGAAGGATGAATCACAGGTGTGAATCAATTAGAAAGGAGTTAAATAGGCACACAAACAGTATGGAAATGAAACTTTGATGGCTTAATCCGGTTGATTATTGGTCAAGAATAATCAATGATGTCAAAGAGGGACAAATTTGAGGTTAGGGATGAGAAATGAAATTACCTAAAATCAGGTGAGTGTGATGAAATTCAACAAGGTGGAGAATAGTTCGTATTGTTTAGGATGTCGATCCAAGCATAAGAAGAAGGACGGTATGTTCAAGGGTAAGGCGAAGTCGAATGGTTTAGGGAAATTGAGGTTACAAGTTTGAAGAATAGGAAGGGGGTATTTATACTCATGATGAACCAATCGAATGGTTTAGAGAAAATAGTTAACTGTTCTTCCACTAATTAACTTGTATAGAATAATCGGCCAACTATTCTCTAGTCGGCTGACTGGAGTTGAGTAACCAGTCAACTAGTTATGTGTGTGGACATAAATCAATAGGAGCGCAACAACCCCAGTTTCAACCCACTAGTCAATCAATATACTAATCAATTAACTGGTTTTATCATCTAATCAATTTGTTACCCAGTTAGGTGTTGTTTTAGTTAGTTTTTGTGGTTTTTAACAATGGATTTGATTTTATTCCCTAAATATTAGGTGGTAAATGAATTTAATTACACAAATCATATAGATTAAGAGACATAACAAGCTTAAAGGCCATACTTTACCCTTTCACATACAAATTTTTACAAATTTGGGAGAGATGTATTTTTATCATAAAATTGTCATACCAGGTTCTCTCCTAATTCTAGTGAATCATTCTTCACTTAAGGATTTTATAAATATGTCTCCCCATTGATGCAAGGTATCCATAAATTCGACAAATATATCACCTTTTTCAACATGATCCCTTATAAAGTGATGTCTTATTTCTATGTATTATGATTTTGAATGTTAAATAGGATTTTTTGTGAGACATATACCACTATTGCTATCACATTTAATTGGAATTCTTCTAAGTTTAAGGTCGTAGTCACTTAATTTATGTTTCACCCAAATTAATTGAGCACAACAAGAACCAGGGCAATGTATTCTACTTCTGTCGTAGAGAGTGTAACACTAGATTGTTTCTTACTATGCCAACCAATTAGTGATTCTCCTAAAAGTTGGTAAGTACCTGAGGTACTTTTTCTGTCAACTTTGTAACCCACAAAATCAGAATTATAATATCTAATTAAATATGAAACAGTGTCATAAAGATAGGACAAACCTAGGTTATGAGTGCTAATGAGATATCTAAGGACTCTTTTAGCAACATTCATGTGATATTCCTAAGGATTACACTAAAATCAAGCATAAAGGAATACACTAAACATGATATCTAGTTTAGAAGTTGTTAAATAATGGAGTGAGCCGATCATACCTCAATATCATCTTTGATCAATAGACTTACCTTTGTCATCCATGTCAAGCTTTATGTGTATTTTTCTTTGATCAAAACCACTATCTAAGAACCATTTGTGGCTTTTTGTAATGAAATTGAATCATACCTACAAGCACAAATATCCTAGCTTAGGCACCCTTTCAATGAGTCCTTACTGGGTTAGTGTTTAACTCATGTGGGATGGCTCCCTTAGATACCCAAACCTACTTGAATTTTAACTTCACTTGGGTATTCTTTGAGAACTTGCATGATGGTGCAACATGGTTGGGTTTTTCACATACATTACATAGGGTTTTCTTCTTATGAGTAAAAGTGATTGTTGAACTCTGTGCATGCCTACATATTGTAGATGAATGTCCATCCTTCCGATATAGAGTACAATCATTTGATGCATGTGAAGCATTTACTTAATGATCTTTTGAGGCTCTCATAAAGAAATTTTTAATTGTTTGATGCATAATCACTTTCTTATTTCCATAGCCAAAACCTTCATGGTCTTTACAGTACCGTTGAGCATCTAAAAGTAAGTTTAGTCCTTCTTCACCTTTTTGTGAATGTATATGCAATTTTAACAAATTTGTCACACTTGGCTTCTAATTACATTATTTTAACTTAAAATTAATTTATTTTAATTTGGTGATCACAAAAAATGTATTTCTTGTATTCATTAAACTCAAATATTTTATTTGATAACTTAGTTTTGACAAGAAGCATGTGTGATTCAAGAAGAACATTTTTGTTTATCACTAGAGTGTGTTGGTCATTGTGGCGATCAAGCAATTTCTTCATAATTTCATTTTTTTAGTTATCTTAGCATTATCATGTAATGAGTCATGCAAAATACAAGGTAGGTCATCATAAGATTATAATTAATCAAATTGTGCCTCCATTGACATCGTCTTCATCATTGAATCTTGTGAATTAGGTGGAGGTTGTTGATTCTCCTCCTAGTGTCTTGAAACAAAGGTTAGCAACTTCTTCTCTTCTTTTGAGGTTTCAAATTCAATTTCACCAAAAGCAGCCATGGCTTTTCTCGGCCATTATCTTCCTTTTTTCTTTCTTGAGTTCCCTTTACTCCTTGCCATTTGTTTAACAATTTCATTTCTGAACTCTTAGCAGTCATGGATGATAATACAAGCGATCATGTGGGACCAAGAATCTATAGAGTATTTTGACAAAAATGAGAGCTACAAAATAACCAAAAATCTACACCCAAACCCAAAATATAATCATCCCTCCACTAGAAGTGAGAAAAACTCGTAAAAATAATCATCAAAAGGCATACCCATCAATAGTTAGGTCATTTACTGATGGGAATGAGAAATACCCATAAAAGGATGATGAATACTTGTGTATTAAGCAAGAAAACAATAAACATCACAAGAATAGGGCATGATTAACATATAAGGCTAAATAACAAGAGACTATACATGCATTATATTTATGATAAGATATAATTCCCAAGAGAACTAGTTTAGAGCTTCACGTTAGGGGATAGTACATTTCCAATTGTTTAATAATTTGAGTTCAGGGATCCTACTATTTATAACTGGTGGAATGATATCAATATAATAACCCTTCTAGGGAAGAACGTACCTAGGAACCACTATTATATCTAATGGAACAATGATAATCATAAACCACTCCTAGAGCAAAACTATCCTAATCACTATAAATGTGTAGTGGAACAAACTTGTACAACTGGGTCCTAATTCAAAGATCTTCCATTTTAAGTATTAATATCTTACCACATGAACTACTGCTTATCATTGTTACATGAAACATCAATAATACTGAATTCATTCCAATAATTGATTAAAGTGCATACACATAGAGTTACATCGTGGTTAACTAATTTAAAAAAGCCACGATCACATAGTACAATCATAAGATAAAAGAGAAGCAAAACCAAGCCAAAAAGGAGAAACAAGTAAACAAAAGGTCCAACATACCTCTATAAAACACTAATTTATAACTATGTCATAACTCTTCCTATAAGGCTCACCAATTAACCAAATTTGACACATCATCCCATACGGCCCACTAATCCACCAAATATTTGCATAACATTAATTCTTATTTTAACCATAATTAAGCAAACCTATACACATTATACACTTGTCATATTTTTACCGCATTAATATTTGCTTAACCTAAATTTTTCAGAATTAATCCAAGAACAATCATTTGGTCCATGCTCAAAAACTTCTTAAGTACCACACTCAACCAAACCCTAACATTATAGGAAATTTAAAGTAAAAACCTCAAGGAATACAACATCAAATTTATTTCCAAAAAAAATCAACAAATAATCCAGATACCCTTAAGGCTTAGAATTTTCCAAGAACTCAAAAAACCCTATATGATATAAGATTATTAAAAATTTCACCGCAACATATTTCACCACACAAATACTTAATCATATTTATATATTCCAAACTATGAACTTATTACAACACCATGCTCGAGATTTTATCACAAAGCCTAGCAAGGCGTAACATTAACAATATCACATAAAGTTTTGTTTGCTTAAATTAATACAATAATATTATATAAGTAACACTAAAACATAATTTTGTAAAGTGATCAAGATAGTATGATATTTACACAAAGCATGTATCACCAAAAAGGTCATAATCTAGACTTGTTTATCCTTGCACAAAATTTTATAGGTCTCTATGCTAATAAACGACTCTAACCACCCTCCTTTAAAGCCATTGTATGATCACATAAAAAGAAAGGGAAAACATACTTAGAACACATAGGGTATTAATAAGTAGAAAGAAAGCTTAATAGAATTGAAGTAGTAAGGTATAAAAGAAGCAGCATGCTAGAGTGATGATGTAAGGGCTGTCTTGTATAAGTTTATGGTGCAACAAGGGAGGGTTTTTCATAAGTTGTATACACAACCTAAAGGGTAGTAATGTGAGGCTTTGATGTCACATAATGGTGGTAGTGTGAGGTGTGATGGTTGATCTCAGTTTTGCATCATGAATGTGTAGTGTTGCTAGGGGCTAGTTATGTAAGGTTAGATATTTAATGGGGTGGTGGTTGCATGGGTTTTACGCATTCGGTGTTGTTGGTAGTGTAAAAGAAGGTAGTTGCATTATAAGTTGGTTGAGATGGGAGTGTTTTTGATTGAAAAGTTGACAGCGATAGTGGTGGTGTAGTGTAGCTAAAGAAGTAGAAGAGAAATGGTGCAATTGTGAAGGGGAAAATGGCAAACTAGGAAAAAATATAGATAGAGATAAGAGAATAGTTCTAAAGTGCGACAAAGAGATTTCTACTTGGTTTGGAGGTCAAATGATAACATATAAGAGGAGGGAAGGATTTAAGTACTAGGATGCATGCAATTAGTGTTGCCTGGGATGAAATAGTAAGGTACAATTAAGCATCAATGTACAGTGGCAAGGGCATGGGGAAGGCAAGGTAGCATTATTCTCTTAAAGGATTTGGTTAACCAGCTAACCTAAGGAAAGTAAAAATAATTATAAGGAAAAAAATGGCTCATATGTGGGCAAGGGAAAAAGAAAAAGAAAATGTTTACAAGCTCAATAGATAATGTATGGGTTAAGGGATACAGGGGAATTAAAGACTAATTATCAATAAATTAAGGAGGGAATCTTCAAGTTATTACATGATTAACACCATAATAGATACTTTCCCTCCAAATTCAATAGGTTGACGCTAGGGAAGAAGAGAAAGATGATGTAGGGGCAAAGTGATCACGACAATTAACTCTTGGAGGTCAATAAAAACTACTAAGTACTACCCCCTTCAAAGAAAAGGATACCCAAAAGTATCGCACATGTGCTGAAGAGATCAGGATGCATCTAGTGCATGTCATTCTCCATCTCTTAGGCTAACTCCTCTTCTTCTATTATCAATAGGTCGATTTGGGGAAGAAGAGAAAAGTGATGTAGGGAAAATATGATCATGGTAATTAAATCTTGGAAGTTGAAACAAACTACTGGGTACTACCCCCTTTAAAGAGAAGGAGGCCCAAACTTAGCACACCTGTGCTAAGTAGCTCGGGATACATCTAGTGCATGCCCTTCTCCATCTCTTAAGTTAACTCCTATACTATATTGTGGATCTAAAAGATCTTTACAAGTGGAGTTGAACTTGGATGGTTCTTCCACACTTTGTGAAATGCCCCGAAAATTTCTAATTTTAAAGATTATATTTAAATAAGGTTTTATCAGAAAATTTAATAAATTATTTTTACTAAAATAAAAGAAAATTTATTATGGCAAATTAATAAGGAATTTTATAAATATGTTAATTAGATGAAATTTGGGTATTTTAACTCATTAAAGATTTTAATTTGGGAATTTATTTAAATTAAGAAAGAGAAAATAATTTCAAATTAATGTTAATTTTATAAATAATTCAATTGAATAAAATTATAGTGATTTACTATATTAAAATGGAATATTTGGAAAATCTTTTAAAAATCCTAATTTAGCCTAAAAAGGGATTTAAATATTATTTTATTTGAATATTATTATTTTTAAATATCTCAAATATTTTAATTAATTTATTTAACCCAACCTTCCTATTTTCTCTTCTCCCTTTCCCTTTTTCCTTTTCTTTCTTCCTGTTTCTTTCTTTTTCTTTCTTTTCCTTCTTCTTCTTTTCTTTTTCTTTTCCTTCCTTGATTTGGGCCTGTTGTGTTGGCCCAAATCTTCTTCCCTTTCCTTTGGCGTGGGCCGTTTCCTACGGCCCAAAATATCCTCATTTAACCCTACGCCGCGCTTCCCTCTTCTATCCATCGAAACACTACGTTTTATCCCACACCTTTAAATGTCATCGCCCGGCCCGGTCTCCTCTCCTTTTCCTTCTTTCTTTTCTACATTGAACCGCTCGGTCCAACTTCCCCCATCTTCTTCTTCCTCCTTCAGCCCCGACGCCATACCTGTAACCTTCAACGTCCCCTAAAAATGGCACCGCCGGCCACATGTGTCGTGATCGGCCTTTCTCCCGCCCATTCTCTTCCCCTCGACCTACACTTCAATTTGAATTACCCCACTTCCCTTTTCTTCCCCACGTTGCTCCCAATTTCCCTTGCGAAGGTCGGGAAAATTTTGAAATTTATGCCTCCCGATCAACCTCATAACTGTCCCATTTCTCACCAACTTTGACCTCCTGGTAACCTCCACAACTCAAGCCTGCCCTCCACTACTATAAATACCCCTCGTATGGATAAAAATCGAGCTTTCTTTTCCCTGAAAACCCTAAGTGCAACCGGTGTGCCACCGCCACTTTAGACGCCCCGTTTTCAACCGTTAGGCAACCTCACTGCCTCTTCTTCCTCTCAAACTCTTCCCTACAATGCCCTCTAGTTAACTAAACCATCCACATACTTCGATTCTTCTTGTACGGGCCTCCATAACCATGCAAAGTTTGCTAGTCATCTGGCCAGAATTATTACCCCAAAACCTTAAACCACCATCCACCACCACTTCTGCCACCCTCTAAATCACTCAGAATCTCCTGATAATTCTCCTACACCGATCCGTAAACTTATTTTATTTTTATCCTTCCCCCTTCCCTCTTTTTCTTCATTTTCACCCCTCTTAGATCACTTCTCTGGGCACCACCGCCGGTACCACCCATCCCCGCCAACTCAAGGTGAAACCCTAGACCTTTTAAACACTTACCTTTGAATTATTGAGAATTATTATGCTTTTACCCTAATTTTTAATGTTATTTTGATTGTAATTATTATTATTATAATTATTATTATTATTGTTATCAACTGTAACCTAATTGCTAAATGTTGTGATAGGTTTGGGAGTATTCTTGAGTTAGATAAATTATTATTCTCAAATTTTAGTTATTTAATAAAATTATTACATGTTTACTATTATTATTAACCTTATTATTAATGTTATTATTATTATTATTGTTGTTGTTTGTTTAATAGTGTAATTATTTAATAGAGGGACGAGACCTTAAAATTTAATTAGGTCTTGCACCCTTGCATTTTTAGTAATATTATTAACATTTTTACTATTATTACTATTTATATTATTATTATCTTTATTAACTTTTATATTATAAGTATATATATCTATATATAGTATTAATATTATTAGTACCATTTTTAAATAGTATTATTATTAAATGGGATGGTTTCGAAAGCCACCTTGTAATTTTAAGAATTTTATTAGTATTAATATTAATATTCTACTAGAAAGGGTATTATTAATAATATTTTACTTTTATTATTATTATTATTATTATTATTATCATCATTATCATTATTATCATTAGTATTAGTATTAGTATTAGTATTAGTATTAGTATTAGTATTACTATTGCTAGTACCATTTTGATGAAGGGTAGAAACCCTTTTATCACCACTCTTTTTGAATGAAATAGTAATTTATTTGTATCTTTAAATAATATTTGTATAGTTAATTATTGTGTAATATTATTTTTAATTAAAAACGAAGTCGTAGAATAAGTTAGGGAATAATAAAATTTTAAGAGGGAGCCTAATTCTAATATATTTTTATATAATGAGTGTACCCAGTCAAATCCCTTAAGTGGAATAGGAGCGTGTACCAAGACTGGTGACATTTTAGGTAAGGGTTTACTAAGGCCATTTGTGCGTTTATATACATTATGTGTTTCATATGCCATGAATTCTATGTTTATTATTATTAATTATTTTGTATGTGGCATGATTATAGAGTTGAAGTATGTTGATGTGAATAAACTGTGGCATGAGAATTATGTGTATGTTTATATTATTATTGTATGATATGGCCTTAAGGCATGCAAGTTAGGGTTGTAAAATCATGATGGGAAGTGTAACAGTGTGGTGTTAGGGTTTTACATGAAAGAGCATGGTGTTAGGGTTTCGCATGAGATGACTTGGTGTTAGGGTTTTGCATAAATAGTATGGTGTTAGAGTTTTACATGAAAGGGCATGGTGTTAGGGTTTTGCTTGAAATGGTATGGAGCTAGGGTTTGCATGGAAGTGTGGGTCATGGGATTTAGGATTTGCATGGGAGATAGGGTTTGCATGGAAGTGCGGTTTACTTGGAGTTAGGGTTTGCATGGGAGCTAGGGTTTGCATGGAGGTGTGGTTCACATGGAGTTAGGGTTTGCATAGGAGCTAGGGTTTGCACGGAAGAATGGGTCACATGGACTTAGGTTTGCATGGGAGCTAGGGTTTGCATGGATTTAGTCATGCATGTCTGGGCAAATGTTTGTGAATGGCAAATATTTATGAATAAAATATTTAAGACACTAATATCTTAAAGTGGAAGATATTAAGATGGGACTAGCAGATCCACCGGTTAGGAATAGTAGTTAGGATTTTTACCCTATATGTGACCGATCCACCAGTAACAATAGTGGTTAAGAGATGAGTCCTATATGTGACCAGCCCACCGGTTATAATAGTGGGGGATCCCGAGCTCAATAAAAAAACGGAGTTATTAATGCTCTTAAAAGATACTAATTACTTACAGTGGAACACCATGTGAGCAGGAACCAAGCCAATCCACCGGTAATAATAGTGGTTAGAGTATGATGCTCTATATGTGACTGGCCCACATGTTATAATAGTGGGGTATTCCTGTACTCGCATGGATTGATAAAATGGCATGGTGTGTATTGATTTCCGTTAAAAGAAAGATTAAGTAATTAAACCAGATCTTCTTGGGCCTTGTGTGTGGGCTTGTTGATTTTGGGCTATAGTTTTCACCTTATGCTTTTTATGTATCATATATATGGGATGTAATTTTATGTGACCATTATCCTGCATGATTTAATGTGTTATATGTCGGCCTTAGTATTCAGTTACCTTACTCAGTACGTAGCATATTGATCACCCCTTTCATGGGTGCTGCTCATTCCCACGAGTAGAAGGCTTATTTGATCTATTGCAGTTAGGAGATACTTACTTCGATGCTATCGATGTCTATGGGACATTGGGGGGGGGGGTTGAGTGACATTTGGGCTGGATCAATTCCTGGAGCGACGTGGTTGTTTCCATTTGTTTGAAATTATGACTCATGTTATCTTTATTATGTTTGAATTGTTGAAACAATCTTACTAATGTTGTTTGGTTATTTCTAGAAACATAATAGCCAGTATTTCGAATTATGTAAGGTTGACGCGTACTCTAATTTTCGTCTTTTTATAAATTTGGGTTATTAATGGTATTATTAATAGTGTTTTCTTAGCCTTAACACTTGGTACTGAAATGGTCAGAGAGAACCAGTTTGGTACTAAGTGTGGCAATAATATCCCCAGAATTCACGGGTTTTAAATTAAATGTTTTAATTAATTATGCTTTAAAAAAATCAAGTGAATTTTTGGGTGTTATGCCTTGATGTTGAGAATCTACAAAGGTTCCTCCACATAGGCTAAAAGATCAACAAGCTTGATCTCATTAGGTTTAATCACATGGGATGGATCTGTAATTTACTTGATCGATTATGAGATTTGGAAGACATTGTGAACTCAATCTAACTCTTATGGAAGTGCTAGATAGTAGGAAACCTCACCAACTTTTCCCGGTATCTCTTATGGTCTAATGAAATGTAAATTAAGCTTTAATTTTTTACCACACCTCTACATTGTACCCCCTTGGTGGGTGAGACTCTCAATAGAACTCTACCCTCCACCTCAAAACCATCACCATTTCATCTCTGATAATCATAACTCTTCTAATGACTCTAAGTTTCCCTCATCCTATCTTGAATCAAATAGATCTATTATTACCTCTCCTCAATCAGTTTAGGCCCCAAGATGAGAGACTCACTAATGTCACTCCAACATAACAAGCTATGACACATGCATCCATATTGTACCTTTATGAATGGCATACCTATACTAGCGTGGTGGTTTTCATTGTATGAAAATTCCATTAAACGAACTCAATCCTTCCACTTATCCTAAAAATCCAAAGCACAAGCTCTTAACATGTCCTCTAATGTTTGGATCATGCTCTTAATCTTCCCATCTACATCATGGGACAATGCAGCACTCACCTTCAACTGCATACCTATATCCTCCTACAGCTTTCTCAAGAAGTGTAAAAGGGACCTAGAATACCTATTAGAGACTATGTTAATAGGTTTACCCTATCGACTAGTTTGGCCATAGGCAGCAATAAATTTAAAGCCTCTTTGACAATTGTAATATTGGTAAATAAGGGTATCATTCTATACCGAGGATTGAGATGACTCACTTATATTTAACTAACTTAAAAATAAAAACATGAAATCACATAAAATAAAGAAATAATAAAAACAATAATGGGGGTTATAAAAATAGAAAATAATAAAATAATAAAATAATAAATGTAATAAAATAATAATAATAATAATAATAATAATAATAATAATAATAATAATAATGGATGGCTTCAAATATGATAAATGTACTAGGAAATTTGAAATCCACCATAAGATTAAGTTAAAATATAATAATAATTTCTAAGTCTATATCTAATCATGAGAAAGAGATTGACCATGTTGTATAATAAATGTAGATCCATACACCTTATATTACTTCCCTAAATTAATTAATACGACAAATCAACAATATTAATCCTATTAAATACTATTAGTATAATAGAAACAAGCGGCCCCTATATTTAACTATATCTAATGCCTTAAGTATAATTGGAAGGATGTTAATCTAAATACCCAGAATAATACACTAAGTATGTCTAGTTGTATTTTTCTTCTTTGATACACAAGTATCTAAACGTTTTACTACTCCAGTTAGAATCATACAATTATTAGTTGAATTATTATCTAACTTAGTTACAATTTATACATATCAATTCTGGTACATCTATATGGCCACCTAACAGGTAAATAATCCTACATATTATCACTATGAAGAAACCAAAACGAGGCATGCATCATATAAATTAGACTTAATAGAATCATATATATAAATGAGAGCAATTAAAATATGGTAAAAGAACAATCTCATGAAATAAAAAAAATCATATCTCAAACCATAATCTAGGGTTTTAGCCTAGTTTCTAGTAATAATTAATTAGCCAGTCATAATACTTAAATTAATTACACACACAATGTAACACCCCCAAAATTCACTCCTGAAAAATTTTGTTTTATTAAAAGATAATTGCAGAAGCAAATAAATAAAACGTGAACTTTGGGAGTATTACCGCCACACTTAGTACTAGACCGGTTCACTCATACCGTTCTAGTACCAAGTGCTAAGGCTAAGAAAAATAAAATACAACTCAGCATACATAAATCAGAGTAACGCATCAAATCGTTTACAGGAATAAAATCCACCAATGGTGGTTACAGTAACAATGTTAACATTAAAACCAGGAATTTAAAAGAGAAGAGGAAACCCTAATGGTACCGGAAAATTCCTTACTCTCTGATCCCGTAGCCCACTTGAATAGCACCTGAAAGAACCTGCAAGGGCACTGCCCATTGAATTGGCAGGGACCCAAAAGGGAATCCCTTCAGTACTACGGTACTGAGTAACCCTTTAATACCACACTTAAAGATATGCTCGCAATGCAACACATAGTGTAACTATATACATAGGTAAACTGACGTGCATACATAACAATCACACATAAAACAGGTTATAATTCACGATCAATACTTTTGGGCCTTAAGCCATATCATAGCGTAAAATCAATACATTCGGGTCTTAAGCCATTATTCCATCACCATTCAATCAAGATCATATTTTATATCCATGTGAGTGCAAGAACCCCACTATTATAGCCGGTGGACCGGAAGGTATACACACAGGGCAGAACGCCTCTAACCCCTATTATTGCCGGTGGACCGAAAGATAAACACACAGGGCAGAACGCCTCTGACCACTAATATTTGCCGGTGGACCGGTCTGGCCCCAACTCACATGGTGTCCCACTATAAGTGATTAGTATTTTTCCATAACTTTATTCACATACAATACTGGTTTTATTGAGCTCGGGACCCCCACTATTATTGCCGGTGGACCGGAATATATATAAAATCATCATCCAGGGCACAACGCTCCTGTCCACTATTATAACCGGTGGACCGGAATATATATAAAGAATCATCATCCAGGGCACAACGCTCCTGGCCACTATTATAACCGGTGGACCGGTACTCAATATCATAATCATATGGGTCCGGCTCATTAATATTCCACTTTCAATAATAGTATCTTTCCTTTCTTTAATCAGCACATCAATCATATTTATTTTCCTCGAATGGGAGATCAATAACCCGGGACACAAAGGTACACCGGTTGTACCGGTGCATATCAGCTACTCGGTACCCTTCAACCATGAACCCAAGGACGCAAAGGTACCCTGGTCGTACTGGTGCATAAAGGTAACTCAGTACCCTACCGACAAGGACACCTAATCCATAAGTATGCATACCCCCTAACTAGGTCCATAGAGCTAGAAAGAGTAAGATATAGGGCCTGGATGGGGCACAAAGGCACACCAGCAAATACCAGAATAATCGTGGACTAAACCACGTCCTTAGGGTAGCGACCCCTAAGGAGTCACCATTCCCGATCTCGAGGTCTTTCACTTTAAGTAATAGTGTCTTAATTAAAGTGATCACGAAAAGCACAATAATCTGATACTTATTCACCTTCAATCATTCTGATATCATTAATCGTTTCTTATTCAGATGATTATCCAGGATATCACAGAGAAACTATTAAGGCCATACTATTTATCAGATACTCATACTTGGCTAATCAGCATTATTTGGATCATATTATAATGTTCCACAATCATAACAATATGTTAGGTACAAATTACTCATTAACCCCTTACTTATATAATTTCTAAGTATTCCTTCCTTACTAGACAATTTACTCCATTACCCTTTAGGTTGCGTAATTACCAAATTACCCCTTATCCAATTTAGATTACCAAATTACCTCCTACACTTTTTAGATCACCATTCACCCCTCATAATTTCTACACTTATCACATTTCCCATTTGGTTGGTTAGATTACCAAATCGCCCTTCTCCTTTGTTAAAATTACTAAATTGCCCTTGACTTGGATAAATTACTGAATTACCCTCCTTCATTATCAGGATTACTATTTTGCCCCTTTGGTTGGTTAAATAATTATCACTTTACCCTTTAATCGGCTAAATTACCAAATTGCCCCTTTAGTTGGATAAATTACCAAATTGCCCTTCTCCTTTATCATAATTACCATTTTACCCCTCTCAAGTATTTTAATTGTCATTTTACCCTTTTTAATTATCATAAATCCCAAATTACCCTTCTTCATAATTACCAATATTAATTTACCCTTCTTCATAATCATATTTATTAATTTACCCGTCTCCATATTTATAATTCCTATATTACCCTTCTACAATCATAATTTAATTACTAAATTATCTTTCGTCGTTATCATAATTACCAAGTTACCCCTTACTCCCAAGTTTACCATAATATCCTTTTATTTACAAAATTACCCTTCTACCCCTTACTTCCAAATTACCATAATATCCTTTTATTTAGGAAAATTACCACCATACCCCCTTTTACTTGTAAAATTACCATAACACCCCTTTTACTTTACAAATTACTATCTTACCCTTTTACCTCCAAAATTACCATTTTTATCTCTCCTTACAAAATTACCATTTTGTCCTTCTTTTCCAAAATTACCATATTACCCCTTACTTATAAATTATCATTTCGCCATTCACTTATACAATTACCATATTACCACTTACTTATGAAATTACGATTTTGCCCCTCTACCTTCAAAATTACCATATTGCCCCTTTTACTTGAAAAATTACCATAATGCCCTCCTTCATCCAAAATTACTATGTTACCCCTACTTCCAAAATTTCCATTCTTACCACTTATAAAATTACTATATTGCCCCTTGACTCCAAAATTACCTTTTTACCCTTTTCTCCAAAAATTACCATAATACCCCTTTACTTATAAAATTATCATTTGGCCATTTAATCATAAAATTACCACATTATTCTTTTATCTCAAAAATTACCATAATACCCTTCTTTCTCACAACTTACAATTTTATCTTTTTACTTATAAATTATCATTTAACCCCTTTCTTTTTAAATTACCAAAATACCCTTTTGTTTACAAAATTACCAAAATACCCTTTTCACTTATAAAATTTCCACTCAACCCCTTTATTCACCATTTTTATGAATTTACTAACACTACATAAAATAATGATGTTAGTACATCATTCTTATCATTTAAGTCCACCAACATGTCATTATTCAACATAATACTCATTAGCAACTACATACATTAGGTCACATACTTCATAAGCATAATCACTAAAATACCCTTAGAAAATAATATTATTCATGCATTAGCAACATAATACATCATACACAAGCATTTAACATTGTCATCAATAATCAAACTCCTTCCTTAATTAACATACCTACATATGGCACAAAAGTTATCATGCTTTTCCTTTTTATCAAACAATATAAGAAACCATATACATATCATGCTAAGCACACCAAACATGCATAAAATCATACTAAACCCCTAATGTGCTAGCATACGTTTTTCCATGTATGTAAGGGAGGATTAACGGTTACCTTAATCCCACAAAATATCAAATCTTACCGGTACCCCCGGTTAAAGATTCAAGCTTTATTAGCAACTCAACACCTAAAAATAATATTAATCATTATTAGGTTAGAAGTAAGAAATTAAAGGATAAAACTTTATAAAACAAATTTATTTAATAATAATACACTTTAATTAAATATGAATATACCTCAAAATTTAACCAAATGAATTTCAAAACAAAGGGGAGCTCACGCTGCATGAGCAGCGTGAGTCTCATGCAAAATGAGGGGAGAAAAGGGCTCGAAGAGGGTGAAGAAATAAAAATAAGCCATTTTCGGGTTGGGGTCTTTGGGCTAGAAAAGAGGGTAGGTGGGGGAGGTTTCAAGGCAAGGAAATGGTGCAGAAGTGAAGAGGGGGTGTAGGTGGAGGCTAAGGGTGGTTTCATGGCAGCATAGGCCGGCGGAGACGACGGTGGCAAGGCGGCGAAGTTGGCTGCCGAGATGGGTCAAGGTGGAGGGGTTATGAAGGAAGGAAAATAAGAGGGAAAAATGGAGGGGTGCAAGGGCTGTTTTCGGCCAACTAAGGCATGGCGGTGGTAGAGGGGGTTGCAGGGTGTTGAACGGTGGGTTGGGTGGTGGCAGAGGTGGCCGAACGGCGGCGGAAGTGGCGGTTGCAGGTGGCTCGGCGGTAAGGGGAAAAATGGGGAGAAAAAGGAAGGGGTGGAGAAGGGGGAAGTGTAGGGGGCTCGAGGGGTGGCGTGATGGTGCAGGGCAGTAGGGAGTGGTGGCAGGAGGCGGCGCAGGGGCTGGTTGCAGTGGTTAGGACGGCGGATGGCGGGGGTGATAAGAAAAATAGGGAAAAATGGAGGGAGAAGGAAAGAGAGAAGAGGGAGATCGGGGAGGGAGAATAGGCTCGAAAAATGTGGGAATGAAGGGTTGGTGAGGGTAAGAAAAAGAAGAGGGTGAGGCAGGGGGAGCAGGCGGCCGATCGGTGCTGTAGTGTGGTGGCAAGGAGAAGGAAGGGAAGAAGGAAAGAATTCAGGCGGGAATGGAGGGTGTAGGGGGTAGTTTGGCTCAAAATAGGAAAGAAAAGGACGAGGTAGAGAAAGGGAGTAGCAGGGGGCAGGTACGGTGGCAGGCGGCGGCAGTTGCAGGCGATGGTCGGGCGTGCATGGAGGACGGGAGCAGGTCGGGGGAGAAAGGAGAAGAAGAAGGCTGGCGGGCGGCTGGACCGGCGTAGGAAAAGAAGGGGAGCCGGCCGGTCCAGGGGAAAAATAAAGGGGCGTTGGGCTGTGTTGGGCAGCGCGCGAGGGAGAGGAGGGGAGGAAGCCCGCGCGAGAGAGGAGAGATGGGCCAGTGGCCCAGTGCGCAGGGGAGGGGAAGGGCTGGTCAGGTCAGGCGGCTCAAGGGAGGGGGAAAAAGGAAAAAAAAAAGAGAAGAAAAGGAAAGGGGTAAAAGAAGGAAATGGAAAAATAGGAAAAATAAATTAAATTAATTTATAAATCATAAAATGTAATATTATTGATAAATTATTTAATTTAATAATTTAATTCATTATAATCTAATATATTAGTTTAAAAGGATAAAGTTGGTAAAATATTAGTTTGGAAAATTATTTAAATGCAATAATATGAAAATAGCAAAATATTTATTTTTAATTTATTAAATAATCTTATCCAAACTTACATACTCTAAAGTCCATAAAATAATTAAAATAAATAATTTTAAAAGTAAATATTATTTCAGATAAAAGTTATTTATCAAAATATAGGTTTTTGAAATTTTTGGGGGAATACACACACACACACACACACACACACACTATATATATATATATATATATATATCCAAAAATATAAATTAAAAATAGATAAAGAAATAACTAAAGTTAATTATGAATCACAGATCAAAATTTTATTTAGATTAAAAAGTAATTAATTTCATCTGAAATAAATTATATCGGGTAAATTTTATCCTTATTTCTTCTTCTCCTTTCTCAGCAACCTTAATTTCTGTGCAATGTCTTTTTCCTTTTTTTTCTTCAATGTAGATGTGCTCACAGGTCATCCTTCGGTTTTTGTTCCTTTGCACTCTTACTACTGTCAGCCCCTATACTGACTGTTCTGCCTTATGTCGCTGAACAATTGCGTTGACCTATTGCTCTCTACTTTTCTACATCGTTGTTGCTCTTCTTATTTTACAACCTTCACTGCCAGGATGGCATTCCTTTTTCCTTACAGCTGGCTTTCTGGCCTTTTAATTTTCTTTTTATTTCGTGCCCCCTGGTGATTGATGGCTGTATCTAGAGGTGGCAATCGAGTCAGGTGGGTCAGGTTCGGATCGGGTCATAGTGGGTGGGCTTGTTATCGGATCGAGTCATTTTAGGTCTTTTAACTTTTGCAGGTTGGTTCATTCAATTTGTTAGGTCAATTGCAGGTCAGGTAGGGTCATTTTGGGTTCGGGTCAATTCATAGGGTTGGGTCGGTTTTGGGTCAATTTGGTTCCGAGTCATTTTGGGTCAATTTGTCGGGTAAGGTCGAATCGGTTCTGGGTCATTTTGGGCCAATTTGTCGGGTCAGGTTGGTTTCAGATCTGGTCATTTCATTTCCGGGTCATTTTGGGTTAATTTTTCGGGTTGGGTTTGGGTCAAGAAAACTCGAATTCGCATCATTTCGAGTTAACTTGACTGGTAGGGTCGGGATGGTTTTAGGTCATTTTCTAGTTCACATGAGTAGGTGGCTTCGGCCCGTTCGGGTCATTTCATGTAATATGATAGGTTATTTCCGCTATGTCCAAGTTGTTTCGAATTAAATTGGTGGGTGGGGTCATTTACAATTTGACGGGTTGTATTCGATTAGTTACGGGTTAACTTCATGGGTTGGGTCGGGTCGAGTTTTAACAAGTTGACTCATATTCGAGTCCAGGTAATTATCATTTTATAAATCTTAAAGATTAGAGACAACCAATTATTAGATTAATATTGCAGATAAAATAATTAAAATATTAAATGTGCTTTATTTTCACAAATAAATAGAAAAAATATTTATAAATTTTAATAATAAAAAAATATTGCGCTTTGAAGCAAACAAAGATAGTTATCATTGATTATAATTTATTAGATAACTTAAAATATTTAATTACTTAAAAAAGATAATTTTAGAAAATAAAGATGATCAAAACAAGACTATACAATGTAAAATTATCATTTATTATATTGTATATATTAGATACAGTCATAAGATTACTAGTAACGATAAATGAAATAAGAATATTATATGTGTTTTATTTATACAAAGGTAAATAATAAAGATATTTAAAAGTTTTATATTTTATTGCTTTAAATATTTATAAATTTTATAAGTAAAAATATTAGATGTTTATCATATATTATATTTATTTGATTACTTAAAATATTTGATTACTTAAAAAAAGATGATTTTATAAAATAAAGGTGAGTATAACAAGAATATACAATGTATAAATATCATTTATTACATTGTAAATATTAGATAAAATTATAAGATTACTAGTAAAGATAAATGAAATAAGAATATTGTATGTGTTTTATTTATACAAAGGTAAATAATAAAGATATTTAAAAGTTTTAAAAGTATTATATTTGATTGCTTTAAACATTTATAAATTTTACAAGTAAAAATATTAGATGTTTATCATATATTATATTTAATTGATTACTTAAAAAAAGATAATTTTATAAAATAAAGGTGAGCATAACAAGAATATACAATATATAATTGTCATTTATTACATTGTAAATATTAGACACAATCACAAGATTAGTAGTAAAGATAAATGAACTAATAATATTATATATATTTCATTTATACAAAGATAAATAATAAAGATATTTAAAAGTTTTAAAAGTATTATAGTTTATTGCTTTATATATTCATAGATTTTACAAGTAAAAATATCAAATGTTTATCATATACTATATTTATTTGATTGCTTAAAATATTTAATTATTTTAAAAAAAGATAATTTTATAAAATAAAGGTGAGTATAACAAGAATATATAATATATAATTGTCATTTATTACATTGTAAATATTAGACACAATTATAAGATTACTAGTAAAGATAAATGAAATAAGAATATTATATGTGTTTTTATTAATTTCTCTACTTATATTTATTTTATTAATGTTATTATATTTATATTTTTATTATAATATTTTTATTAATTATATTATATTTTTATTTTTATTGTAACATTTTTATTAATTATTATTATTATAGTAAAAAAACTACAATAAGTTATTTTAAACATAATTTAAATTAAATATTAATTTTATATATTTTCATAAATTATTTATTATTATATAAAAATTGATATAAATTAAAAATTAAATAATGTAAAATATAAATAATTAATATTATAATTAATAAAAGTAATTCGATATTGTAAATGTAAAATTGATGAACATAGAATAATAAATTATATTTAAAGTAAATTAATAAAACTAAAAGAAAAAATATAATTAAAACTTTGAATATAGGGTTGTAATGTGAGATACTCTTGATAGAGGGTATAGTTATTGTTTGTTGGATTTTGTGAGTGATAACTGATAAATGACACTATTATACTCTTATATTAAGAGTTTCTTTAAATAGGTGGATCAGTGGATGTAATGGAACACTTTTTAAAAATTATTTTATAGGCTTACAACTATATGTTTGTCTTTTTATGTTGGTTTTTTATTTATTAATAATATATTTTATTAGGATATCATTAATAAATAAGAATGTACAGGGTAAAATTATGAAAAATAAATATAATTTATAAAATACTATATTTTTAAAAGCTTTAAATGAATAATAAAATATGTGTAATATATTATTATTATTATAATATATTTTTATGTCTAATCGGGTTAATGTTGGGTTAGATAAGGTGAATGTCGAGTCGGTTCGCTATCTGATCGGGTCAATGACGGGTCGGGTCGGTATCGGTTCGAGTCAATGACTGGTCGGGTTGCTATCGGGTTGGGTCATGGGTCGGGTCGGGTTCGGGTCGGATTTATTTTTATTGATTCAGTATCGGGTTGGTTCAATGTCGGGCCAGATTTGGGTCGGGTCGGGTTGCTAAATTTTTCTGGTCTTATCGGGTCGGGTTTCTCTCGGGTTGGGTCGGGTTGGCAGGTCAGGTCAGCTTTTGCCAGCTTTAGTTGCTTCCTATGGCAGCCCCTGTTCAGCCCTTACTCATTGTTTGTTGTTGTGCCCTACTTCCCTTGCCTTAAATCCTCCCCACATGCCTATTTTTCTAGCCGAAAAACCTTAACCCGAAATTACCTCTCTTCACCACCTTCAAGCCCCTTCCTCCTCATTCTTTGCATGCAGCTCATGCTGCATTAGCAACATGAGTTTTTGCATTTCTTAATCTACTTGTTTAATAATTTTAAGGTATAATCATATTTTAACTATATTATTTGATTAATTAAGTGTTATAAAGTTTTGTAATTTGATTTCTAATGTAATAAGTCTTGGTATTATTTTTAGGTATTGGTTTTGATAATCAAAGCTTGAACCTTTAACCTGAATACCGGTAAGGTTTGTTTTTACAGGAATCGAGGTAATCGTTAAATCCCACTTAAACACATGGATTAACATATGTTAGCACATTAGGCATTTTTTTAATGTGTATTATGCTTGATATATGTTGTTTAGTATATTATATGTGGTTATTGTGTTGGTTGATAAAAGAAAGCATGATAGGTTACATGACATGTATGGAAATAATATTTAAGGTAATAATTTGGTTGTTAAGGAAAATGTTAAGTATTATCCATGTTATTTTATGCTATTGTGATATTTAATACATGTTTTAAATTTTGTGAGCCTTAGGGGATTTTATTAATGTATATTGTACAAGAGTATTGCCTAATATATATATGGGTGTTAATAAGTATTGTATTAAATATAAGAGTTGTGGATGAGGTATTAAAGTTAATATTTTATTTAGTAATAATAATAATTTAATATAAGGGGTGTGCTAAGGGTAAAAAGGTAATTCTTAATTAAAAAAGGTATTTTGGTAATTTTGGAGGCAAGGGTAAAATGATAAATTTGTTAGTAAAAGGATAAAGCGGCAATTTTGGAAGTAAGGGGTAAGATAGTAAATTTTGTGAATAAAGGGTAAAAGAGTAATTTTGTGATTAAGTGGCAATTTGGTAATTTTATAACAAAAGGAAAATTTGGTAATTTTGTAACAAAAGGGCAAATTGGTAATTTTGTAAACAAAAGGGATAAAAGTGGAAATCGGAAAGGAGTAACTTGGTAATTATAATAATTGAGATGGTTAAAATAATAAATTAATAAAAGAGAAGGGTAAAATGATAATTTAATAATGGAGAAGGGTAAAATGGTAAATATGATAAGTATGAGGGGCAATTTGGTAATTTAACCTACTAAAGGGGTAATTTGGATATTGAAGTAATTTGACCAACAAAAGGGGAATTTGTTAATTATAATAAAGGAAAGGGGCAAATAGGTAATCTAACCAACCAAATAGGAACTATATTAAGTGTAAAGATTACAAAGAGTGATTAGTAGCCTAACAAGCATGGGAAATAGCTCGGTAACTTAAACCGAGTAAGGGTATAGATAAGTCTGAATGTGTGCTATGTGTCCTACATGCCTTGGATGTCCTATATAATTTATATGTTGTGTTTTACATGCTATTATCTTAACTGTTTCATGTGTGACGTGGCTTGGAACCGAGACGTGTACATGTGTCCTCATTTAGTATGTGATAATACAGATATGTTGTAAGTTATGATGTGATGTAATGTGGCCCTTTAGCCCTGTATTTTAAGGGTGAAATACTTTCGAATAAGATACGCTAAGATATTAATCACTTAAAAAGGAAGATGTTGAGCCGGACCCAGATCAGTCCACCGGCGAATAATAGTGGCAGTGCATGTGCCCTCGTGACCATTCCACCGGCTATAATAGTGGGGGATTCCATGCTCAACAAACTAAACGTAAAATTGATAAGACACAGGAAAGATACTACTTACTTATAGTGGAATACCTTGTAAGTCGAGGTCAGACCGGTCCATCGACAAATAATAATGGTAGGGTATGTTACCCTTGCGACCGTTCCACCAGCTAAAATAGTGGCAGGGCATGTACCCTCACGACCGTTCCATCGACTATAATAGTGGGGTTCCCGCACTCACACAGACATGTATAATCCGAGATGATTGATTAATGATGGACTAACGGCCTTAAGGCCAAAACGTATCGATTAATAATTATGGTCTATTAATGTTTGGTTGACTTGTTAAGTATGTGAATGAACAAAAGTGAATGATATGTATACACCATTGATATCAGATCAACTTGTGGAATATGTGAATGTATGGATCTAAATGTTATGTTTATACATGTTGTTATGTATGGATTCATTAGTGTATCATGTGTTACATTGCGGACCTATTTTTAAGTGAGTTTTTAAAGGGTTACTCAATACCGTAGTACTGAAGGGTTCCCTTTGTAGAGCCTCTGGCTATTCAATGGGCAGAGCCCCTTATAGGTCGTGTTCAGTGCTTTCAAGCGGGCCTCAGGAAAGAGAGTAAGGAACTGTCCGAAATTGTTAGGATTTTAATATGTCTCTTTAAAATTCATAAATTCAATGTATTTATTGTTTTGCAACCACCGCTGGTGGATTTTACTCTGGTAAATTATTTACCGCGCTACTCTGATTTATATATGCTTGAGCTCTCGTAAATTTTATTTTACTCTTTTAGCCTTAGCACTTGGTACTAGAACGGTAGGAGTAAATCAGTCTGGTACTAAGTGAGGTGGTAATATCCCTAAAATTCATGGTTTATTAATTTGCTTCCGCTAAATCTCTTTTAATTAACAAAAAATTTCAATAGTGAATTTTGGGGGAGTTACACTTCTCTCTCTCATTTATACCTCTCACTTTCCTCCTTTTTTCCCTCTCATTTAACTATTATAGAATAAGAGGAGGATAAAATAGTAGACCACACATGCCAGCGAAGGAATGTGTTGCACTAGGCCAGAATAGTTGGCCATTGTAAAGGATAGAAAGAATAATAAGCTTCTATTATGTCTAAATTTGGTGGAGTACTGAAAGTGACATTTGTGTTCCATTTTAGGCATCATGGCACTATCCACGATGTTTGTGATCTATAGCACATAATGAAAAAAAAAATTCTAATTTCAAAATTGGTTTAAATACTATATTTCATGTAACTTGAGAAGTAAGTTCCAAGTTTTTCTTTGTATAGGTGTTGTAACCTTATAGGGTGGGAAATACTGGTAGCAAACTGCACCCTATAGGACATCTAAAAGAAGCACATAAAATCCTCATACAAAATGGATTTAGAAACTAATACTCATGGCGTGTTATTACAAGCTATAATAAATGCAATCATATATGTTTTTTTTTTGTACTCATAAGATATGCAATCAAATCCAATGCACATTATTATTTGGAATCATCAAAAATTTAAGTGACTAAAAAATTTTCTTAGAGATTTTAGTTTGTCTGTTATGTGTGTGAATCTAGTAAGCATATCCTTCATGGGTTTGTTTTTCTATGTAGTCAACAGTTCATACTCCCACATCAACAAATTAATATGAGAGCATTTTACCACACGAATACTTTCATAGGATAACTTTAGAGCTTCGAAAGTTCCTTGATAGTATCACATGAAGAAACTCTATTACCTCTTCTCGTCCTATGGTTTATTAAAGTATACATAGTGTTTTTGAATTATTTCCATCCTTAGCATAGTCAACTGATATGTAGTCTTTCTCTTCCTTCTCCACTTTGACGCCTTTGTAATTGATCTCGATAATTTTGAGAGGACTATTTTGGACCACCTTATAGCAATCGTACTTGGAGCCCTTAATGTAGTCAATCATCTCCCCCCCCCCCCCATCATGCATATTTCTTCTCATTGAATATGGGTACCTTAGATTTCATTCCAAGCAAGGTTTCCTATGAAAGCAAAACCCTCTAGAGGTAAGTATCATGAGGATAACTTGCTCTGATACCATTTGTTAGTTTTGTAGGCCACACTCAAGAGAGTTGTGAGTTTATTGTATAATTATTAAAAAAAAGTATAGAATAAATAATTAATAATCTCTTTTCAAACATAGGTATTAAGCTATGTTCAATATCTTATCCTAAGTGAGATGCTACATGATATATCGTGGTAAATACATGTTCTTACTTTCATATTATGCAATGAAGTAATTAATGAACACCATGTTTTACTTTGTTTCATCAACTTTGCTCTACACCCATGGTTAGCTTTGTTTCATTATCAGTCTACTCCAAACAAAGTCTTACAAGCCAGCACCCAAGCCTAGCTCTAGGCTAAAGCCATATAACTAACTATAGTTGCGCCACCCGAGTTACTCTAAGATAACTAAACTCAAGGAACACTTGTAAAATTAATTTGCTCAACTCAAATTACAACTCTCTAAGTAAAATTGTAACACCCCCAAAATTCACTACTGAAAAATTTCGTTTTATTAAAAGATAATTGCGGAAGCAGATTAATAAAATGTGAACTTTGGGAGTATTACCGCCACACTTAGTACCAGACCGGTTCACTCATACCGTTCCAGTACCAAGTGCTAAGACTAAGAAAATGAAATACAGCTTGAAGGAAATTCAAGATACACAAATCAGAGTAGCGCTTCAAATCGTTTACTAGAATAGAATCCACCGATGGTGGTTACAGTAATAACATATACATTTGAAACCAAGAATTTAAATGAGAAAGAAAAAGGCCTAACGGTACCGGATAATTCCTTACTCTCTTTTCCCGTAGCCCACTTGAGTAGCACCTGAAATACCTGCAAGGGCACTGCCCATTGAATAGGCAGGGGCCCCATAAAGGGAATCCCTTCAGTACTACGGTACTGAGTAACCCTTTAATACCACACTTAAAGATAGGCCCACATACGACACATAATGCAAACTACACACATAAATAATATGAGGTGCACACATAATAATAACATGCATAATAATTCATAAATCACGATCGATACTTTGGGCCTTAAGCCATGTCATAGTGTGAGATCAATACATCGGGTCTTAAGCCATTATTCTGTCATCATTCCATCAATCTCATATTTTATATCCATGTGAGTACGAGAACCCCACTATTATAGCCGGTGGACCGGAAATTATACACTCAGGGCAGAACGCCTCTGACCACTATTATTGTCGGTGGACCGGAAGATAAACACACAGGGCAGAACGCACCTGACCACTATTATTTGCCGGTGGACCGGTCTGGCCCCGACTCACATGGTGTTCCACTATAAGTGATTAGTATTTTTCCATAATCTTATTCACATACATAACTGATTTTAATGAGCTCGGGACCCCCACTATTATTGCCGGTGGACCAGAATGTATATAAACTCATCATCCAGAGCACAACGCTCCTGGCCACTATTATAACCGGTGGACCAGTACTCATAATCACACACCAGGGCAACACGCTCCTGGACCACTATTATAACCGGTGGACCGGTACTCATAATCACATACCAGGGCAACACGCTCCTGGACTACTATTATAACCGGTGGACTGGTACTCATAATCACATACCAGGGCAACACGCTCCTGGACCACTATTATAACCGGTGGACCGGGATATATAAGAATCATCACCCAGGGCACAACGCTCTTGGCCACTATTATAACCGGTGGCCGGTACTCAATATCATAAATCACTAGGCCCGGCTCATTAATATTCCACTTTCAATTATAGTATCTTTCCTTTCTTTAATCAGCACATCAACCATATTTATTTGCCTCGAACGGGAGATCGATAACCCGGGACACAAAGGTACACCGGTCGTACCGGTGCATATCAGCTACTCAGTACCCTTTAACCATGAACCCAAGGACGCAAAGGTACCGTGGTCGTACTGGTGCATAAAACTAACTCAGTACCCTACCAACAAGGACACCTAATCCATAAGTATGCATACCCCCTAACTAGGTCCGTAGAGCTAGAAAGAGTAAGATATAGGGCCTGGCTGGGGCACAAAGGCACACCAGCAAATACCAGAATAATCGTGGACTAAACCACGTCCTTAGGGTAGCGACCCCTAAGGAGTCCCCATTCCCGATCTCGAGGTCTTTCACTTTAAGTAAATAGTGTCTTAATTAAGGTGATCACGAAAAGCACGATAATCCGATACTTATTCACTTTCAATCGTTCTGATATCATTAATCGTTTCTTATTCAGAGGATTATCCAGGATGTCACAGAGAAACCATCAAGGCCATACTAATCATTAGATACTCTTACTTGGCTAATCCGCATTATTTAAATCATATTATAATGTTCCACAATCTCCAAGACATGTTAGGTACAACTTACTCATTTTCCCTTTAATTATATAATTGTTAAGTATCCATTCCTTACTCGCCAAATTACCGTATTACCCCTTTAGGTTACATAATTGTCAAATTACCCCTTGTCCAATTTAGATCACCAAATTATCCCCTACACTTTTTAGATCACCATTCACCCCTCATAATTACTACACTTATCATATTTCCCATTTGGTTGGTTATATTACCAAGTCGCCCTTCTCCTTTATTAAGATTACAAAATTGCCCTTGAGTTGGATAAATTACTAAATCACCCTCCTTCATTATCATGATTACTATTTTGCCCCTTTAGTTGGCTAAACAAATATCATTTTACCCTTTTATCGGCTAAATTACCAAATTGCCCCTTTAGTTGAACAAATTACCAAATTGCCCTTCTCCTTTATCATAATTACCATTTTACCCCTCTCAATTATTTTAATTGCCATTTACCCTTTTTAATTATCATAAATCCCAAATTACTCTTCTTCATAATTACCAATATTAATTTACCCCTTTGTATCCAAAAGTTACCATGTTTATCTTTCCTTACCAAATTACCATTTTACCCTTCTTTTCCAAAATTACCATATTACCCCTTACTTATAAATTACCTTTTCGCCATTCACTTATACAATTGCCATATTACCATTTATTTATCAAATGACTATTTTGCCCCCTACCTCTAAAATTACCATATTAACCCTTTTACTTACAAAATTACCATAATACCCTCATTCATCCAAAATTACTATTTTACCCCTACTTCCAAAATTACCATTCTTACCACTTACTTATAAAATTACCATATTGCCCCTTGACTCCAAAAATACTATTTTACCCCTACTTTCAAATTACCACAATATCCTTTTATTTACAAAGTTACCACAATACCCCTTTTATTTATAAAATTACCATAACACTCCTTTTACTTTACAAATTACTAAAATACCCCTTTTGTTTACCAAATTACCAAAATGCCCTTTTTCACTTATGAAATTTCCACTCAACCCCTTTATTCAACATTTTATGAATTTACTAACACTACATAAAATAACAATATTAATACTTCATTTTTATCCTCTAAGTCCACCAACTTATCATTATTCAACATAATACTCATTAGCCAACATACATTGATTCACATACCTCATAAGCATAATTACTAAAATACCCTTAGACAATAACATTAGTCATGCATTAGCAACATGATACATCATAAACAAGCATTTAACATTTCCATCAATAATCAAAAACCTTTCTTAATTAACATACCTACATATGGCACAAAAGTTGTCATGCTTTTCTTTTTATCAAACAATATAAGAAACCATATACATATCATGCTAAGCATACAAAACTTGCATAAAATATACTAAACCCTAAATGTGCTAGCATGCGTTTTTTCATATATTTAAGGAAGGATTAACGGTTACCTTAATCCCGCAAAATATCAAATCTTACCAAGCATAATTATCAACTCAACACCTAAAAATAATATCCATCATACTTATGTTAGAAATAAGAACCAAAGCATAAAACTTCATAAATTTTAATTAATAAAACACTTAACATAAAATACCATTATACCTTTAAAATTATCCAAGAAATTCTCAAAATAAATGGGAGATGCAGCGTGAGTTTTATGCAAAAACCATGGGGGAAAAGCTCAAAGAGGGTGAAGGGGGAAAAATCCATTATTTTCGGGTTAGGGTATTTAGGCTAGAAAAGAAGGTGGTTAGGGGAGGTTCCAAGGCAGGGGAGTGGTGCATAAGTGAAGAGGGGGTGTAGGTGGAGGCAAAGGGTGGTTTCAAGGCGGCTTAAGGCGGCGGAGACGGCGGCGGCGAGGCGGTAAAGTCGGTTGCCGAGAAGGGTCGAGGGAAAAGGCTGTGAAGGAAGGAAAAGGAGAGGGAAAATGGAGGGGTTCAAGGGTTGTTTTCGGCTAACTAATGGATGGGGGTTGTAGAGGGGGTTGCAGACTTGCAGGGTGTCAAACGGTGGGTTGGGTGGCGGCAGAGGTGACCGGACGGCGGCAGTAGAGGCGGTTGCAGGTGGCTTGGCGGTAAGGGGAAAAGCTGGGAAGAAAAAGGAAGAGGAGGAGAAAGGGGGAAGTGCGGGGCTCGAAGGGGCTGTGCGGTGGTGCAGGGTGGTAGTAGGCGGTGGCAGAAGGCGGCGCAGGGGGTTGGTGAGGCGGCAGGAGCGGCGGACGGTGGTGGCGACGCAAAACAGGGTGGAAATGGGAGAGGAAGAAAATGAGAGAGAGAAGGGAGGATCGGGGGTGAGGGGCTCGACAACAATGGGCAGGGAAATGGCTGAAAGGGGAGAAGAAAAAGAGGAGGAAGGGTAGGGGAATAGGGGCTGATCGGATGGCAGGCTTAGGGTGGCAGGGCATCGCAGGGTGGGAGGGGAAAGGAGGGGAAGAAGAAGGAAAGGGGGAGAGGCATGCGGGGCTGGTCCAGGGCCGGTTTGGCTTGAAAAAGGAAGGAAAACGACGGGGGAAGAGAGAGAGGGAGAGGGACCAGGTGGTGGCAGCGATGGGTGCAGGCGGTGGCAGCAGGCATGGCGTCGAATGTGCAGGTGGTCGGGCGTGGAGGAGAAGAGGGGAGAAGAAGAAAGGGACGGGGCGGCTTGGACCGGCGCAGAAAGAGAAGGGAGTCGGCCGGTCTAGGGGGAAAATTAAAAGAAGGAGGTCGGGCTGGGGAGATGGACGGCACGCAAGGGAGGAGCTGGGCTGGGGGAACGGGCTGGAGCGTGCATCAGGGAGAGAAGGGGTGAGGCGGGCCGAAGGCCCAATGCGCGGGAGAAAGGAGAGCAGGCCAGGTGGGCGGCCCAAGGGGGAGAAAAAGGAAAAGAGAAGAAGGAAGAAAAGGAGAAAAGGAGAAGGAAAGGAAAAAGGAAAATGGGAAAATAGGGGAAATAAATTAAATTAATTTATAAAATCATAAAATGTAATATTCTTGATAAATTATTTAATTTAATAATTTAATTTATTATAATCTAATATATTAGTTTAAAAAGGATAAAGTTGGTAAAATATTAGTTTGGAAAATTATTCAAATAAAATAATATGATGAATAGAAAAAATATTCATTTTTAATTTATTAAATACTTTTATCCGAATTTACATACTCTAAAATCCATAAAATAATTAAAATAAATAATCTAAAAGCAATTATATTCCAAATAAAAGTAATTTGTTAAAATATAGGTTTCCGAAATTTTTGGGGTATTACAAAAATATAAAGAGAATGATGATTGCAACTCATTGCTCTCACTAGATGAGTGTTCCCTCCTTGTCTCAAATTACGAGAATTGTAGTTTCACAAATTCTTTGCATTATGGATATGATTATTGCGGCTCTTTCTTCTCTTGAGATCATATGTTTCTCTCTAAGGCTCATCATACTTGCCTTCATAACACGTGTCGACTTATATCCTTTAATACGAGGCTTAAAAGGAAAGTATGCTTCATATAATTAACTTTTCTTGGGATCATCTCATTTTTTCAGATAAAATAAAATGATCATGATTTTTTTTAGTCATAGGATTAATCACACAACTCATAAAAGGAGCTTGTGGAATCAAATATAATATTCTTTTCCAAATTAGCATGGATTTTTAAGAAGGGTTCTAAAAATTCCTTTGGAATCCTTAACTTTTATCTCATAAAAATCCTTGAAGAATATTATGGATTACTTGATCTCTATCTCTAGAGTTATTTCCTTAAGGTATCTCTGAACTAATCAACTGTTTGGTGGCAAACCCAATAATTTTTTGTTACCATCAACTTATTGGTTAACTAAACTTGTAAAGTGTTTGCCTCAACCTAAACTAGTCAAATAGGTAATGTCTTGGCTAGGCGATTGATTGTATCGATCAATTGGTTACCCTATATAAGTAGAGTGTTTGCTTCATAGGCTAATCCACTGTTTTGTAACCAATCGGTGGGTTGGTTTGTGACTTTTTTAATACTTCTTTGGGGTTAACATTTAGGAATGACTTATTAGTTTAACCATTAGTCTTTTTACATAATGCTTAAAATGATTAAGGATCGAAACATGGTTGTGTGATAAGCATTTGCATTTAAATAAAAGTTCTCTTTGTAGACTTTTTGAAATCCAATTCTGATGTGAATCAAAGTGGAGGAAGAAGCGAAGGATTTATCAACTATTGTTTCGATCGGTGGCAGGTTGAAGTTGAGGAAAAGGGTTCGGTTTACTGACAATTAAACTCAAATTGTCGTAGATTTTGGTGATACGATTCCTTTGAATGTTAAAGCACATTCGAAGGTCTAAAATGAAGAATAACCCCGGGTACTTCTTCAATCCAAATAGGAATCCAAAAGAAAGGATAAACACAAGCTATGCTTGAGGATTTGGTGTTCAAAAATTCCATTATTCGGGTTACGCCATGTATGTGTAAGACTTAAGTATATATATAGGAAGAGTAGTTGATTAACATGACTTAACCTAGCCGATTATCCTTCTTAATTCAAGCTAAATTTAACTCACTTGAATTAATCCTATATAATACTTAATCTTACTCATAATATAATCATTTAAATGATATTAATTACTAACATTACAAAGCCACACAATCAACTATAGTACATATATAAAATTACAACAAAATCCTAGCTTATATAAAATATACTTAGGGTTTACGACAAGTTTAATATAACTAATGATAACATCACTATATCTTGTTGTAGTGTCATCTCATGTATGTCGCAGCCTTGCATGCTTGTACACTTTAAGCCTCTTTTTGTGTATTAACTTCTTCACCTTGCAAAAATGTAATATACCTGCAAAAATATCTTGAATCGTTTTCAATACCAAGTATAGAATTATTATCAAGAACATTTAAAATGATTGGCTCCATTATTAAGAATGTTAATTCTTCCTTACCTTGAAAATTATTAGAAACATGAGATGTATTATATGCACCTATATCAAATTCTCTTTATAAGTTTTAATTGTCATTGAAGACATTATTTATGAGATCTTAATATTTGAAACTATAGCTTGAATATCTTTTTGTGCAATTAAAGAGAATCTTTGTTCATATTTTTTCTTTCCTGCTTATGTATGCTAGTATTCATTATTATCTTTAGGAATGTAAATAAGATAAATCAAGCTTAACTTTCTCTTGTTGAAGCTCAAATTTATTAATAAACGAGTTAAGTCAACCTAACTTATTTACTAAATTAGCATAAATCTTTGTATTCAAACTCAAACTCATTCAATTAGTGAGTCGAACCAAACTAGCTCATGAGTCATCAATGGTCACAAGCCATCTTTAATTATATGAATACATTAAGCTGCACTGATTTATTTCATTATAAGTTTGATTATTAACTCAATTTATATGTGTAAAAACTTTTAGATAAACTGCAATAATATAAAGTTTCATACTTTTGTATCTATTACACCCGACTAGTTTATATATATTAGAGTACTTAGGTTGAAGCTAGTTATTATAGATGAACACATTAACTTATGAGATACGTACTTCTAAATAAACCTCAAATAAATATTTACATAAACATCAAACAAACTTCTAAATGAGTCTATAAATAAACTAAGTCATCATACAAACAAATCATATCCACTAAGCTTCAAACTCTAGATAAAAATTATGTTCAACTTCTTTAATTAAATAAAAATATATAAAATTTTTATTGAGTCAAATAAATTCAACTCATAATCCGACTTAAGACATTTATTCCTAATATTTATCATCATTCATCCATTCAAACGATATTAACCCTAAACTTTAGCGTTTCTTTTCAACCTTGTTTTTCTTTTCCCCTACAAAACTTGGGCAAGCATATCAAAGCTTTTTTTTACTGACTTTTATACTTATAAAATAAAATTTTAATTATTTAATATTCAATAACCGAAATCGAAAGTTAATAATCAAAGGTCTGCATTTTCTTAGCCATTCGAAGGATGCAAGGCACCACAAATTTTAGGAAAATAAGCTATGTTCTATGGCTACAGATGATCATCAATCAGCAATTTTGATCGCTGAAGGAGATGGATTCCACCTTCACTTATCTCTTAAAGCAGCATCATAAATAAATACATATACTAGACTAAGACTCATGGTCGAAATGGTCAATTATTGGCAATACCAATGTGACCACAAAGAAAAACCAATATCACTATGTCTTTAAGACATGAATTCTCATGCGTGCATGATTATCTACATGAGCAAATGTGTTTTATGAGCTATGAAAAAATACGAGTGTCAAAAATCTTAAAGAGCGGATTAACAAAGCAAAAAATTATTTTACGCTACAGCTGAATAGTTGTATTCCCAGACAAAAGACATTTCTATACAAATCACATTGTTACCCAACAAAGTGCTTCTTCCATAATGAAGTATACGGAAACATTCTGTATTGCATCACGAACTCTGAGGCCTTTGTATCACTCCTGTGATACAATATTCTCAACAACTCATATGCACCAGCACCCAATTTGGTTCCACCAAAGGACACATTGATACGTATAAAGTCTTCGACAAGTTCCCGAGACTACAACAAATAACAACCAGAGAGAACAACACTGATATTACATCATAAAAAACAAATCGACTCCACTACCTAATGCCTCTATTTTGCGTTGGAGGTTCTATTTATTTTATTTTACATACAATGGGAAAGCTCTTATTCGAAGCAGAAAGGATAAGGTTCGTAAATATCTAACGTTAAATAGAGGAGAAACATGCACGCTATACAATGATGACAAGCTTTCTCAAACTTTGTCCAATAACGTCTTTTCCTAATGCATGCAATGATAATTTCCTATAAAGGAATGCTCCAAAGCCATATAAATTCACTAACCTCGTAGCTGTGCAACCTTATTATCTCCTTAACATTTGTCACATGATTCTCCACCACTTCACGAGGGAGACCACCTCTTCTGAAAATAAATAACTCCTGTAACCATATTGTGTCAGTTATCTTTCCTCACTAATACTGGAGTTGCATGACTTCGAAGCTCATCAAGTAACTACTAATTCTTCTTTTAGACACATTTAAAGTTACACGTCATCACAACTTATCCTATTAAGGCTTGATTTGGGAACCTTTTTCATCCCAACCCACGACCTCTCGACACCATCTTTTTAGAACTTCATATATATTTTAAAATTTACTAATAAATACAAATAGGATAGCCATACAGTAAACAACAATAACTATCCCAAACCAAATTGAAGAGCGTTTGTAAAAAAATTTGAAAATATTCAAAACTCACACCCCCACATTTTTTCTCCATGTCATCTTAGGTCATAAGAATAAATTGGCTGACTGAACTTTTTTTTACCTTCAGGACATCTAAATCGTCCTCCATATATTTAGCATCAGCTGGAGAGAAGATGCGTGATGGGCCTCCTTCCAACAGAACACGAGATAGGCCTTTCTGGAATGATCAAGTATCATAGTATATATATACATATATACATATCAACACAAACAAAACAAAAAATTGGTGTAGAACATGATAGGTCTCCAAACACGCATCACATAGCTGATACCAGAAAAGCTTGAAGAAGACTAGTCACTATGCGGTCACGGAGTGGCTCAATAATGGCATCACAGAGTTCTTTACATGCCTGCAGAACAGGAAAATGATTAAATGGATATCGATCATTGATTGGTCAGCCAAACAACACTAAGTGTGAACATGTGAGCTACCATGGGAAAAATACGAAGTCTACTACTAACAATGACAAGAAGATTCCATTCAAGCACCACTGTTTTTGACAAAAAAGCAATATAAGAATATTTTGATGTAAATGCTCAAGCCCTAACTATAATCTAGAATTATAATTGTATCTATCAAGCTCAAAGAATGACATGGCATATTAATAGTTATAGTGAAATAGATAAACAAATAGCGCCTACATGAAGCAGGATAACAGAATTACATTTCCTCCTTCCTTTTACTTGTGTTCATGCATGAAGCAAAGGAGCATTAGACTAAAGCAAAATTGGAAGGACCATTGAAATGGTTTCCGAAAATGTTTCCCTGGGGGAAAAAATTGGAAAACTTACTGACTCAAGTGGTTTAATCACTGCATCCAACCGAGATTGAGAAACATTGGGTATGTATAAATTCTCAATGAAAGGTTCCCGCAGATCTCCAAAAACAATCTTGAATCCTACAAAATGCCACATTAAGACGAATGAAACGCAAATACAATTTGTACTTGGAAGTTTCTGGAAAAAAGAAAGAAAGAAAAGAAATAGAGCAGGTAGAGAAAGGATAGGAAGGGGCTATTAGACTAAGTAAAACAGTAGCAAGCCCCACCTATATATTCACAAATTCTATCAATAGCAGCACCAAATTCTTTCCTGCTTTTATCAAATTTGTTTTTCTGAATAAAGCTTCTAGCTTTCTCATCCAGCGATCTCACTGCCAACAGAAAATTTAATTAAGTGCCCAACAGATTATGAATTTAACTGGAATGAAGAAATGCATGTACAGACACACATGATCACGCACAAGGTTAAGATTATTAAATTATAGAAGCAGGGAGGAAACACCATACGTTGCAAATGAATTACTGAAGCTAATAAACCAATCAAAGTTAGCACGTCATGTATAATACAGACAAAAACATCCTGCAACTCCAAAATCGAAGATTAGTATAAGTCCAATAGTCATACTAGAATAAATTAAGAGCCTTTAAGACAAAAATGAAACCCAAGCCTGAAGGTGCTAAAATATGGTACGCTTGAAAACACCCCACAGATTATGAATTTAAAATTCTAAAAGCTGGTTGTTGTTGGCGTTTCCACATATAACATACACATCATCGTTGATCCATTGGAAAATAGGACCATGTTAGCATAGATATATCTGCATAAGTAGGCATAACAGCATGTTAGATAGTAGATCAAGTTGATATTTATTTACTGTCATCATTTATTATTTTCAATTGCTAGTTAGGATTTATGATTATTGCAAGTCCACCAGTTTGTCGTTTTTCCTATAAATGACCACTATGTACTTCGTCATCCTAGGTTTGAAATAACATACATGAGGTTTGAGTGAAACCTAAGGCCAGAGTAGCCTTGGGTCAATATTTCAATTCAGAATTGTTGCAATGGTGAAAAATAACAGAAAGGAAATCATTAGAGACATACTGAGAAAATTTTCACTTGCTATTTTCATCGACCATCGTGCTGAAATGCTATTGTCCAGCTCATTGAGAAGCTTAACTGCATACTGTTTCAAGGCAAAAATAATGATAATATTGCAATGCGTCAACTGAGACAGACATAAAGGACTTTTGCATTAAATAAGCAGTAAGTTCCACTATAAGACATCAAATGATTGAAAGTGGACAAAGAACAAATATAAAAATAAAAAAGTTTAAAAAAATCAACAATTTGCACTCTCTCTACCAACCTGCAATCCCTTCTCCCTCCTCTCTCCATACAAAGATATAAAGGGGCAATTTGACATCTAGCCCGCCGTAATGAGAGTAACAAAGCCTCAAATCAAGGCTGGCTATAAAAACTCAAACTCAAATCAGGCAAATCATGGAACAAAATTGAGACAAGAACCACTCACATGAAGTGTATTAAGTTGAACACAGAGGAGTTGAGTTGGCAACACACTGATAGCATCGGACTTTCTCTCTTCAGGCACTCCTTGGTCTTGAAATTTCTTCATAAAAGCTTTGATCCAACTTTCCTTCTTATATTGGGTGAGGGCAGGCACAGCTGGGACCAAGTCTTTAATATCTAGATGCCACATGGAAAAATAACAATCCATCTTGGTTAACAAAAGCAACATAAATGGCGATTGAAATACAAGCAAAAAATATGAAAGAAGATAAAATAACTCTTCAAATCAAATATGCATATTTCTAATGCACAAGTAACTTCGTGAAGATGCTTCTCTGTCCACAATGTTGCCGCAAAGAATAAACGAACAAACTAACATTAAAGAAGCCGTGGCTATATAGAGAAAGATATAGACCGGTGAAATGTGTTACGTACATTAATAGATGATCTAAGTTGTGGGCAATTAGGAAAATGATTTCAAGTGCGATGAATGCAGGATTCTTGCTCTTCCTTGTTAGAGGAAGAAGCAGAGAGAAGAAGATGGTCGGTGGCTAGGATTAGCGTTTTAAGAGGAGGCCTAAACTAAATAGGAGAGCGCTAGGAAATTAGCAAACTGTCAATTCCCCACTTTTACTTCTATGGCTAGAGCCTCTTTTTTTCAGTTCATTACAACTTGGAAGCAAGCCAAGGTTTCTAACATGCTTAAGCCTTAATAATATTTTTATTAATAAGATATGTTAACCCTAACATATAAATCAACTAATAGACTACGATCTATCAATATACAACAAAAACTAATACCTGCTACATTTAATGGACTTGAAACTTGACTCTTATGACCTAACCTACAACCAAGGTCCCTAACATTACTATCCTCCTAGAACATGAGCTTGTCCTCGAGATAGGAATAAGCAAAGGAGTAACTAAAAACAAAAATGAACTCATAACTTGATCCAAAAATAATCAGTTCCGGTTGACCAACAATTTTCATTGGTGAGCGACTGAACATGCCAAGAGTTAATATAAGTTGAAACCTAAAATTGAGCAATCAATGCTTGAACAAAAGCCAGGTTTGAGAAATGTAGAGCATGCAACTCTGGTTTGTGGTGGGATGATTAACCCATCATCCTTGTCAAGACATCAAATTGTGTCCATCATAACTTAGACAAAGGATTTGGTCAGAAAAGCCTTTTAATTTCAAAATACCTTAATAAGATCCAACAACGTTCCAAGGGCACATCCATCAACAACTGAGCCTAATGAGTTACCTGCCTCAACTAACCCCTATATTGGGTTGGCCTCTAATATGATATAGAACTTCATTTTAGCCTTAACATAGGTGATACTCTAATGGACGGAGCAACAACAACTTGCATAAGTTGGTACTAAGGTGTAGTTAAAGCCACTAAGGAGTGTCTGGATGCAATAAGAGTTTAATCACAACCTTGTTAATGTCGGTTGTTGAATGTACTCTTGTGGCTAGTAAGGCTTCTCAACACTATACAAGGTTTCTCCCTCCTCTGTCATTGTGTTCCCATGGAAAATCAGCCATGACGGTTGATACCCTCCCTACACCAAGTTCTTGTTGCTCACATACTAGTCTCTTTGTTATCCTATTCTCCATCCCACCTAAAAATTCCCTACAAATTACTTATGGAGAATGCTCACACAGACGAAACTCATTGCGGCATATAAAAATTGTATAGTGGTTCATGCTATGAAAGCATGGTTTTCACCTCCCCTTACCCTAAAAGAGGTGCCGTTAGATTTTTGGAATGGCTACAAGAAGAATTTGGATCTAGAGGAACTTTGAGAGGCGGATAAGAATGTTAAATGTGTCGAGGTTAAAAACATCCATTGTGTTGCCAATTGGAATGTCAGTGAACTCGTGAAATCTTTAATGGCCACAAAACCAAAACTAGAAGTGGGTCCCACTATGGACACTGATGGAAGATAACAAGCACATCTGCGAAATTATTGAAAATGGCGTCTATAATGTGGTTGTTAAAGGAATCCTGATCAACCTAATTAGTCGATAGATTGAGGTGCTAACTAAACAAGAGGAAAATTTACTTCCTCAGCCTACCCTAGATATAGAAGAAGATTCAAGCCAGAAGAGGGCCTAAAATCACCTTCCCTCATGCATTGGGGAAAAAGTTGAATGCAATCACTAATGATGTGGGAAGGTAACAGTTAGCCCAAAGATGATCGACACCATAGCTGAAACCTAGGGCCACTGCATCCAGGGGATATTTGTAGAAAAAATGGCCAAAGAGCATGAAATTCGAACCTTCAAAAGCAAATGGAAGCATCCCTGTAAGTTTATTCCTCATTCTTCACGGTGGATTGCTTTTAAATTTAACAGCTTAAATGAGAAAATGCAAATCTTGCACAGTGGACCCTACTCCACATATATCAACATCATGATGGTTAGAGACTACGCACCTCTCTTTAAGCTTGAAGACATTGATCCTTGCACTATCCCTATATGGGTGAGGCAATCAGGATTCAGGACTACCCATTAACTAAGGATCCATTTGGATTGGGGTGAATCGAGGTGGGGGTAAACATTAAAAATTAACCTAGGTGAAGGGAATGGAGGTAAATCGGGGTGAATATTTTAAAATGTTGTTTGGATGATATTAACCTAACCTGAGTGAATTGGGGTGAATGTTTTAAAATCCTCGTTTAGATTAAGGTAAATTAAGATTAAAATAATAAAACAAATGATATTTATACCCTTGTATTAAATAAATAAGTCCTTTTAAGGGGTATCTTGGTCCTATCAAGTCAAAATTTTACTTATTCTTTCACCTTCACCTCGTTTACCCCCGAAATAGAAGATTAATAAAAACAAGGTTAATCGAGGTGAATGGAGGTGAAACATTAACCTCGATTCACCCAAGTAAAATTATTAACCTACCATCCAAACAGGGTGAATCAATTAATTCACCTCCATTAACCTACTTCCACCCCAATACAAACATAACATTAGGGAATTCAAGAGCCATTGAGGATCCTCTACAACTGGATGTCCTAACCACAAAAAGGGTTGTGATTGAACATGCAAGGGTGCTAGCTAAAAGTGATTTGACGAAAGAAACCACACAGGAGGGTGAAGTGCACCACCCAAATGATGTGGTGCACGAGAATCTACCATCCTACTGCTCTAAATGTAGGAGATTAGAGCATAAAATTCGTGCTTGTAAAGTAGAACAGAAACAAAACCACATTGAAGGGAAAATACCAGTGGTTGCAACAAAACATGTGAAAGAAACAAATCCTACCAGCATTACAAGCGAATGAGACCATCAGTCCACCAAAAACAGAAATGGAGCCGGGTTTCATTAGTGGCCAAGCTCTTGGGGGAAGGGTCCTTGAAGAATCTCCAAATCAGGACAAGGAGAAATCATGCTATATGCCATTACAATAAGGGAAGACATCATCAAAACCATGGTAGAAACTAGATGCACGAAACCTCAAATCCTGTGAATAAGCAAAAGTAGGGCGATGGGTTTGAGCAGGGTAGTCCAGCACCTATAGGTGCCAAAACAATGTCACGGCCTGGATGGATGCCCCCAACTCAAAGCCCCTAATCATGGAATAGAATGAGGAATGTTGCCATTCTGTTTACACACCTATGTGTAGAGATGAGGAACAAATGAAAAAACTACAAAAATACCAAAAGGGAGGTGGTTTGGCATCTAGAGGTGAGGAATATTTACAATTGCCACATACCCCTGAACCACAAGAAAAGAGGGAGGTTGATGATGAGGGGCGAGGTTGACGATGAGGGGCCTTTCCAAATGGTCATATGAATAGTCAAAGAAAGAGGCTCGCAAAGATTTGATATTAAATTGGGAAAGCCAAAGTATAATACCCCAAATTAGTAGTTGATGTTAGAGACTTAAAATGATTGATAAGATTATCTATCTCAACAAGATATACCTTCTTTTTAGGAAACCTATCATTAAATAACTCCACAATTAAGCGTGCCTGACTTAGAGCAAGTTAAGGATGGGCAACATCCTAAGAAATTTTCCGGAATACATGTGAGTTGGTAAAACACATGCTCAAATAGAATCATTAATTTATGGGACAAGTCACTGATCCCAAAAGCGCTCCAAAGTAACTACCCGCGGCCCTAGTGAGGTTAGGGTGTTACAAAAAGTTATCTACAAAGGAGGAAAACCCCCCACACATGTCCTTAATTGGAATGTAAGGGAATGTTGCCTCCCTATTAAGAAAAGAGGCATCATAAAGCTGGCTCAAACCCAAAAATGTGATATCCTTGAGTTACTGGAGACTTTTTTCTTAGAAACCAGAGAAAATGATGAAGACCTACTTTACAAGATGGAGGGCCAACCATAATTTTGACAACTACCCTAATGGTAGGAAAGTCAATATGTGGAATGATCAAAAGATACTTGTGCAGCCTTGGGAGATATGCCCTGTTTTGTGCAACCAAAAACAAGCAATAACCACTTTATTATAAGGTAGTATATCGCTTTAAAAGTATCACTAATAGAAGAGAGTTGTGGCTAACTATCAAGGAAATTGTAGAGTTGTACACACAACCCAAGGTTGTTTTAGGTGACATCAACTGTGTTATGAAACCAGAAGAGACAAGCAGGTAGAGCAATTACTAATTATGAAGCGGCAGATCTAGGAGAATGTTGTACTGCTATAGGTCTTGTTTATATGCTCGCCATTAGCTGCTTTTATACCTTATCCAGGAGTACAATGAAGAGTCAATTGGATAGGAATCTTGTTAATGGGGGTGAGATGAATGTTAATATTGTCATTGAATTTCTTACTCTTGGAGCTTACTCGAACCACACACCAATGATCATCAAATTGGTGAGAGAGTATAGAAAATAAAAGCCTTTCAAATTCTTCAATATGTGTGTTGATCATCGAAAGTATAAGAGATTGTGAAACAATATTGGAGATTTGAAGGCTTCGGAACTAGGCAGTATGTGTTATGTAAAAATTGAAGAACACGAAGATGCCTCTAAATGAGCCAAATAGACTGCACTTTGCACATACTATTACACAAGCCAAGGAGGCAGAGAAACTGTCGAAGCAAGCAAAGAACAAGAAGATGAAGTATTAGGGTGACCAAACCCGAGATTCGGATATTCAAGAATTGTGGAGAGCTCTATTCCTAAATAAAGCAGCCATGAGTTTCCTATCTCAAACGGCAAAAATTAATTTCCTAACACGTGCTGATAAGGGAACTAGATTTTTTCATGTTGTAAAGGCCAATCAAAAGGGAAATTATATTGCTGCAATTGAGAAACCTAATGGCCAGCTGAGCAGGTCCAAAAAACAGCTCGAGGATGAGTTCTTAAGTTACAATATGGATCTACTAGGCACTGAACAACAAGCAAAAGAGGTGCATTGACAACATCAAAATTCCAAACCTTTAAAATCATAATCCTAAATATTTGGCACTACATGAGTTGTTCATTAGTTATAAAGTATATATGAGATCTACTATCAATAATCATCACCTACATATTTGTTAAAAATACTAAGCAAGTGTTACCTCAATAAAAACTTAGTTAAAAAAATACTAAGCAAGTGTTACCTCAATAAATACTTAGTTAAAAAAATACTAAGCAAGTGTTACCTCAATAAAAACTTACTAAGGAGTACATATTGAAACCTCAAGATGCCACTAAGCTTATATCAACAGTGACTGAGGAGGAGATCAAAGAAGCAGTTTGACCTATAGGAGATGAAAAGGTCTTAGGGTGGCCAGATGGAATCTCAGCAAAAATCTTCAAGTCCTCCTGGGAGATCATTAAGGATGGTGCATAGAGCAGTAAAGGAATTTTTCAAAGGGGGTCAAGTTCTAATGCAGCTCAACCATACCCTAATCAACCTGATCCCGAAGAAATCTCACACCACCAAGGTTACTGACTTCAAATCTATCTCATGCTGATGGATAGGCCCTGAGGCCGGATGGAATCTCAGCAAAGTTATTAAAGTCCTCCAGGGAGTTCATGAAGGATGGTGTATAGAGCAGCAAAGTAATTTTTTTGAAGGGGTTCAGGTTTTGAAGCAACTCAACCATACCCTAATCAACGTGATCCCAAAGAAACCCCACGCTACCAAGGTCACTAACTTCAAGGCCTATCTCATGCTGTAATGTGGCCTTCAAAGTCATCACCAAGGTACCAGCAAATAGAATGAAAGGTTGTATGAATATGGTAGTAAGCAACACACAAGGTGCATTTGTCGAGGGAAGGCCAATGGCAGAAAATATTCCCTCAACTCAAGAGTTATTTAGAGAATATAATAGAAAGAGAACTTAGCCCAAATGTATGATGAAGATAGACCCTAGAAAAGCCTATGAGATGGTCAATTGGCAATTCCTACAGGAGGCCTTTGATAGGTTTGGGACTCGGGTTTCCTACAAGGTTTATTCAATGTGTTATGGCTTGTGCCACAACTTCCTTGTCACTAGTCGCAAATGCAAATATTTCTAGATTCTTTGAGGGTAAATAGGGAGTTCGACAATGAGACCCTACGACCCCCTACATGTTTGTGATAAGCTTGGAGTACATGAGTAGTCTTCTCCATCTAAACATGTATTCTTACCATTCAAAATGCTAGAAGCTGGAGAATACACAAATTGCATTTGCATACGCTATGTTCTGTAATGGGGATGAGATCGCAGTTAGCATCTTGATGAAGACTTTGAGAGTTCAATGAGGCTTCAGGGTTGCATATAAACTGGGAAAAATCTGAAATTTTCTCGGTAGGTGTGAAGCCACAGCTTAAGGATAGACTGCTCCAATTGGGCCAAATACAACCAGGTACACTACCTTTTAGATGCCTTGGAATGCCTTTAAGCCCTTTAAAGTTGAGATTAGTGGATTATACATGATTTATTTCTGCTATAGCGGATAATATCACCACATGGAGTGCTAAATCATTATCTTATGTTAGGAAACTGGAACTGGTGATATCTGTTCTGCAAGGGATTGCATGTTTCTGGATCACTATTTTTCCTTTGAGGCAAACAAACACTGATTGCCAGGAGAGAGATTTGCTTGTCAAAATGAGGAGCAGCAGCCAGGGTAAAGGATCTGGTTACATGGAAGTATGGAACAGTGCTATTTTATGCAAATATTTGTGGTTTGTACACGAGAAAAAGGACTCACTGTGGTGCAAGTGGATCAACCAGTACTATCTAGCTAGATGCACCCAGGGAGAGTTTGTTGTGGGGCATCACACCTCCCCATTGATGAAAGAACTGACTAGAATCAGGGCTGGTTTATGCACAAAAACTGGTAGTTACAGCCAAATGTGTACACTACTTAAGAGCTGGAGAATTGATGGCATCTTTTCAAATAAAGCTGATCATGACTTAGACCAAAGGTGGAAGATATGAAGTGCAATACTGTCATTTGGAATGGTAATCAGGTGCAGAGACAGGAATTTAAGTTGTGGACAGCATTCAGAAATAGATTAAATACCAAGGACATATTGCATTACCCGGATATCAACTATGATTGCCCTCTCTACTACAAAGAATCAGAGTCACATATGCACAATGTTTTCCGAATGTGAGGTGACTCAACATTTATGGGGGCACATCAAGAACTGGCTGGGTAAGAGGGGGGGTTCAATACACTAACAAGCACCCTTAGAGCAATCTGCAAGTGTAGCAGTAGAAGGAACATTGTGCATCCTCAGGCCAGGGAAGTTGCAATTGCTGCCAATTTTCCCCATATTTGGAGAGCAAGAAATGAAACCAAATGTGAAGACACGCCCTTGGATGTTTCAGATACTGCAATGCATATTAAGCTGGTTGTTTATAGAATACAGGCAAATGTCCACAGGAATAAACCTCTAATTTCTAAACTGCTCTTTAACTGCTCCCTTGCTATTGTTGTTGTTGTGCGACTGTAATGTGGTATACAAACTGATTGTGCTGATGTAGAAGCTGAAGCTACTGCCTGCTCTTATACCAGTAGCTGGCTCCCCTGCTCCCTACTGGTGGCTTTGTATTTGGCAACTGATCACTGCTGTGCAGTTGCCGCCATGATTCTTCCCTAATGCTGCTGATTGATAGAACAGAGGCTGCATTCGCTGGTAGATGAGCTGCTGACACCACCTTGGACTGGAGTGCTTCTGTTTAACTTGTGATAGGATGATCAAAGAGGTTCCCTCTTTGTCTGGCCTGCTGGAGAACCTGAGTTTTGGTGTTGTTGGACTGCTGGCACATGTAGTTATGGATGCATTTGGCGTGCTTGGGGCAGAGTGGATTCAAATGTTGCTGACCATCCTCAGTAGCAGTAGCTATTCAATTACTAATATAGTTCCCTCACCGACCTTGCATCTCAAAAATTCAATTCTGCCTTAGAGCCTTCTATAGTAACATTTCAATTATTTGTTAAAATTTTTGAATGAGGAACTCAATATTTTTCATCACAAGCTTCCATTATCAAGCATCACTCCCCAGGTCTTGAGAAAATGAAGAACAAATTTAGATAATAAACTGGTTTGTTCATGGCTCGTCCACATATCAGTTCTCTCATGGAGATTAATCTTCAGAGTACAATCTGTTCAGACATTTAACTCGTGAAGAACTCTAAATTGAACATCTCTCAAGGCAACTATGGGGATACAGGTGCAATGACAATCACAAAAGTTTAGCATGATTACATGGACGGTTTCAGCACTTCGAACGTAGAATAAGCAAAACACACCAGCAGAGGAAGCCTGATGCAACTCATTGCCATGTCTTAAATTATTTTAACCTTGCTGACAAAAGAAAGGATAAACAACTGCAACAAACAAGAAGCAGGGTCGCATGTTCAGTGTGTGCAGCTGATAAGAAAAATATTATTGACCATTAATGTCACACCAAAGGTTGAAGATAAAATCAAATATATTCATTAGTAGCACCAACTATATAATAGTACAATAAAGAGTAAAGCTTTGTATGGAAGGTAATGTTATCAGATCAAAAGGAAAAACATCTACATTGCAAAGTTTACACTTACTTAAATTCTCAACAACATACTCTGCATATCCTCGAAAGGCGAAATCAATCCCAGAAAACAAACTACTAAGCCATTCGATATCCACTGGAACCCTGAAAGCAAAAGCTTGATCTACTATCTGCACAAAAACAATGAGTTCAGATAGAGCATGGTATTACTGAGAGCAACATAATATAGCAAGAGGAGAAGACAGCATCTTCAAGAATATACATATGTAAACAGAACTACGCAATTTCAAATTAATCATGAAACCATGATGTACTGAGTAAAAAATGAAAACCATAGATACAATTTCATTCTATATAGATAATTATGATAAAATAATAAATAATAAATAAATGAATAAATAAAAATAAAGAAGAAGAAGATTTCTAAACACAAGATAACCATTTCATCAAGTAATAATGCACAGATTGATGGCATCCTAGCCACTTCTCTTGAGAAATGGAAGACGAGAACAAATAGGAGATCCAACGCTGAAACCAAATCCCAAAATTAAGATTGTCCTCTCTAAAATCCTTTTGTTCCTGTTAATATATTATATTGAATTCCAACATTGAACACTACAGAGACATAGATAAGCACCTTTTTCATTTGTCACCCTAGCTTTTTTAATAATGGAAAAACACTTTTTTCTCTTGAACAAGTATTCGGGATCCAAGAACTATGGATGAGTAAAATGTCATTAAAGAAGCAAACATTTAGTGGTTGTTCCAAAAGGAGAAAGCATCTTTCAGTTTACTTTGAGCGAGTAAATGCTATCATTTTTGAAAGTTTAAGATTATACATTGTCGAAATCCTCATCAAGGTATGAAGTTAATTGCATGCTGGTAAGTTCCTTACATGTTGACCGAGTAATAGGACAATTGAGGGATGGATTAGGGTTAGAAGAAGTGGCAGAAAAGGGCTCTTTCCGTCAACCTATGGTGAAGAAGGGTTATGGGCAACAGGTAGACAACCACCAGGCTAGGCGACAAACAGCAAACAGGGAGGCAGTGGAGGCACACACAAAGAGGAGGGGGAGGGGAGAAGAGAAGAGAAGAGCCTGAGAATTGGGTTTTTCCAACCCTCCAAACTGCTTTTATTATGGGGCAAAGCCTCCTGTTTATATGGGAAAAAAGCTTGGGGAGCAAGAAGGCTTTTCTAGTGGGCTTTGGGGTTAATAGGCCTTTTATAATCAAGCCATATTAAACCCTTGTAATAAAGGACTCCTAATTAGTTGTAGCCCACTAAGAATTAAATCCCTCTATCACTTGTTATTTATTAATAAAACCCATCTACTAATTAAGGTTGTGATTGGACATTTCCCACATGGGTCCACCATAGGCTGCCGTCAAAAGCATTAATGACATTGCTCCCCTCCTCCAAGTCACGCTTATCCTCAGGCTTGAAGTCGGGGAAGTAATGCTGAAATTCGCCCATGGCTCCCATGTTGCATCTTTCTGCGCCAATCCAAGTCATTCAACCAAGACTCACAGGTGCCTTAGTTCATTTGCCTGCGAATGACTTTAGCTAACTAAAATGTGACACTTCCATCCACTGGTTGACTTTTTTTGTTTGGGAGAGGGGGGTAGTGACTTCTAGCGTGCTCACAATTTGTTTTAGTCGTGAAACATGAAACACCGAATAAAGGCAATTGAATTGGGGAAGTGCAAGCCAATGCTCGTCAAAGCCAATTCATTGAAGAATTTGAAACGCCTTATAAAGCATAGGAGATGTTTTTGGTTTGGGTCACTCTCAACTTAGAGTTGTCAGTAATGCTCCAATAAAACCCAAACCCAATTGTTTGGTTAGAATAAAATGGCATGCGTACTACAATCATGTAACTATTTGACGCATTTTTGACCATTTTGCCTCAAGCCTCATGCAAGATGACATCTTTTTCAGACAAATGCTGATCCACCCTAGCGGTGTTCTATGACAAGGAAATAGACGGAGAGGATCTGACCCGACACCCATATACCTAGCAGAAAGGAGTCATTTGTGGTGATGTTTGATAAGAAGTATTAAAGTAGTACTTTCGTACATTGCTAAAGGGACCCACTTAACCTACTCGCGGGGATGATAGCTAACAAATCAATACAAATACATCTCTACAGCATAGTACACGGCATTGGTATTTCAATCCAATTAATGATGGTATGCTAAAGGTAAGGCTAGTCTCATGCTGCTCGATTGGTAGAGTTCCTTCCAAGAGTTACCAGTAAAGACTTAGGCACCCTGTGAAGTTTTACAAAGTGAGAGAAGAATGTACACGCCACAAAAGCAGCATTACACAGGTTGCTTAACATAATGAAATAAGCAACTTTGGGTAAGCAATCAACTACTACTAGGAGTACACTTTTTGGTAGGCCATCAATGAAGTCCATATAAATATCGACAAAAGCTGCAGGAGACATGTCGGTGCACATTTTCAATCTTGTTTCGTTTATAGATACTACAACTTCATATGTAGTTGCACGCCATGGCCTTGAGTCCATGAAAGTAGAACTTCAATAGAACAAGGTGTAGGGTTTTTCGGACCCCTTCATGACCGTGGTCATGAAAAGTGGCCACAATTACTTGAATGTGGGAGGGGCAATGTTTGAAAAGGCATAAGGCACACCTAGGTAATAGGGGTTCTAGAGCTTAAGCGCAAGACACAAGGCAAAGGCACGTGCCTAGACTAAGTAAGGTGTCAATATTACTAGTATAATACTGCTTTTGATCTTCCCAAAATATATAATCTTCTCTTTTCAAAATTGGTCTTCCCACAACCCTTTTTCCTCTCCCTTTCCCTTTCAACATGAGATTTAGGTATTGTATTTATGAAAATAAAGCTCCAAAATTGGTCTTCCCACAACCCTTTTTCCTCTAAACTAAATGTAATTCTGAAAGCAATAAAATCGCGGTCACAGTCGCAATTGCAGTTGCGGTCGCGGTGTCACGGTATCGGAGCGCCACGAACGATATTTTATATGACACAATTGTCGTGGCGTAATTTTTTATTCTTTTTTCACAATAAATATTAGTAAATACCAGTAAATATCGGCAAATATCAGTAAAATATCGACAAATATCGGTCGATAACTTATATATCGCCGATAATTATGTGAAATTCTAAATCCGTCCCGTATCGCCAATTTCGCGTATCGAATGACCCAAAATCCGATAAATATCAGCCGATATTGGGTATCAGGACCGATATTTAATTGTATGTTCCTTTCCCATTCAAAATTACATCTGTTGGTCTTCCTATGACCTTTTTTCCATCCTCCTTTTCCTTCCCAATTGATTTCAGATTCTTTTGAATGAAAGTAAAATTTAAAAGTAGCTAATTTTTAGTAAGGCATGCACCTTAGAACCTTGCTCACCTCAGCACCTTAGTGCGCCTTGCCAATGACACCTCACCTAGGATAAAAACAAGCCCCAAATCCTCACCCCTCAAGCATACCTTATCAAACACTAAGGAGAAGTGGGGCTGAAAGCATACAATTAAATGTTAGTCCCGATCACAATGTGGGAGGTGCAGTGTTAATTTTAATAATAATTGTTATTATTATGAATGTCTAAAACTATAAATAATTATTATTATTAAAAATAAAAAATCTATTATTATTATTACATTAACATATATTATAATTATAATGATAATAATAACAATTATTATAATCTAATATGATATGATTGATTCATTGCTAACCTGATATAAAATAAATTGAGAAGTATAGAGTCTTAATATTTTTGTTTTATTTATTGTCGTATGGGTTGAGCACCACATTCTTTTACACAAATTTTTATTAAGAAGAAAGTCTATTTAGGTTTACGTAATTTCTTTAATAGTTATTTACAACATTAGTCTAACTTCTTGTTTATGTAGCAATTTGTATTAAGTAAAATATTACCATTGTGTATCAAATTTAACTTTAGTTCAATTTTAGATTTATGCTCAAGTACGGGTCGATCTCTATTATGTTGGGTTATTAGAGTTCAAGTCAGTTCGGGTGCAAGTCATTATCAGATTTATGTCCGGGTATGAGTCGGGTTCGGTTAAATGGGACCATTTCAATTTGGGTCAATTTAGGTGCAAGTTTTTATCTAGTTAGCAAAGTTCGGGTTAGTTTTCGGATCAATCTCGGGTTCCAGGTTGTGATCAAGTCTAAACTTTTTGGTCAAAGTTGGGTTCAAGTTCGGGTTATCTTGGTAAATTGGACAACTTATTCCACTCGCAAGCACCGCCTCCATCCTATGCAATAACCCACTTGAACAAGGCTTAAACCCTGATTCCTTAATATACCTGAGGGTATCTTAGATTGCCAGTTGTGATTGATGTTGCTCACAAACTCGACAAAGGTGTTCGACCATAGGTTGATTTTGGGCATTTTGTGCTAGGATAGTGGCCACCAATTTATCAATAGAACCCCCTATGTCCCTTAGCTCTAATACCAGATTGACATGTTCCTTAGATATTGAGCGTGTAGAATGATTGAGAAATAGATTAGGGTTAGAAAAAGAGGTAGGAAAGGGTTCCTTCCTTCCAACTATGATGGAAAAGGGTTACATACAGCAGGGAAGGGGAGGGGGTGGTGAACAACCAAAGGCAGGTCGGCAGTAACGACAACATGAATGGAGAGTGGGAGGGGCACGCACAAAAAGTGGATAGGGAGAAGAAAGAGAAGAGAGAGCTAAAGAATTGGGTTTTTCCAATCCTTCAAACGTCTTTTATAAACGATGTGGAGCCCCCTGTTTATAGGGAAACAAGTAAGTTGGGGGATTTTCTAGTCGGTGTTAGGTTTAACAAGCCCTTTACAATCAAGCCCTATTAAATCCTTGTAACAAAGAAACCTTAATTAATTTTAACCTACTAAGAATTAACTCCCTCTATCACTTCCTATTTATTAATCAAACCCATGTACTAATTACGGTTGTGATTAGACATGTCCCACATGAATAAAAACCCGGCTATAAGCCCAACTCAACCCACAAAAGCATCCATTACACATGCCTCCTACAACAAATAATTTTGAACAACTTTATGTTCCTTAAGGGCTTAAACTATCAAAAATGATCATATATTTTTTTTAAAAGGGAAATAGTGGGAAAAAATAATTTTATTCCTAAAACTTTAGAACACAGTTACGTTTGTTCTTTATAAAATTCAAACACCATAAGATTTGTTCCTCATGGGAAATTAAAGAACATTTGTTCCTTTAACTAAATTTATCAGCTATAGGATTTATAACCTCTTAAATTAGAGCATTTTTTGCAAAAAGCTTAAATCTGGGTGTTATAGTATGGATCTAGTACTCAACATTAAAAGTTATAATTACACATGCATAGATAATGTTAACTTTCACCGGTGAATCATAGTCTGCATGAAGTAAATTCCTACATTAGAGGTACAAGAACCAAGAAAAGGAGGACCACATAGAAAAAGTTTGCCACCAGTATACATGAAACAAACAAACAACTAGCTGGGCCTCCATACCTCTACAACCATCCTGTACACTTCAACAATTGAGCTTCCATGCTGCTCCTGAGGTGATATTGGATCCCAACTCTGCATAATTGCACAAAAGACACTATGACGAACAAGAATGAGATATGGAACAAGCAATCATACCCAAATGAAGAGTCCTAGCATTCAAAACTTAGCATGATGTTCAAAGTGTTGGGAAGATCACATTTGAAGCTCCAATCCATGATTTCTTAATTCTATTCTTGAATGATAAATTGTATTAATATGCAAATATACATATGCATGTCCACAAGACTTTTTCACAATTATATTTAACAAGATGAAAACTGTATCAAATATGCAGGCACTTTGTTCATAGGCTCTAATTCATACCCTAGGGTAAGGGAGATTGATTCAACCTATTTGCCTTTGGTAAGCTTATTGGGTTCTATTACACGTTGGCACTGAATGTCTGCCTTCATTCATTATCTAAATCATACATTAGTGTAAGGGAGATTGTTGCATCCCTTGGTAAAGCTATGGTACATACTGAACGATCACACAGCAGACTTTAAGGATAGTTAAGGATAGAGCATCCATCACTCACAAACACTCCTATTTCAGTTGCAATCCTATGTATATTCCTTTATTATTGATGCTACTAGCCAGTAATCTTTACATCCTAATCACAAGAGAACAAACTTGACAAGAGCTGAAGAAGACAGCCATGACTCTGTCTCAATAATTAGACTTTGCAGGAGGCCAAAAGGGTGGAATAAAAAATAAAAATAAAAAGAAAGAAAGAAAGAAAGAAATGGGGCCACTCACTATTACCTAAGAGTGTTGGTAATGTTTCCAAAAAACTTATGGCCAGAGTGTACGAACCTTACCTTTTATTCCAGGGAATGGGCCAACGTAGCACAAACATGTAAATCAGAAATGATGGTTCCCATCCACAGAGGAATACAAAAACAAATAAAATAGAAGCAATTCTTATTGTACAACCAATTGCATAGATTATAAGAAAGTTACCTCCTGCCGGATGGCTATGTGTACCCCCTTTATAATTTTTACATGCTGAGATTCGACCCATCTCATCACCGATGATCCAGAAAAATCTTCGATCTAAAACAGATAACAAAATACAAAATAGAGTCACCAAAATATTTATTTCCCACAATATGGCACAACCAGAGCATCACATTTCAGGGTAGCAGCTACAAAAGGGTTGAGACCAAGAGTTGGAAAATCAGAAGGGCCGATAAAATTTTGGGTGATGTTCAATTCAAGATAAGAAGGGTATTTAGTAGAAAATGTTTTCCAATTTTTCTGAAAATAGAAAAACATATTCATTTCTATAGTTTCCGAATTTAGAAAACTAAGAATCCAAAGAACTAGGTTTTCCAAATTATAGAATAAAACAAGAAAAGCACGCCTTAATAGCTTCCTGAATTCTGCATACAAAAATCCTAGTTCATTTTTCTGCATACATAATGGTGTAACTTATGGCTCAAACAATATGCTTTAGAAGACGTTTGCCAACATTATTGTCAGGTACTAGTGACGGTCATTTGTATTTATAAATTACTTACAAATTGTATACTTTATAATATTCATTTAAATTTGATAATTCCAAATTTGCAAAAGGGAAAGAATTCTCAAGGTTTTAAAAGTAATGTATGTAGAAATTATGAACTACTTAAACAGCTGTTCATTAAATCTACTGCCACTGGCCTTCTACATCAAGCATCAAGAAAGATAAATCGAGGATGTGGTACTAAATAAGGGAGCACATGTAGATGGACCTGAAAGTTCAAAGACAAAAGGAAAATGTGCTATTGAGTATGATAAAAAATGACTGGACGTTTGACGGCACCCAAAATTTCCAAGTATGATTTTCTAAAATATGCAATGCGCGTGAGAAAATCTACCTCGTTTACTAGAGATGAGGTTTCTCAGGCTAAACTTGAAAGGGTTAGGTCATAGGTTCCTAGTGCCCAATTTATGAATAATGTTGCTAATGATGATCAATTTTCTGTAAACAAATATATAAAGGAGATAAAGATATCCCTGAATTGTTTGATGCTACATATGCAAAGGTTGCAGAAAAGTTGTAAAGCTTTGAGTGGAGAAAAATTTTATGAAAAGGATACCTGCTAAGAGACAAGCATAGTTATAAAATTTAGGATACTTGGTGTTCCATTTATTGCAGCTTATTTGATTAGTTGGCTAGGTAATGAGGATTACGTGTATGGATAAACTAGTCCAATGTTATTAAATTAGATGGACATCTAGTTAACTTCTATGACTCAATTAAACTTTTTATGCTAGTTGATTGAGATATTATAAGAAATTATTTTCCTAATTATTGTGCTAAATTTCATAATTAGTAGCTAATTACTAATTATTATTTATTTTTCTAATTTTGCCTCTATTTTTCTTCAGCCTGTATTATCTTAGATCATGGCAAAACATCTTCTTTTTGGTTCGAACTTTGATCCTTCAAGTGGGTAAGAAAACGAAGACACGAGATATGATTATGTCGTCGTAATCTTTAGAATGCCTCTCAATTCATAAAGTTCTTGGTAGAACATCTATGCTTAGTCGCAAGGATTACATTGTGGGGAATCCAACAATATGTTACGATATTTTCCGAATGAGACCTCGTATATTTTTTATTTTGTGCGTCAAGTTAAAAGAAAAATTGCATATTAAAAGATAATAAGAAGGTAGGTATAGAGAAAGCATTAGGTATGCGATTATTAATTTCATATCACGGATAAAACAAATAAGTGTTGTAGACAGAATCCAACATTCACTTGGTACAAGACATAAGTGGCTTAAGAAAATGCTTAGAGCACTAGCTACTTTGAGAAGTGAAACTGTACTGTAAGAAGAGTGGAAAAAGGACTGATTCAACTAGAAATTCTTAGAAACAAAAAATAGCATTCTTATTTTGAGGTATGTAATTTATTTTCTTCTTAAACATATGTCCTTAATAATTGGTATCTCACTTAACTAAACATTCTAATGTATATCAGAAATGTATTTGAACTATCAACGAAATTCACATAGTAGCATGTATTTGAGCTATCAACGGAACTCACATAGTACAATCTTCTTTCAAAGTGCTTCTTCAACTTCTCCCACAATTTGATCATATTCTTGCCTTCTCTCTTCCCTACCTTCAAATTCTGAAACCATACTTTAGCAAATTTCTTGAGTTTCAAAATTGCCAATCATCTAGCTCCTTGAACTCAAAAACTACCTCCATGGTTTGTTGCCACTATAGGTAGGCCTTGGGATTCGTATTGCCTTCAAATTCAAGGAGATCAAATTTAAAATATTTCTCTAAGTCATCATAAGGTCTTGTTGTCGAATCACCCCTCCAATTGTGGTCAACCCTTTCTTCATCAACATGGTGATGTGGCATTTGGTTTCCTCTCCATCGTGACCTCTTTCCTATATCTAATCCTTGGTTGCATGCTCCACAAGATTAGAAAGTCCACCAATTCTGGATAATTTTTCATTTTGCCTTTCACCTTACCTGGCAATATGAGGCGTAAGTAGTTGAATTTGAGCCACCAATGCTTCATACTTGTAGTCACCTCCCATGTTTGGATTTGTGTTGGACAAGGCTTGGCTAGCCAATTAGACAAGTGAGCTTCCACTCAGATTAGAACAAAAATCCCAAGATTTTGAGAGTTCTTGATGAAGTCTTGGGAAAGTCTTGATGAATTATTGGTAGAATGTTTAAATTTTTAAAGGAAAAAGTAAGATATGAATAAGATACCTTGGCATGCAATATTGATACCAATCTTAATGCGTATTGGAAGCACACAATGTCAAAACAATGTAAATGAAACAAGCCACATAAAAATTGAACCAAAACTAGAAGAAGAATTTGGTGAATTTGAGTTTTAAAGTTTCATTCAGAGTTTTGGGGTTT